>QANW01009953.1:174829-333927 GCA_003254865.1 Dryas drummondii
TTTACTATTAAAACCTAAAAGATTATGGATGCCTTATCTTGATTTTTTGTATTTTATATTGGTTATTATTTAATATGTTTATGAAATGAAAAATACCTAAATTATAAATTTTTTTTTGGGTAGTTTATGTACCAATTGGCACTGAAATGAAAAAATAAAAAATGAAGGGAAAAAATGACATTTTTTAAAAATACTGTAGCGCGCTACAGTAACGGCGTCACTGTAGCGCTGTTACTGTAGCACCAGTTTTTTAAAAGTGGGCCGCTATAGTATTTTACTGTAGCGTGTGGGCCGGATGAATAGTAAATTTTAAAAAATGGACTTTAAAAAAAAAACCCTTAAAATTATAAAAAAAAACACAACAAACAAAAAAAATAAAAAATAATAATTAAAATATAAATATAAATATAAATTTTTTCAAGTAACTATATTGCCCCTAATTTTTATTGACAATTTTAACATAAATTCATTTTAGTACATATTAGACATAAAATAAAAGTTTAGGTACTCAATTGGGACAAATAAAAATTTAGGTACCACATTAAGACAATGATCAAAGTTTATATACTAAATATGAAAAAAAACCCTAATTATAAAATGCACTTATGCATCCACTAACTATGAAGGGTATTTCAGATTGGTTTATAAACAAAAAAATATTTCAAATTAGTACACTAATTAATAGAAAGTTACAAAATAACACATACGTTACAAATTTTATCAATAAAGGCATTAAATGCTAATGTAAACAGTGCTAATATGAATTTTTTGAATAATGTTGACACTAAATTTACACCACATTGATTAATGATAACAAGTTTTAAGGGTTTAAAAGTTTTTGCGGTTTTTTTTTTTATCAATATGACATTATAAATCTATATATAGCAAATTTGGTGTCCACATTATTAAAAAAATTCACGTCATCATTGTCTAAAGTGGCATTTAATTGTCTTTCTTGATAGATTTCATAACAAATGTGCTATTTTATAACTTTTTATTAATTAGTGTATTAATTTGAAATATTTTTTTATTTATGTATCAATTTGAAATACCTCTCTCATAATTGGTAATTACATTTATAATTGAGCCTTATGCTTTTTATCTAGTTTGGTCACATGCTACACACGTGGCCTTAGGTGAAATTGTCCACTCACTTCAACTTACCTTTCCCAACCTACCTGTAATACATATGATGGTGAAAGCGTAGCTGAACACAACGTATTCGGAGGATGCCAAACATTGAGGTTGAGATCTCCCGTCCCAAATTCCCTCTCTCAAATTTTGAGAATCCTTTCTTAATTCTTGATTTACTTAAATTTTTTTTTTTTTTAACATTTGAGAGAGGGAACAAGGAAGAACAAGGATGATTGGGGACAGGAGATCTCCACCCCAAACATTGAGTGTTCAACTTCTTCAAGGCCACTTGTAGATCCACACCAACCTACTCGAAGCCATCGCACCCTCCCACCTTACCTCCATGACTTTTTGATTTCTCTCTTCTTCTTTTTTAAGAGTACTGAGTTGGGCTTTTCTCCTATTCATAAACATACCAAGCTAAATCTTTTTTATGTAAAATCTATTTTATTTAAATTAGAAAAATTTTACAATTTCTAAAATCGTGTGCTATGGCTCGAATTGATAGTCAATCCTATTTTCAATATAAACAACTGACAATTAAATTCATATTTTTCTATTATTCCGTAATAGTGCAAATAGAAGGACTGCCTCCAAGTCTGGGACTTTGATCTTTGTAAGAGGCGTTCAAGTGTTTTTTCACATCTCACAATGTTAGAAGCTTTAGACTTTCTGTCACTAAGTTAAAATTCACAATAAAATTATTGATTTATTCAATGCAAATCATTCATTGTTTGCATCAATAAATCAAATTAAATTATTTTTTAGCTCTTAATTAAAAAAGAAGGCCCATCATATAGGCCCACAGCTTATGACATGAGGTAACATTGTGGCCTGTGGGCCTTGTATTTCTTAAGTAGACTTGCTCATGGTTGGTGAAAAATTCTTTCCAACAACTTAATTCTTTACCCTCTTGACAAATCTCAACTTATATCTTAGATAATTACACAGCATAAAAGGAAAATAAAATTTAATAACATATTCTATAGTCTTGACTTTCTTTCTCAACTCTCCTAAATAATGTGAAGTTTATACGAGTCTCACTTTATTTGAAATAATCGAGATAAAAAGTATTTTAAGAGCGTTTTTATATTGATATTCCATTTTTTATATTATAAAATATTTGTAAGGTCCGTTAATTTTAGGTATTAAATTTTAATATTTTTTTATTTTAATTATCAAAACTTTTATTTTATTTTACTTTAAATATTTAAATTTTAGTTTAGATACCAATTTTATAAAAGTAGTTTTACCGAGCGCTCGGTACTATTTACTGAATACTCGAAAAAATTTATTTAAGACTTGTATAACGGTCATAACTTTTTTTTTATTGATTTATTGTTTTTTTAATATTTGTAAGGCTGAAGTTTTAATGTTTAGTCTCTATATTTTTAGACTTCATCCTTTAATCCTAAATAAAAAATATTAAATTCTTATAAATTTTTATTTTTTATAAATTTTATACAGTTACAACTATATAACAAATAAAAAAAAAAAAACAACGAAAAACCATTGAGGGTTAGCACTTTGGTTAAGCACTTGGTGTCAAAAAATTTACATTTAGTACAAATTTGTAATATAATAAAAAATATCGTGCTCTAGATTAGTACCTAAATAAGCAAGAATTAGTATTTTGTTGTTTTAATGAAAAACTATTAATATTTAATATTTAATAATAATTTTTTAATATTTTTATAGAGCTTATTAATAATTTAATAACAAAGCTATTTACATTGGAAAGTGGCGTAATTTATGATCAAGCTTTGACTATATTGTCCTCCATTTAGGCCTAACTAGCTCATTCCTCTTTATCATGAAAGAGTTGTAGTGCCACTTTTCAGAGGAATATTCATGACATCATGCCGCACGTATAGATATATGTTGGAATTAGCCGATGTTGGGTAGCGCATTTGGAAGAAAGTGGAATTACTCATTTTACTCGCAAGTTCAATCTCTACTTTTTCAAAAAAAAAAAAAAAAGAATATTTGTTACGGATTTCTAATTTGACATGATGGCATAAATCTTGAGAGATATTGCATTACTTTTAGAGTTCACAAATCAAAATACCTATATTTGTAGTGAGGAATACTAATTGCTTTATCGTGTGTATCTCTATTTGTGTTGTTTTTCTTCTAGTTCATATTTTTTAGTGCAGTCTTGTAATTGAAAGTGTTCATTTTCTAAATCACGTTATATATGATCTTTAAAGGGTACCTAGAAAATGAAAATTTGATCACAATACTACACTTCCAAAATGGGAAGGAAAATATAGAAAGTACAAAGGTGAATACAACTAGCATTTCTCTTTTGAATTTGGAATTTAAACTGTTACCACTTACTTTTTTTTTTTTCTTCCTATTAAGATTAATTGATTTCATTGCTTAAGAGGAAATAAGAAAGATGAGACAAAAACAACTACTTAAAGCTTAATTATCGGAAAAAAAAGCATTTAACTCAATTATTGAAGAGTATAACTTTCATGTAACGGATGTATATACTTATTGTCTTTTTTTAAACCTCGAACCCTAAATTGAAGTACATCTAAAATATTCAAATTTTGAAGACCCAACATTAACAACAAAGGTAAACCCAAGTTATATAACAAGGGCTCACAACTTTGCTTCAAACCAATGCGAATGATGGAATATTTTATACCAACTAAATATTACTCGATTAAATCTCTCCTCTTCATTAAAAGATGTCTTTAAGTTTGGAGCCACTCTCCTAGATCAAGTTGGAAAAAAAAAAAAAAAAAAACATCAAGGGGACATTTTTGAGCAAAATAGGATTGTTATATTTAGCCTCATAGCATTATGGAGTCTGATACATATATTGTATGTATAACTAAATTACTAATACACAAAAAGATTAAAAAAAAAAAAAAAAACCTAATACACAAAAAGAGAGTTGGGGCTCAGTGACTTGATGGATGGACTGATGATGATCATGATCATGATGTTGCCAATTGACCCTCCCATATATTTTCAAATTTGTAAAAAAAACAAAAATCAAATTATAATATGCAATTTTCCATTGGGCCTTCCAATAAAAAAAGTTTAAATTGGGCCAAAGTTGGCCCAACATAATTACTCACCCTTGGGGCCAAACATCATTCAGCCAAACCTTCTCTATTTCTAACCCTAGTTCGTGAATTTTCATTTCGCATCTAAACCCTTGAGCCGCTCTGCCTCTCTCTGTCTGTGTGTGTGTGTGTCTCTCTCTCTCACTCCTCGGCTGCGCACTCTCCTCTTCTCCTCCGATCCATTTTGCAATGGCTGCCCCCGACGTTGCCCCCGCTGCCGGCGTGGAACCCATTTTGCCTCACCACGACGTGAAGCTCTTCAACCGCTGGAGCTTCGAAGATGTCCAGGTTCTGATAAAGTCCCTTTGCTCACTTGATTTTATTATATATTTCGATAAAAATCTATGTATTCGTTGGTGGGTTTTCCATTATGCGCTCAATCTGTTTGATGAAATGCCTGTTCAGCCTCAAATTTTTGGTTTTTCAGGTGAGTGACATCTCTTTGGCTGATTACGTTGGAGTGGTAGCGGCGAAGCACGCCATCTATGTGCCTCACACTGCTGGGAGGTACTCAAAGAAGCGATTCAGGAAGGCCCAGTGCCCCATTGTGGAGAGGCTCACGAACTCGCTCATGATGCATGGGAGGAACAACGGGAAGAAGCTCATGGCTGTCAGGATTGTCAGGCATGCCATGGAGATCATCCACTTGCTCACTGACTTGAACCCAATCCAAGTCATTGTTGATGCTGTTGTTAACAGGTGTGTGTATTTGAGATGCCCAATTTGTTAAGTCTCTTTTTGTTTCATGGTGACAGTATGATTTTGGGTTTGATTATATATTTATATGTATGTGTGTTTTATGTCACTTAGTGGTCCGCGTGAAGATGCAACTCGTATTGGGTCTGCTGGTGTTGTGAGGCGTCAGGCTGTCGATATCTCGCCTTTGAGACGTGTGAACCAGGCCATCTATCTCCTTACCACCGGTGCTCGCGAGTCAGCTTTTAGGAACATCAAAACCATTGCAGAGTGCTTGGCGGATGAGCTGATCAATGCCGCCAAAGGTTCCTCTAACAGGTACTGGTCATGGGTTGCTCTTTTTTTTTTTCCTCGGAGTTTATTTCGATTTTTGGTTTTTTCAGTGTGATTAATATTGTCTCTTATCTTCTGTTTTTGTGCAGCTATGCTATCAAGAAGAAGGACGAGATTGAAAGAGTTGCCAAGGCTAACCGTTAAGAGGCTGCAGAAAACGTAAATGGTGATGCAACGAGGAGAGTTTTGTTTGTGTTGTTTAATTTCTAGTTATTTGGTAATTGCCTGATTTATACTTGAACCTGGTAGATTTTTCTGTTTTTTCAAGTTCCGAATTAGATTAGCCATCCATTTAGTTTGGATCCTATAATTTTATATGGTTGAATGTTTTGGATGACTTGAATTTTGTTTCAGTTATGCTGCATTTGAGGTGTGACATTGTTCAGTCTCTTTATAGGTTGCAATACCTCTTACCTTCTTGCTTTTGTTTTTGTTTTTGTTTTTTTACAATTAATTTAGCTTGTTTATTTTCTCATTCTAAGGGTAACCTTGAAAACTTTCCTGTACTAATAGTCTTGCATTTGTGTTTTGGTAATCTCTTGCACTTGTAAAAGTAAGCTTGCATTGATGTTTTGCTGTTGGGAGGTGTTAATGTTAGAGTCCTCTGTAGGTAATCATGTTAGGCCTTTTTGATAACTCATATCAAGGTTAGCGTACTCAATTGTAAAACTATTCATAGAAAGAGTTGCATCCATTAGGACAAAGAAAGAGTTGCATCCAACTCATCCTCCAAGGATGACAATAGGCAATGTTGACTTTCTTCAACCAAAACAGAACACCCAGAAACTGAACTGGCAAATTGGGCCAGTTCACGTATATGCTTCATCTATAGGCATACATACTGCAGATGGAGACTAGAGAGCATGGGCTTCCTCTATAGGATATGCTTCATTTGCAAAGCCAGGCACCCCATGCGGGAATAAAGATACAGCTTACATGGATTCTGATTCTAGAATGCGCTATTCAAATCCCAGGCCTAGTAGCTTCAACCTGCCACGATAACCATTACTTTCTACCTGCTATAATAGCCATTACCTTGGTTGCTATTGGTGAAAAATTGCCTGGCATGTAGCACTTGTTGAGACCAGAGCTGCCATTAGCTTCTTTGCATCATTACTAATCACTCCGCCAAGTTCGTGTCTATGTTTGGTGCTTGGTTTAGTTCACTAAGTTCTTGTCTTTGGTAGAGGCCATGTTTGGTTTGGTTTTGTTTTCTTTCGGTGGTTGCCCTGTGCTGCCGCTCTCTGTTGGTGTGATTCGGTTGTCTGTGAGATTGGTGGGGTCTTGGGGTAGGGCTTCTTTTAGGTTTTTTGTTTAGGGCCCAGAAAATGTTGCCCAGGTCGTTTCTTTGTATTCTTTGGGTTCTTGGATTGGTTCCGAGTTTCCTGACTATTGTCTTTGCCTCGAATCTTGTAATTTTCTTCCATCAATGCATCTGTTTTCTAATGAACAAAGAGAAAAAAAATAGAGTAATTTGGCATGTTGAGGAAGAGAGTTGATAATTGCTTAGAAAATTTGTTATTGAAACAAGGCTTATGTAATGGGCCTAATTGATCTCTCCCTCAGACAGTTTGGCCAATCTGAACATTGAAGAATTGGTCATTTGCAACAATAATAGAGATCAGGAGAATTATTCCTTTCTTACCCCCAACACGTCTATCATGGATTCATGGGGTTGAAGGCAAAGTTTTACTTTTTGGTTCATTGAAGGCAAGGCTTTAATTTGCAAACAGTCCAATTTTTTCTAATATATAATATTGTGTATTTGACAGCCGCAAGTTTGACAATCCAACATTCTAACTTGTCATATTAGGCTGAGGATGACATAGATAGCTATTATCCAGTGTTGATATCATATCATAATATATATTATCCTCCTTAAAAGGCAATATTTGTATGGCAAAGAGGACTTCCAACCTTAGAATCTAATGGACCCTATTGATAAATTGATCAATAGGGGCTACTAGTAGCTATTAAGCACCTCTTCAACGACTTTAATTATTAGGTGGCCCATTTTGGAAGCTAAACTAAAAATTACACTAGGAACTGGTCCATAAGTTTGGATTCTTTGTTGATATTTTCTGTGTTGATAGTTTTGATACGATGTTTATATTCAAAATTATGTTGTTTTAGATTTTCACAATGATCTTTGTAATATAAACTCTAAATATCAAATGTTATACCGGGCCGAAACGCATAATCCTTACCTCGAAAACGATGTTGTTTCAGTATAAACACACAATATCAGCAGGAAAAAAGTTCCGAATATTCATTTATCCTAAAGATTGCACTGTGGCCGGTGCAGTACTCCCTTTGAATGTCCATGCCCTGCAAGAGTTCTACCCAACAACAGGAATGGGCTGTCTTAATTAATGCAAGGCCTCACCAGTCATCAATATCGGCCATTTTGGTCAACTTCTTACATCTGCATGTTTCATGCCGGCATTTTCATTTTAGACTTTCTCAGTTTCTCCTATGCTTATAAGTTATACCCAAATGAAGGAGTAATAATATGCTTTGGGACCTCTGCCTTGGTCTCTTGTCTGGTAGAGACAACCACACTAGGCTGCACAACTTTGACAAAGTTGGCTCTTCCTTATAAAATAAACAAAAAAATGGCCACATGGCTACCTATAGATAGGGCCGACCTTAAATTATAGCGATCCGAAGTGAATTATGAAAATGAAGTACTTTGACAATTTATGTACATTACTTGAGCCTAACATAATATATAAATATATATAAGATATATAAAATTTGAGGTCTCGTGGCTCCTTGAGCCTAACATAGTATATAAGTATATATGAGAAATATAAAATTTGAGGTCTCGTGGCGGTTACGTCTTTCATTTGCCTTGAAAGCCAACAGGCTTATAGGTAAAACGTATAAGTAATAGTAAAGACAAATATAAAATAAGACTTTATTACATTTTACCCACCTGAACTTTAAAGTTGATATCATTTTACCACTTAAAAAAAAAATTGTGTTAATTTACCAACTGTATTAAAAATTTGTTATAATGTGTCAACTCTAGCTCATTTTATCTAAATTTTTGTTGAAAATAAGGGTGTTTTGGTATTTTCAAATTAGTTTTCTATTGTATCGAAGCAGGTAAAGTGTAAAAAAAAATTTTTTTTTTTCTAACAATAGGTACTTGAAGAAGACTAAAACACTCTTATTTTTAACAAAAATTTAGACAAAATGAGCCATAAGTGATACATTGCAATACATTTTTAATTTAGGTAATAAATTGACACAATATTTTTTTAGATAGTAAAATAAAATTGACCTCAAAGTTTAAATTGAAAAAATATAACAAAGACATAAAATAAATGTGTGCTTGTAAACCACACAGGAGTACTCAACAAATGACATATTTTAACTGGATTAGCTATTTCAACATGCCACGTGGTTGGGGTATAACCATCCAAATCTCCTATCTGTTTTCACTAAAATAAGAGTTTCCTAGTTGGGAGTTGGGACACATATCGAATTAAAAAGAAAATAAAAAAGATAAAATGGGAAGTGAGGAGTGAGGAGTGAATAATTATAATTTTGAATGAATGCATGAGGGCATGAGGGCATGGTAGCCAACAATTAATTGGTATGAATCATTGGGTTGGTTGTCATATCCGGATTTGATGGATCAGAATCATTAAATTAAGGACAATGAATCTCCAGGATACACTCACTTACAGCTATATATTCATATGTAGTAGAGCTGTAGACGCTAGCTAGAGCATATATATGAATAATACTTATATTTGATGGATGATTCTGGTGGCCATGTGATTACAAAAAAAAAATTGTAAGAAAAATTACATTTATTTTCTTTAGCATGTGTACCTTTTGCAATTAGTCCATGATATCTTCAGACCCAAAAAAAAAAATCCATGATATATTATTTTAAAATGCTGTTATTCTTAAACATAAAAAATAAAAGAAAAATGTCATCATTTTAACTAGGGTATAGTATATGCTTTGATAACATGCAAAAAGAAAAATATATTGGCTGATGTCAAATTATTGTTGGATTGGTCGAAAGTTGGGTTTTGCAAGATTGAGCTTTTGATCGCAAATTAAAGTTATTCAAATATCTGTCACAAAGCCAAAGCCAAAGACATGTATAAAGCTTTGAGATTAACTAGTTATTATTCTAGTGGTATCATTTATCTTCTTAAAGTTAGGAGAGGTGCTTCATTCGATTTTTCCATTCCTCAAGATCAAAGAGAAAAAAATAAACAAAAATCTTTGAGATTAGCTCAAATAATAAAGATGACTAGGATAATAGGTTAAAAGAGAAAATTATAGATTTAGTACACTTATTTTATATTTAGTTCAATTTTTGTTCACAATTTTTTTTAGGTTATGTTTTGGTCGATTAATTGTTCCACTTGTTTAATAAAAATTCAGATTTGTTTTTTCAAATTTAGCCTACCTTTTACTCTATCAAATCTCACCTAAATTCAGCAAACATATACTTGTTTAAAAGCTATGCATCTCTTCTTTACAATCATATAAAAATTATTCAAATTGAAGTTCTAAAACTCAAGATAATTGACCCCAATATAGGGTACCCAAAACTGCCAATTTTTTCAAATTTTACCTAATTTCAATTCTTTTAGATTCTAATACCTCAAATTGGTTCCTATGACTAAAAAATGATGAAATATAATTTATACTTCAATTATAATTAAAGAAAACACAACTCAAAGGATTTAAAGTCACAAATTTAGACCTTTATTGAACAAGTGAAACAATTAGTAAACAAAAACACAAACAGAACTTAAAAAAAATCGTGAACCAAAATTTAACTAGGTATAAAATAAGTAAAGTAAATCTATAATTTCCACTAGGTTAAAACAAGTTGAAACTATGATTCCTTCCAATTTTATTTAAAAAAAAACATATATAATAATAGATTCAATTACGTATGGACGAGCGAACTTGCGAACGTGCCACTGAGTGCTCGGTAGTTCTGCCGAGAGATTCAAATTTAGTCCCGGTAGTTGCAAAATACTGCATTTGGTTCATGTGTTTTATATTGTTTGTAATTTTAAGACAATTTTAACAAAATCAAAATTTCAATTTGGGGATAAGTTTTTCATTTGTTTTCAAGAAAAATTTTGTTGGGGAATTGAAAAACCATTTTATGGGTTTTCCAAAACTAATTTTAATTTTCACTCTTGTATTTATTTGCTAAGGAAATTGAGGTTCACAATTTTGTAGGGTTTGAACTTTAGGTTTGAGTTTTTTTTTAATTTAAAAATCAAATTCAAGATTACATACATAATTTTTGGTCATTTTTTAGAAAAACTCGCGAGTTTACATAAGTCATTAAATTTCGATTTGAAATTTTTTTTCATGTTGGGTGTAAAATGTTCTAACATTGCAAACAATATAAAACACAAACTAAATGTGAAATTTGTAACCATATTGACCAAAGACCAAAATCGTTTTTTCCATAAAAAGATATAAAATTAAAGTTTAGTTCTTATTACGTTTCTTATTGAGAGCTACTATTTGCACACTTTTTTTACTTTTTTTTTCTTTTTGCACACCCCTATTAAAAAAAAAGACCATACAACCCCTCCTCTCTTTTTTCTCTCGTTCACACCCTCTTCCTCTATTTTTTTTTGTTTATTCTTCTTTTTCCCTATACTCGAGCCACCACTGACCATCTTCTTCCTTCTCTCTCTCTCTCTCTCTTTCTCTGCATGCACCACCACCAAAACAGCCATCACCACCACCTTATTCTTTCCCCTACCTAAGCCAAAACAGCCACCACCACTACCACATTCTTCTTTCCTCTCTCTCTCTCTCTCTCTCTCTCTCTCTCTCTCTCTTCCTCTCTCTCTTCCTCTCTCCTCTTGCCTAAGTAGATAGCAACAAAAAAAAAGGCTGTAGGAGGTTTGGCAGACCAGTGCCGAACCCGTCGGTTTCGTTCGGCATGTAACTTCCGAACAAAACCTTTTTTGCTGTCTGCTTGGGAAAGAGGAGAGAGGAAAATAGAGAGAGAGAAGAAAAAGAAGTGGTGGTGGTAGTGGCTGTTTTGGCTCAGGTAGGGGGAAGAAGAAGGTGGTGGTAGTGATGTTTGTGCGCCATTCAGAGAATAGGAGAGAGAGAAAGTGAGGTGCGGGTGGTGCTACTTGGTGCAGGGTGGTGGTGCATGTGTGTTGACAAAGAAAGGGAGAGCTTGTGAAAGATGATAGAGGTATGTGTTGACAGAGAAGGATGAGGTGTGTAATGAAATGAGAGTATTTTGGTAATGGTTGGGTGTGTGTTGAGAGGTTTTGAATTTGAGGTGAGTGTGTGGGGTGTGTGGGGTGTGTAGGATAAAAAAAAGAGAAAAAAAGTGTGCAAAAAGAAAAAAAAAAAAAAAGGTATGCAAATATCAGCCCTCTTCTTATTTGGACTAAAACTTTATGAATTTGTTTTTTCTAAATGAAGTCATTGACCACTACCATGTCCGACAATAAGAAATACGTCATCATTTTTCTATGTTTTTTAAACTGTTTTTCATCACTGGTTCCTCCACTTATTTTTTAGGGTACAGGATACGAGTTCACTGCATACTCTCCTTAAAATGAGATTTGTGGAGATTGTGTGTTATATTTTAACTATGAGATTTTAGGCGCATAGTCAAAACCTAATATAAAATCGATAAATTAGTGTCGAGGGCTCGAAGAAGAAGCAAAAATGCTGAACACTCGATAATGATCGCTGAACACTCGATGCCTGGTATGCATTAAAAAAAAAAGAAACTAATAGATAAATATTAGAATTAATTATTTTAAGCTACCTTTTACTTATTGTTTTTACTCTCTAATACACCAATTAATTTTATTTAACAATAAGGTAAGTTATATCTTAGGTAGCTTATTTTGAAATCTGATCAATTGTCATTTTATTTCCTTTTTGCATCTCTCTCTCTCTCTCTCTCTCTCTCCCCCCGCTATGTCGCTCTTCTCTTTACTCTTCATCATCTTTTTGTTATTCTTCTTCGCAGAGCAAACACCTCTGGGACGAACACCACCACCACGAGCAGCGCTGCTGTCAACGGCCTTGAAAATCTCAACGCTGACCAAGAAGCAATGGATCTGCTCCGAGCTCGATCGAAGCCTTTTGGATTTACTCTGACCACTCCGGCTTCTCCTCGATTGGGCATGATCACAGCTCGTGGTAGACTTCTACTTTGATTTCTTATCAGTAGAAAGTTCTTGATTTTTTTTAAGCTTAATTTATGAAACTGCAATTTCTGGAACGTTGTATGTGAACTAAAACTGCAGTTTATTAGAGTAGCAATTACTATCTGCAGTTTCTGAAACTGCAATTTTATTAGAGTTGTAAGCTTCCAGTTGCAGTTACTAATTGCAAGTGAAACTGCAATTTATTGCAGACTTGCAGTTGCAGTTGCAGTTTTTTTTAAGCTCAGTTCTGAAACTGCAATTTATGGAACGCTACTAATTGTTGTTTCTGAAAATGCAGTTGATTAAAGTTGCAAGCTTGCAGTTGCAGTTACTAATTGCAAGTGAAACTGCAGTTTATTGCAAACTTGCAGTTGCAGTTACTAACTGCAGTTTCTGAAATTGTAGTTTTTTTTTAAGCTCAGTTCTGAAACTGCAATTTCTAGAACGCTGTAAGTGAACTGAAACTGCAATTTATTAAAGTTGCAACTACAGATCACGTATAGATGCAGGTGAAACTGCAGATTATGTGTAGATGCAGGTGAAACTGCAGATTGAGTGTAGATGCAGGTGAAACAAAAGTTGCGCAGGGATCTAGTAAGTTTGTAGCATGTGGCCCCCAAAAGAAGAATGAGCTGTTGGATTTTTATAAAATGTGGTCCGCAAAGAAATAATGGAGTTTTGAATGTGTGATTAAGAAAAAAAGTTTTCAATACCTGTTTATTAATAAACTCTAAATATTATGTGACGTAAAATAGTTATAATATTATTCGAGTTTAAGTTTAGTTAAAATTCTAAAAGTTATAAAACTTTAGCCGGTAAAATGTACAAGTAAGACTGCAAAAGAAAATCTCCCTTAAAAAGAACTAAGAAATATAATTTAGGGACTTGTTTTTAACTGTATTACCCGAACCGATGAACCAGAGCACCCAATTGACCCGAACATGACCTTGAACTTCACTCATCGTCTTCACCTCTCAACCAAACCATTCCAATTTCTGAACTCCAATCACCGAAAAAAGCAATCCAACACAAACCCAATTCCATTCCCCAATCCACCTCTCCTCTACTTCACTCTTCAACCTCCAACTCGCTTTAACTCTTTCTACGGACGAGTCCACTCATTCCTCCCACGCTCACACAGCTCCTCTCCAACTCCAACCCCCTCCGACACCCAATTCGTCCTCGAAATCTTCGTTCTCTTCGCATTCTCTTTGGTCCTTCTTTGCCTCAGAATCTTCTCCGGCGTCCTATTGCCCGATTTTCCTCGCCGGTGGCACGGTCTCGTGGCTTTTGCTTCGGAAGCTGAAGCCAGAACCAGTGCCTATCCCTCGCACGTGTGGCAAGCCATTGTTGCTTACGAGGATAGAAGATTTTTTAGGCATTTTGGGATTGACCCAGTTGGGATTGCTCGTGCTGTGGTGTCGTTTTCGTCTCTTGGGGGTGGCAGCACCATCACCCAGCAGGTACATTTCACGCGCACCATTTGTTTGATGTTTTGCTCAAACGAGTATCTTTTTTGTTTGATTTTACTTGTTTAGAAAAATGGTTCTTTAGTATGGAGTGAAGGTATATTTAATAGAGTATGATGAATGATTGAGAATAAAATATGTGAAAGTGAAGAACTTGTTGTAAAAAAGTGCTGTAGTTCTATGGAGGAAAATTATGTTAGAATTAAAAATAAAAAAAAGTGGCTTGCTGGTGTCTCACTGGCACTGAAATCTTTACAGCTTAGAATGGCATGCGTAATTTTGTTAAAGAATGGTATATAATATAGAGTTGGAATGATAATTGTGTGGTTTAGTATTTAGAGAAATAGATGGCAAAGGATATAAAATGGTGTTAATGCACGACACACCAATCTTCTTCTCTTAGATAAGGACTTGCTCAGGTTTGACCGGCAGTGAGATTTTAACATATTGCCACCCCAGCTGATGTTAGCACCGAATAAACGATTTACATCTACTTTGTCCACCAATTAGGCACAAGTTGGTGGAGAGAGAGAGAGAGAGAGAGAGAGAGAGAGAGAGAGAGAGAGAGAGTCAACGCCAACTTAAACCCAGAAGCAGAATTGGAGAAAAGAAATGGAGATAACCAAAGCAGACCAATTCCAGCCTCACCAATACACCCCATTGTCAAACCCTTCACTTGTTTTTGTTGTTCATTCCATCAAACCCCTGCATGGGGTCCTTGTTCATCCTAACTATTTTCTTCTTACTGTCTGTTCTCGTCTCTGGTGTTTCTTTCTCAGAGTTCATATACCCGAATTTTTCTGCTACAAACCTTCATTTCATTGACAACGCTGGTGCCTTCTTGTCCTCTCGAAATGATACATTTAAAGCTGCTATTGTCAATCCTGGCGCTAGACAACCCAACTTCTACTTGTGTGTCATCCATGTGGTATCCAACACCATCATCTGGTCTGCTAATCGTAATGCTTCCATCTCAAGTTCTGGTAAGATGAATCTTACGGTTAAAGGAATTAGCATTTCAGATGATGATGGTAATCTCGTATGGTCAACTCCACCATTGGAGTCATCGGTGTATGCATTATTGCTTACTGAAATGGGTAATCTTGTCCTTCTTGATCAATTCAATGGTTCTCTTTGGGAAAGTTTTCACTACCCAACAGACACAATTGTGATTGGACAACACTTACCGGTCTGGTCATCTCTGTCCAATACTCTATCAAATTTTTCAACTGGTGATTACAGGCTTGTAATAAGTGATTCTGATGCGATACTGCAATGGCATGGACAGACGTATTGGAAATTGTCAATGGCTACAAACGCTTATACAATCTCAAATTCTATGGTGGAATATATGGCTATTAACAGAACAGGTCTTCATCTGCTTGGTCGTAATGGAACAGTGGTCGTAATTCAGGTTCTCTTGTCACCTTCCAACTTTCGAATTGCCCAGTTGGATTCCTCTGGCCAGTTTGTTGTCAGAAGTTTAACTGGTACTGACTGGAAGCAGGAATTTGTGGGTCCAGTTGATAGTTGTCGAATTCCATTTGTTTGCGGCCAAATTGGTTTGTGTCCTGGCAACAGTGCATCCACTCCCCCTATTTGTTCATGTCCATCCAGCTTCCATGTAGGTTCCCAAGATACTGGTGGTTGTTTGCCAAGTAGTCCTTATTCTTTGCCATCTCCTTGTAACTCAACCAATAATGGTAGTCAGTTGAATTCATCAGCCATTTCCTATCTGAGGCTTGGCTATGGTATGGATTATTTTGCCAATGTTTTCTCTAAGCCTGTAAAATATGGTGTTAATTTGTCAATCTGTCAAGATTTCTGCTCAAGTGACTGCTCTTGCTTGGGGATTTTCTTTCAAAATTCAACTGGTTTTTGCTATGTGCTTGAAGATGAGTTGGGTTCAATTATATCGAGTAATACAGTTGACAATGACCTGTTGGGCTACATCAAAGCTCTTGTTGGATCTACCCCAACAAACGTCAACAATAGTAACAATCCCAGTAATCAAAGAAGAAACTTTCCTGTAGCTGCTCTGGTGCTTTTGCCATTCACTGGGTTCTTTCTGTTGGTAGCTCTAGGTTTCCTCTTGTGGGGAAGACGGAGGCTGTCAAAGAAAAGAGAGATAAAATTAGGGCATTTAGGCTCACATTCTTCTGGAGATATGGATGCCTTCTACATCCTGGGTTTACCTAAGAGGTTTGATCATGAAGAACTTGAAGTGGCTACAGATAATTTTAAGACCCTGATTGGGTCAGGTGGGTTTGGTTCTGTATATAAGGGTACTCTATGTGATAAAACTGTTGTGGCTGTAAAGAAGATAACAAATTTAGGTGTTCAAGGGAGAAAAGAATTCTGCACTGAGATTGCAATAATTGGTAATATTCACCATGCCAATTTGGTCAAACTAAAAGGGTTTTGTGCCCAAGGAAGGCAACGCCTTTTGGTTTATGAGTATATGAATCGTAGCTCACTTGACCGGACTCTTTTTGGTAGTGGACCAGTCTTAGAATGGCAAGAGAGGCTTGATATAGCACTAGGGACAGCACGTGGGCTTGCATACTTGCACAGTGGGTGTGAACAGAAGATAATCCATTGCGACGTCAAGCCAGAGAACATTCTCTTGCATGATCACTTTCAGACAAAGATCTCAGATTTTGGCCTTTCAAAGCTTCTAGGTCCTGAACAGTCCGGTCTTTTTACAACTATGAGAGGCACACGTGGCTATCTTGCACCAGAATGGCTAACTAACTCTGCAATCTCAGAAAAAACTGATGTCTATAGTTATGGAATGGTATTGCTTGAACTTGTGAGTGGAAGGAAAAATACATTACGACTGCAAAGCCACAACATGAATGACAGTAGCAGCAGTGGTGGTCACTCATCATCATCATCTGGGTCAGTACTTGTTTATTTTCCACTTTTTGCACTAGAGATGCATGAGCAAGGGAGGTACTTGGAGCTTGTTGACCTGAGACTGGAGGGACGAGTGACAAGCGAAGAGGTGGAGAAATTTGTGCGTGTTGCGTTGTGTTGTGTTCACGAGGAACCAGCACTTAGGCCAAATATGAATACTATTGTTGGCATGCTGGAAGGTGGGATTCCTTTGGGTAAGCCAAATTTGGAATCATTGAATTTCTTGCGCTTTATTGGACGTCGATTTACTGAGGCTTCCATGATAGAAGAGGAAACTGAGCAAAATGGAGTGTTGTATCCAGAAGCAAATGCTTCTCCTACAGGGACAACAATTGACTCGCGTACTTGCTTTTCCTACATCTCTTCACAGCAGATTTCAGGTCCAAGATAGTGCTGAGTAGTTGAACAGCTTGTGTATAGTTAATCGTGAGTTGGAATTAAATGTATGGGATTTTGGATTTTAAATCATTTTCATTCTGTATTGGAATCAACTGTATAATTTTTACATCTTTGCACAAGGCTCAAGGTGTATTGATTGGCTGTAATTTGAAGAGTTATTTTGAGTAAGTGACAAGACTTAATTGTATGGAAATTAAGTGTAGCTTTCATATTACTTTTCCGTATATGGTATTATTTAGCTTCTCATTTGTAGGTCTATTGTATTAGCGGGTGAGAGGTTTCCACTGATGTGGTTAAGGTGTTTGTTGTGGGTGGCCACGAAATGCATGTATCTGGAGGCTCCCTGTGATGAGATGTTCATTGTCGTTTTAAACTTAAGCAAAGTTATCATATAAGGGCATGATTTGACAATTTCCTTTGCGTCAGTTGTCTTTTCCCCACCTGTGTGCTTGCAGTTTTACCTTTTGTTTCTAAGCAATATTGTGCCTGAGATATTATTCCTGCTAGTTTATGCATGCTACTATATTTTCTATTAGCAAAGTTCATCTTTCCTCTGCTCCCCTTTGTGATACATTCTATGAAGAGTATAAAGTGACTCTTAATTTGTTTTACATTTGATATCATAAAAGGATTTCTTTTCTCTATGTTGGTTCTGATTGAATACCTTCTTTAACTAGTAAGAATTCATTTGCTGTTTAGTATTCAGTTTAATTATGAATATCTATGTAACTGTTTCTATCACCTTCTCGATTATGATTCTGTTTATTCTTACTGTTTTAATCCCACATGACAGCTGGTGAAAAATACTTTCCTTAAAAATGAACGCACACTCTCAAGAAAAATGGTTGAGATGGTGTTGTCACTAGCATTGGAGAGGACAATGTTAAAAGGGGAAATATTGAGCTGCTATATGAGCAAGGTCAAGTATACTTCTGGTTATCAGATCAGTGAACTTATTTGTGTTCAAATAACTCTTTATCCGCAATTATACAATATACAAGATTAGTTATCCTTCCAGGATGGCATTTCTCATTAATTGTGTTCAAACTCACTCATGTAGAATCAATCCCTCCCCTCCTCATATGAGAATCAAAGAGTTATTAAGTAGAAATGGTATATTCAATCTGGATGATTAATTTTTCTGATTGTATTTTAATCATGTATAACTGTTAAACTAAGGTGGTTTCTTTACATTAACTGTACCATTATTTGTTTCTCCTTAAAACTTCTAAAAATTAATTTCTTGGTGCCCATGTTGCTACTTATTGAACTCAAGTTTCTATGCATTCATGGATTTTAATAAACTTGAGTTGTGGAGCATGACAGAAAGGGTTTGGCATGATAGAAAGTGTTGTGTGTCTAGTTTGAATCTCACTACAACCTTTTTGTCACCAATGGCCACCCCAGGAATTTATCCTGATGAGTGGCATGTGCATTAAAATGATCTGTACCTTTCAGGGATTACTAGTTGCGGATGTGCAAGAGACCTCATTAGACATATATGTGTGTATGTAATATTTCTATGTATAGTATAGATATATATTGTAGAGCATAAAAATCTAAAAATTTATGCCAATATCAGTAGCCTCCTCTTTAATTTTGTCCAGAATCAATATACAAGTATCTAACAGAGGTAGGGTGTATGACAGATATACTGGGGACATGGAATTTATGGTGTTGAATCCGCATCAACATTCTATTTTGGGAAGCATCCATCTCTTCTAAGTTTGGGGGAGTCTGCAATGCTTGCTGGGCTCATACCTGCCCCAGAACTTCGATCGCCACTCAGGGATCCTTCCAGGTTTGTGAGTGCTACTATTGTTGAATTAGTTCCTTTTTCATTTTTAGCTGTGCTACCACCTCTGGTGATTCCAGAATTGTATACTTAGTTTAGCATATTTTTGCACTTTGTGATTTGTACTCCATCCAGTATTTATTTTCGGGCTTATTTCCAAATTAAATAAATACTTTTCAAAGCAAACTGTTACTATGTCATAGAGGAAAAACCTTCCAAGCCAGAGTTTTGAAGAGGATGGTGGAAGTAGGCTTTCTTGATATTGAAACAGCACTTTTGGTCATGAAACAGTCTCTTCCTCTGCAAGTTAATGAGTCAGAAGCACCTATTGTCTTTCTCCATGGAGGTATGCCATCTGTAATTATCTCAGTAGTGAATTTCCTTAACTCATTTCCCCATACAATATCCAAGATTCTATACCTTAAAGTGTTTTTGAATTTTGATATGACAAACTTTTTCACCTGGGATAATCGTATGATAATTTATATCTTTTTGCACGAGATATTTCCCTAGTATTCTGGAATTCGCTAGAAGCAAGATTTGTCAGTATTGCACTACAAAGGCAGGGGTTGTCTAGCGTGCTGGGAGTTTGTGTCTTGAGAAATATGTATGGGCAAAATAGTGATGAGTTCATAACAATTTTTAGGTTTTTTGGTGTGTTGGGAACAAATGCGAGTGGAATATATTTCTTTTTCCTTTGTCATCGTGAATAATAAGTTTATCATTTCGGTACTTTTAGAGTCCTAAACTTTTTAGAAATTCATGGCCAAAATTAAAACTATCTTTCCAAAATTGTGTTTGATTTGTTTGGTAGCTTACATGTGCAATAAATTTAATTCAGGAGGTAGAGACTCCAAATTCAAGAACATATGGGACTGGGAAACAGAAAGCAGAGTATGGGAAGCAAGCGAGGATATGGAAAGATGGGCTACCATGGTTTGGCACATAACTTAAGCAAAGCCTTCGAGTGAGTGTGATAGCCATACATGGGTCTTAACTGGGCTGAAAAGTGATTTTGTGATTTGAAAGTGATAGTTATATATGCTGAAGCTGCAGTTGTGTTGAAAGTAGAGTCATATATGTGTACCTAATTAAATTAAGCCTAATTGAGATTAAATGATGGTTAAGTTATATATAATTTATAAATTAAATATTTATAAAAATTATACCATTAATTTTATTTAAAGAGAACTTTAATATAAGGTCAATATTTAATATATTTAAATATTTTATTTGATTACCCAAATTATTATCTCTATATTTTTTCCCACCAAATTGTTTTTCAAGTTGTTTGCTATTTTTTAATCTTTGAAATGCAAAAAAATGAAGCCAATTTCATAATTTTCAGAGTATTGTATCCAAGCTACAATTAGAGCTATCTCTTCCTCATTAGACCAATTCTTCCTGTTGGATTTACCATAATTGAAAATAAAATTTTTCTACAACAAGTTAATATGCAAAAGATAGCTTGGTGAGTGAAAATATAGGGTAGAAATTTTTTGCAAATTTTTCTGATTTTTTATGGACTTTATATTATATTTTAACGGATAAATTTTGTGAGCCGTTAAATGAACAACGAACACATTATTTCTCTCGTCCAGATCACGCCACATCACCCAACGGAGAGCAACTGTTTGAAATTAAAAAAAATTCAAAATATTGCAACGGTCCATTGATCTGGACTGTTGATCCTCAACGATCAACAGATCCGTGTCAAGGCCACGTGGACGCCCAGGCATGTCTTGTCTTCCTCTTGTCACGCGAGCCCAGGCTTGTTGTCCACTCACGCTAGAAACAAAGCTGACTTATTTTCCCACGTGGGTGGTCCTCATCCCTATTGCACTAAGCTTTTATTGCTCTCACTCAAATTCATGCATGGGTCTCACCTTTTGCTATCAAATGGGATCACTCTCAATTTTTCGGCTCACTACAAAAGGGTGAGGTTGTCCACAGTGGTGAGGATGAGAGTGAGAATAATACATGGCTTGAAAGTGATTTTGTGGTTTGAAAAATGATTTGTGATATGAGAGTGATAGTCATGTGCTGAAACTGTAATGGTGCTGAGAGTAATACAATTGTATCTAATTAAATTAAGCCTAATTTAGATTAAGTGATGATTAAGTTATAATCTATAACTTAAATATTTATAAAAATTATACCATTAGTTTAATTTTAAAATATCTTTAATATAAGGTCAATATTGAATAAATTTGGATTTATAATTTTACTACCCAAATTATAAATTCTATATTTTTTCTTCACCAATAGTCTTTCAAGTTGTTTGGTATTTTTTAATATTTGAAATGCAAAAAAATTGTAACACAACATAATTCATTGTATTTCATAATATGAACGACGACAAAAATATTAAAGAATTGAAACCACACTATCAATTAAAGACTAGAACGAGTATATAAAATTAACAACAACAAAAATTACACTTTATTAAATGATTTAATATTGTTTTAAGATTTAAGCATTTAGAGTTTATGATTTATGACTTCATATTTAAGGTTTTAGGGCTTTAACCCTAAATTTTAAACACTATATTATAAACTCTCAAAAAAATTAAACTAAAACTTGAGTATGCTTTATTTTAAATTGTATTGAATGCTTCATACTTAATTTTTTTTTAATTGTGGATTAAAAAGATTTGTTGTGACTTAAAAATAAATAAATTAGAAGTTGAATTTATGACTAAAAAAATTATATGTTATGACTTATTAATAAAAATCTTTTTATAATACTTGTTTGTAAATATATTAAAAAAAAAAAACAATTCCATAGCCGCATTGAGTGGATGTGGATCTATGATTAAAACAAAAAAACAAAAAACAAACAAACAAATCAAAGGTGAGCAATGCAATTCACAAGAAAATTGATTGACAATGATGTCCGATCGTCCGGAATGAATATGGCCCCCACCCATTTAGCTAGTTTTTAAATTCTTCCCAACTTTCCTTTACTAACCCCAACCAATTAATCTAATTCCAACACAAATATACCCACCCACCCAGATTTAAAGCAAGAGTACCACTAGATTCATTTCGCCAAATCCAACTCTCAATCTCAACAACACTCCAATTCACACACAAGTGGGTGAGCCCCACTAGATTTTTGCTCTCATTCTTAACCGGACTCTTGCAACACTCTCAACTTTTACTTTCAGTTGCTCTCACTCATTTTTCTGCCCATTATTCAGCATTTCAGACCGATCTTATACTCTCACTCTCACTATTATGAATAACCCGAGAGCCATGTGAAAGCCAAACGGCCCTTAAATGAGTCTGGCCCTCACTACTGTGGAAAGCCTAAGGACTCATTGTGACTCGTGAGTGATAATTACAATCACCTACAGGCTACAGCCAATTCCCCTTATCGGTGATCATTCATGGAACATTAATACAGCAAAGATTGATAACGAAAATGAACTAAGAAAACATATGATTTAATTTGTGGAGACCCTCTTAAGATGCAAGTAGCACGTTCAGAGATTCAAAGAATGCGCCATGAATATTCTTTGAAGAAATCATTTAATTTGAAGGATAATAAATAATTAATACCCAACACAAATGAAAGAAACTCCTATTGTGGGAGCTTATTGAATTTCCGGTAGCGGTACTCAGCATATGTCTTGGTCGAATACTTGGCGGGGTTTTTTTGGTCCAGGAGCTCCGGCAGAGGCCCAATCACTGCCTCATGTGGAGGCGCGATGAACACAGCCCACGACATGCGTGTGCGTTCCTTGTTCACCAAGCTTCTGTGGAGAACACTCTTGTACTTGCCATTGCTCAAGACCTCCATTTGGTCACCAATGTGAACAAAGAGTGCGTTTGGGAGGTAATTGACGGCGACCCAGTTGCCATCTTTCCACAGCTGAAGGCCCGGAACATCGTTGGAGACTAGTAAAGTGATGGCGGACATGTCAGTGTGAGGTTCAACACCAAGGGCCAGTTGGGGCTGAGGGCATGGTGGATACATGTTTATTTTCATTTCCAATTCTACTTCTTCACCTCCCACATGGGATTTCAGTACCTTCCTTTCCAGGCCTAGACCTTCTGAGAGCAACTCCAACAGCTTGTCTGTTACTCTTAACATTTCCTCGTTGTATTTCTCGTTCACTTCCCTGCGTGCATGTCACACAAATCTTTATTGCATATATCAGAATGAAGCAATCGAACAGAGAAAACTTCATCAAACACAATATATATATATACCATGCACCTCTAGCTCTATCATAAATGTATATATGCATGGAATATTTTTATTATTAGCTACTAGCTAGGTACGTACCTGTAAGATGGAGGATTCTTTGGCCAGATATCATAGTTGACCTTAGATGGAGGGGCAGTGAGATGAAAAAAATAGTCAATCCACTCAACCTTCTCATCATGGTTCTTGGTCATCTTAGTCCCATACCCATCAAACCTCCCACTAGCTGGGTCATTTGCATAGGCCTCTTTCTCCTCCTGTGGAAGCTCAAAGAACTCCTTGCCCACCTTCTGTAGCTGCTGAATCAAAGCCTCTGGGATACCATGATCAGTGATGAGAAAGAAGCCCCACTCAGTGGCTGCCTCCGCTACTTCCCTCACGACCACGTCGTGAGGCTGAGATAGGGAGATCACGGGCACCACGACTCCCTCCAAGGCCTTGCTGTTCTCGGGCTGCTCGTGGGCTGGACGGATGAACTTAGCTGGGAGCTCGTCCAGCCCACCAAACGCCAAGGCCTGAACTCTCTCCACCTCCATTTTCTTTTTTAATTCTTTTTGGGATATTGTACAAGGCTTGGTGTGGGTACCTTGATCATATGCCTATTGGGTGATGGGTGTATATGTAAGGCTAAATATTTGTGACCAACAGTTAGAAGAGCAGGTTTATCCATAAAAAACGTGCACCTATGCTTTACTGCTTTAGTAGCCACCTAACATTCCACGAGAGATGGGGATGATCGCGTGCATTATTCTAACTCGTGGACATGCATTAGGGTAACTACATGTGAGATCTATTACATATTAATTTAGCTTCTAATACTCATGCAAGTATTTAAACATAACCTAATTAGGCAACAAAATTAAAAAAGTTATAGCAAGTGTTACTTTTTGGATATAAAAGGTACACCCATCATTTAATAATTTCATTTGACGGACCAAATTAAGTTTTTGTAGTATTCAATGACAAAATTAGAATTAGGCTAAGTATATCATTCAATTCCCTCCGAATAAAAAAACATTTCAAAGATCTTACTTTTTGGAGGTAGCTGCAAGTTTCAAAGATCGACAAAAGGTATTGGGATTCTCTCACGCATTATTGAGGGGTTGGAAAACCAACTGAAGGGAGGTAGGTGGACTCTACAACTTTGTCGATCTTGTGTGTTTGTCTTACTCGTTTTATTTTTTTTTGGCCACGTGTTTGTGTTACTTGTTGATCCCAACCCAAGCAAAGAATGATAAGAAAGTTGTGAGGTTGAAGATGATGTTGGCTATGAAGGAACATATACGTACAAATTAAGTCATGTGCACGACTTATATGCACTAACACAATTACAAATTAAGATAGCCTTACTGTTATAACTAAGCTAACTTAGCTAACCACCTGATAGCTCATCTAATTGACTAGGTTAACACTTAACGGACAACTAATCACAAGTAAGACTAATTAACCTAGCTTGATTATAGCCTCTGTCAAGAAAATGGTGTGTCGGTGTGACAAATTAACAATACATGCATATGCATGTGCATGTGCAGGGCATAGGGTGATGTGACATGTATAGCGTGACCCATATGAATTAAAAAAGCTGGGATGGACTGGGCCTTGAAGGAGGTTTGGGAGTTGCGCTCCGAGTTCAGATCTGTTGTCCCCGTTTTTTCTGTCCCTTCCTATCTATTTTTACGACACCGTTAACTCTCATAAGCTCATAAAAAAATTAATTATACTTACATATCTAAAGTTTATTATCTTTTTACATACATACTCTAAGTTTTAAAAAATTACACATACACCCTTTGATGTTTTAAAATTATTGCATATAACCCCTATAAGAGATAAAAATAAATAAACAAAAATAAAAATATTTGTATTAAGGTTGGACTTTACACTTTTAGTAATTTTATTAAGTTATTTAACCCTTTAGCATGCATTTTTGCATAATTTATCGTCATTTTTTGCTTATTATAGAGAATTATATGAAACAGTTTATAAAAACACAATAAACCTCAAGAAATGTAAGTGATTAATTCGCTCAGAAAAAGTGAATTTTTTGTTTGATTCAGTCCCTCACCTTCTTTCTCCATCCCTCCTCCTCTGCAATCGCCCCCATTCATCTTCCCTGCTTCAGTGTCCTGACCACCAAAATCTGATGGTTCTAAGCACTATATATTTTCCAGGGAATTAGCTAAAACGTTGAGCACAGGGATTATACGGTTGATAATTCTTTAGTTTTTGAGATAGAATCTGATTTCAATACAGATTAAGAAACTCGAGCAATTTAGAGAAAAGTCCTGTAAATACTCCATTACTGCTACAAAAAGAGAACATGAAGAAAGTCGTAGAAAGAGAAAATATAAAGCTCGAAAAAATTCTTAGAGTTCAGAAAAAGAGTATAGATCTGTTTGTTAATCTGTGATGACTATAGAGCAATTGGTAGAATCTGAAGGGTCATCTTTCTTAGAAATCATTCAAGAAAAAAAAATTGTTAAAAAGAAAAAGACACCTTGGCAAGCTTACATTAGATCTGTAATATTGCAGAGGAGTAGATCTGTAATATTGTTCAAAAAATCTTCTCTTTATTACTTTTGAATAATGAAGGAATAATGGAATATGAATGAGATTAGACAAAGGAGGTTCTGAAAGGATTATGGGTTTTCCGGATGGTGGGAAGAAGAGAACCACCAAAGAGGAGGCGGAGGGGTGGGAGACTAATAGAACAGAGAGGAGCCACCGAATCAAATTTTTTTTTTTGAACAAGTAGACAGTTTTATCAAAATGGTATATTTATTTGAAACATTTAGGTGATTAAATAATTTTTTATTTGATTGATTTTTTATAAAGATGATCTTTGATAAGTAATCTAAAAAATGAACAGTTTCGATTATGAACTTATATAATAAAATAATAAAAAGCAAATTACAATTTAGTACCTCAACTTTACATGTTGTTTCAACTTTGAAAACTTGCAAAAAAGTACCTCAACTTTCATTTTGTATCAACTTAGTACCCAAACTTTGAAAACTTACAAAAAAATACCTCAATTTTCATTTTGTATCAAAATAGTATCTCCGTTAGTTTTTTTGTCAAAGTGGCAGGGATATTTTCGTCCTTTCCTTAAATTTAAAAAATAATAATTGTTTTTTAATAAAAAAATTCATAAAATAAAAAAAAAAATTTATGAAATTTTAAGAAACTTTTTTACTAAAAAAATTTGTTATTTTTTAAATTTAATTTTACAAAAAAATTTCATAAAATAAAAAAAAAATTTTATGAAATTTTTTTACTTTTATGAAATTTTTTTATTAAAAAAAGTTATTATTTTTTAAATTTAAGGAGAAAACGAAAATACCCCTGCCACTTTGACAGAAAAACTAACATAGGTACTATTTTGACACAAAATGAAAGTTGAGGTACTTTTTTTAAAGTTTTCAAAGTTGGGGTACTAAGTTGATACAAAATGAAAGTTGAGGTACTTTTTTGCAAGTTTTCAAAGTTGGGGTACTAAGTTGAAACAACATGTAAAGTTGAGTTACTAAATTGTAATTTGCTCAATAATAAAATAACGTTCGTAATTTTAATTGATTAGTATAAAATTAACATATAAGGAATTAGCATAGAATCCAAATCCACTAGAATGAGGTCTCTTTAGCACTATTACCAATGTATAACTTTTAGGGCATGTTTATTAAACCAGAATCAAAATGACCAATAATTGGAATGAGCAGGAATCAGAATGAACATAAATCAAAATGAGAAGGAATCAAAATCATTCATTCTTATTAATGTGTTTACTAACTGTTGTGAATGAAAATGAAAATAAAATTGATTTCTATAAACGTGTTTACTAACTAGCAGGAATCGGAATCAAAATGAATTTGATTATTAAAATGCCTTTATACAACATCCATTATATTTCTTACAGGAATCAGCATGAACATGAATCAAAATGAGAATGAATTAAAATCATTCATTTTCATTAATGTATTTACTAACCGTCGTGAATGAAAATGAAAATAAAATTAATTTCTATAAACGTGTTTACTAACTAGCAGGAATCATAATCAAAATGAATTTCATTATTAAAATGCCCTTATACAACATCCATTATATTTCTTAAATGCTATTTATTAATCACAATTTTTGAAATGATAAACATTCATTTTATTACTATTTATTAATCTATTATATTTTTTACAATTTTAATATTTTTATTTATTAATCCATTTACTGACTATTTATATTTACAATTTTAATATTTTTTACAATTCATTTCTATCAACTATTTAATATTCATTTAAATATTGATTTAAATGATAAAATAAAGAGTAAAATTTGTTTTTCATAAAAAATGTGGGGGCATTTTGGACATAAAAATTTCATTCTAATTTCCCTCCTTCATTCCAGACCCTCCCTAAGGAATCTCATTCACCCAAAATCAAGAATGAGATTCCTGATTTTGGTGGGCCCCACATGCATTCATTTTCCCTTCCAAGTTTGGTAAACAAAGGAATGAGATCTTATTCTCATTTCCAACGGTTAAGTAAACAATTGAATGAGAATGAGAATGATTCTCATTCTCAATAGTTTTTTTTCTTTTGTCAAAACTCTAAAGTACTGTGATTTGGAATATTTTAACTGACTGTTTTGTGTACCTTCTCATAAAGGTAGAACATTCTACCTGTGTAGGTCCCACATAGCTGGGTCATAATCAGGGCTGGGCATCGGTTTGGGGTGGGGTGGGTTGGGTTGGGCCCAACCCGCTAGCCAAGCTACACATATCGGAGTGGTAAAAGCCCAACCCATATGGGCCGCACAAAATTCGGTTTTAATTGAGTTTGGGCTAGTGGGCAAGTGTTGTTGGATGCGGCTAAGCCCAAAATAATTTGCTTTGTTGTGGGCTTGTTTTTTTTAGGCCCAATTAATCACTAAAACAATATTTCTCAATCACTTTTAACAAACAATTTATAATCCATTATCCATCATTCCATCACAAATTCACAATCCATTTTCCCGGATTCCATCATTCCACCTAGTTCAAACTTGAAATCAATACTCAAATTAATCTAACAAGTAACAAATTCAAACCCAACACCAACACCAACTAATTCAAATGAATCAAATCCATTATTCCATTACATAGTTACATACCAAACACAAAATAACAAAATCAAATCCATTATTCCATTACATACCAAATTCATTATTCCATTACATAACAAACACAAAATCAAATACATTATTCCATTACATACCAAACACAAAATAACAATTGAACAATTCACAAATGAATAACCAGTCAACTAGCCAACCAGCCAACTATGCAGCACTCAACAGGGTAGGCACATGCAGCAACAACACTTAGCAGGCACATGCAACACAATTAGGTTGCTAATGTTATTCCAGAGACACAAAATTCTACAAAACAGAAAATTAAAGGAAATTAATATAATTGAAAATAACATAATATTGTTGAATTTGAAGTAAAAATGCAATAGAAATCAATTTAGGGGTTATCTTATCTGACTCCACAACTTCACAAAACTTCAATTCTGAAATTATAGATTCATTGAATTGGTTTATAGGGGCCGACCTCAACCAATTCTGTATGCAAATTATGGCTTATATCATCCTAGGAGATAGAGAGCTCCTATATGGATCAATCACTCTCCCTCTAGTGCTAAAGAAAGACTCGGAAGCTACTGTTGAAACGAGAATGGCAAAAATATCCTTCGTAATGTTGCCTAAGATAGGATATTTACTAACCTCATTCACTCTCCACCATTTCAGCACATCAAAGGGTTTTATATCCATGGACTCATATGCATCTGCCAAGTACCTATCCATCTCATTTTTTATAACACATGAGGATTCTTCTTCTTGCATGGCTCGTAAACTAAGCAGCAAGTCATCTTCCCTATCCTCCACCATTTTATCCAAGTCATTCGAAGGTGCTTCACTTGAAGCTTGGAAGGAAATATACATACTACTAGTGCTGAGAGTTTGGGCAGCAACACTATTTTGTGTACCATATTCATGATATAGGCTACCCAATACATTTTTCACCACATGTGTGAGCTCAGTTGCCTTAGAAACATTAAACACATTCTTGAAACAATATGTCAATCCACCTAGTTTGTACCTTGGGTCTAGAACATATGCAATTAACAATAACTTGTTCATGTTGTCAATTGATCCAAAGTACTTATCTTATTTAGCTTTATTTTTTGCCATTTGCCCTAAGAGAGGATCCTTTTTTCCATTCAACTCAGTCAACATCAATTTCAAAGAACAAAGATCCAAGAATGTTGTGTTAGATGTGACATAATGAGAGGCACTAAGTTTCAAAGTCAAGTCATAAGACTTCTCCAAAAATTGCAAAAAGATTCTAGCCTTCTCTCAATCATCTTCGTTAGGTGGACCAACCCTATGGGCAACCTCACTAAAGTAGTCCTTGTAACTCCAATGATCCTCCAACATCCTTGAGAAGGCATTTTGGAACTTCACAGATGTTAGCAACATCAAATATGTGGAGTTCCATCTTCTTTGAACATCCAAACACAAAAGGCCATTGTTATCTATCCTCACTAGTGCTATAAGCTTCTTAAATTCAGCTAGTCTTTGTGGGGAAGATCTAACATACTTAACTGCATTCCTAATAGCTTCAATTGATGGATCCATCTCTTTCAATCCATCACAAACAGTTAAGTTGAGAATATGAGTTGTGCACCTAAGGTGTAGAAACTACCCCTCCATCACCAAACCCTTGTCTCAATCCTTCAACTTTCTTCTCACATAGCTAATGACAACATCATTAGAGCTAGCATTGTCCACTATTATTGTGAACACCTTTTCTATACCCCAATCACCTAAACACTTCTTAATTACTTTCCCTATGGTTTCACCCTTGTGATTAGAGATATGACAAAATTTTAAGATCCTTTTCTGGGGGACCCAATCAGAATCAATAAAATGGGCAGTTAGCACCATAAAATTGGTATTCTGAATGGAAGTCCAGGTGTCAATGGTAAGGCAAACCCTTTGACCACTTAACAGCTGCATCAAAGATGCTTTTTCATCATAAAACAATTGAAAAATGTTCCTCCCAAGTGTTCTTCTAGATGGCAACTCAAACCTAGGACATGCAACCCTACAAAACTCCCTAAACCCTTATGCCTCTACAAAGCTAAATGAAAATTCATCTATTATAATCATCCTAGTCAATGCCCTTCTACAAATCATGGCATCAAATCCAACATCAACCAAATCAATACCTCCACTAGAGCCACTCTCATTCCTCACAAATGTTAGCACCTTTTGTCTTTTCTGCTCTATCCTAAATGAGTATTTTTTTACACTTATTCTCTATGTGATCCTTAAGACAAGAAGTTCCTACAATCTTAGAATGGCATGCATAAACTGCCTTGTAATAACTACAAGTGGCAGTGGATTTGCTAGGGTCTTTTGGAGGGTCTTATTTAGTGAAATGCTCCCACACCATTGATTTCAGCTTCATTTTCTTATAATTTGGAGGTTTATGAGGAGGAGGGGCCATGGAATCAGTGGTGGTAGGGGTAGGGGTTTGACCAACATGTGATTGAGATGGACTTGGCTGTGAAGTTAGGGTGGTTGACTCTGATGTTGCAGTTTGAGATGATTGTGGTATTGGGGGGTGGTTTGAGATATCCATACTGGACGATTGCGATTGCGAGAATAGAGATGAGAGAGAGAGAGAGAGAGAGAGAGAGAGAGAGAGAGAGAGAGAAAGATTAGAGAATATGGTGGTGGGTTTCTATGGTGGTCGATAGGGGATAATGGGGATTTAGGTCTGGTGGTTCACTGGATGCATAGCCTCTTTGGCTCTCTTAGTCTCTTCGAACGAAGGAAAATGAAGGCTGAAGCCAAAAAATTAGGGCTGAGAATTATTTTGCCTAAAATGAAACTACTAGTCTACTAATAAAATAAAAAATAATATGTATTTATGTACTATAAGCATGTTGGCCGGGCAGTCGGATTATGTGCGGGTGGTGGGAAGCACAAGCCGCTACCCAACACATTTTTGTCGGGCCACCCGCCTCTTTTTGCGTCGGCTGGGTAGGTATGTGTCCAACTCGACTCGACCCGACCCGCATGGTTATAAATGGGTGGGTGAGTCGGGTGGGTCGGGTATATGCCCACCCCTATGTCACAATTCTAATAGACAGATAATACATAAGATGAAGTAATTTTTTGGTATGATCGTACATTGCTGTCACGTGGTGTTAATAATCTACCTATGTTGTAACACATGTACATTTATTAATATTATATTCTAAAGTATAAACACGTCGCCCACCTATGGCGGTGTGACAGTCACACACAAATGTTGTTTCCACAATATGGTCAATTAAGATGGTTCAAATAGTTAGTGGCCAATATAAAAAAGATGGTTCAAATAGTTTTTTTCATAACTTCCTCTAGACATAGAAGAAAGAAAACCTAAGGGTGAGAACAGAAGTTACACAACTATGATTTTGAAGTGGGCCGGGCTGGTAACTGGGCCTTGAGGGCTAAGGGGTTGGGGCCTACAATGTATTATTGCGGATCAATGGACTTAGAAACATTTGAATTGAACGGTATATGGTTGTTAAAATTTACCGCCAGCTAAGGTGTAACCGACAACATTACACGTCACGAACACCCGTGTAAACCAATAAAAGAACGACACGTAAACAATGCCTTAAAATTGACGTTGCTGTAGCCAATGAAAATTGAGATGACGCGTAAAATTGGAGAAGTTTTTTTTTTTTTTTTTGTCAATGCAATATATTCAAAGAAGAGCCTCGAATCAGGCCTAAAAATAAAAGAAAAGAGCTTCGAAGACTTTCGAGTTTGGACTTTCTCCATGGCTTACGTTGAGCGAGGTTCTTTCTCTTTCTCTCTGCCTCTGTTTTCTGAAGTTCATAATTTTATTTGATGATGATGGGTTGCTGAATTGCTTTCATAATCTAGGGTTTGATTTTAATGTATGTGTGACTGTGTGTGTGTGTGTGTTTTTTTTTTTGTATTATCTGATCGTTCATTCATTTCTTTCAAATTAGGGTTTGATTATCAAATTACCGCTAAATTATGTGATCTCTTGGATAGATCATATTGGATTATTGCTTTCTTGTTGCTATATATTTCAATCTAATTTCTTCTTCTTTTATATCCGAAATCACGACTAAATCTTTATGTTTATTTTTTTATATTTTCGTTCTTATATACATGAGAAACTCCAATGTTAGTATGCTATTAATCTCGTTATCACGTTGCAAACTTTAAATTTGATATATATATGTGTGTGTGGGTGTGTGTGTGTGATTCATGTACTTGCGCTTGTGGACGTTTTCAGTTTTCGAACATAAATTTTTGTTTATTTTGGCATCCTAATTCTTGTATTTTTTAATGTTATAATTAAGGATTCCAGTTTTTTTCTTTACTATGCTCTTTTGGGGGATTTTTATTATTATTATTATTATTATTTTTTAAGTTGGCTTGATATTTACTCTTCTCAGCTTGTTAACGAACTTAGCTAGCTTAGTTAGCAATGAGACGTGCTGCAACTTGATTGAAGGGCGATCTAGAGAACTTGTGTAGCATAAAGAACTAGTTCTGGCTTTTGCTCAGTCAAATATGTGCTACAATGTGTGATTTTTATGGCGTTTCTATTTGTTTCTTTGGCTGTGCTTTTGTGGTACTTGTGGTTCAAATATGAATAATGCCTGATGTTAAGTGAAGCTGAGTTAGGAAATGACTTATAAAAAAATATATATGAAATGTTATGTTGTTTCTTCATTTATTACTATATGGCACCTATCTACTTTTCATGTTTTTTATGTTTCATGTTGTTGGGGTTTAGAGGAGTGGGCATTACTCAAATTTTCTCTTTTGACTTTTTATTTTTTTTTTCTATTACATGGTTGATTTGATGTCTTTCCACAAGGGCCTATGCACTTTGTCTCACTACGAGGGATGCTGCAACTTGATTTTCAGGGTCCTAGAAAGCTTGTGTAGCTGGAATACCTTGTTCCTCTGTTATACATGTCCCAGAGTGTAATATGTTTGTGGTTTGGGTGCTGATCTGTTTGGATATACTTTTGTGGCATTTGTGCTTCGTAAATGTGAGAAGCTAGGTGAATCCAAATTGGGAAATGACTGGCTGGTTAGCAGCACTTACAAACTTAATAAATTGTTATCCGGCTCCTCCCAAGGAATGTCGTTTTCTTTTTTATTTACTCTCTTTTCATCATAATTTTCTGCTCTGTGGCTCCTTTCTGTTTTTGAAGTCTCTATATTTCATGCTTTTGGACATTTTATTGGGGGAGCGTATTTCTTTTGTTCTGACTTTTCTCCTCTTTTTTTGTTGTTGTTTTTATTGGCTTGGTTTGATTTCTCCAGAATTCAGCTTGTTAATGAGTTTACCTAGCTTGGCACAACTCAGCTTGTTAATGAGTTTACTTAGCTTGATTTTAAGTTGACCTTGAGAGCAACAAAGCTGTTTTGGTTAAAAATCTTGTGCCATGTTTTCCTTGGTTATATTATATTTGCCAAAGTCTATTATGGTTTTTACTTTTTCTGTAGGATTGTAGTTTTTTGGCAATGCTTTTGTGTCACATACTCACATGTCTTCTAAATATGAACTGAGAGGCTAGGTGAAGCTGAGTTGGTAAATGACGGGATATTTTGCAGCTATTATATGATCTAATGGCTTTTTCCCCATGCTCCTTCTCAAGGAATGCATGTTCCTTGTATTATTACTTTCCAAGTTTATTGTTGATTTACTTTATATATTTCTCCCCTTATTCTTATGTAGCTCCTGTTTGCATATGATATTCTTTATATTTCATGATTTTGGGATTGTGGGATAAGTTGGTTAATTTCTTTGTGTGATGTCTTTATATTTCATGCTTTTGTTTGTTTACTGATCTATGTTGCTTGGTTAGTTGTAAGCTGAGCAGCTTCTACTAATGTAGGGCTAAGTAGGACCTTCTCGTTTAACACCTGTTCGTATAATCTCTTGCAAGGTGGTCTTATATGAAAAGTGTTGACAACAAACAGCAGTTCATGGGCAGTGACTGTTTATATCTAGGCCACATGGGTGCTGAAACTGAAATTTAAATTATTCTTATGAATGATCTGCTGTTGAGACTATTGTTTAGCGTTATTACCATGGGTTGCATTACTGGTTTGAGCAAATTTGACATGTCTGCCTCAACTTTTATCTTTGATAATACAATAATATCTGCATGATGTTGCCAAATGGAAGGCTTTTGATACTTTCCTTTTCAATATTGTTATGAGTGGAGCTGATCAATTGGTAATTTGCATGCATATTCATTTAGGTGTTGTGAAATCCAAGCGATCCATTTGGCGACTCAAGACGATAACTGACTTCTTCTGGGCCATTGTCAACTTCATAGGCGTGTTTTTTGCTACAATGTTCTCGGTAATAATGAGAGTTTTTCTCATTCCCTGCTGTGTAACTGTAACATATTGCTTAGTTGTAGAAGTATCAAATTAATTTGTTTTCAAGAAACTTACGTTTCAATACCCGCATGCCTTAGATGGAAAAGTCAGACGCTTACAGAAAAGGATCTGGTGCTGGAAAGAAATGGGATGGTGGTGGCCCTGGAGGTCCTGGAGCCGGACCATATGGTGGTCGTCCACGTGGGCCACCTCGTGGACTAGACAACGTTCGTGGAATCGACCATAGTAAGTTCACTCCTCTTGCCCTCCAATGTTTTCATTTGTTTGTTATTTTCTCTATCTTTTTTTCTTGTCCTGTTATAAGCTCCCTATTAAAATCGTGCTTTTGCTCAACTCCCAGGTTCTCTACCTGCCTGCGGTTCCTGCTGTGGTTAAATTGAGAAAGAGTATTTCTTGTGTATCTATCCTCGTGCCTTATGGTTTGGAAATGGCTTATGAGTGATAATTTAGCATGTGAATGTAGATAGATTCATATAAGACACGAACAGGGAACAGGAAAACTCTGAAAATGCAATAATCGACTGCATTTTTCAACCTTCTGAAGCTTTCTTTTCCTCTACTACTAAATGTGGCTCTTTAGCTGTATAAAATGATGTAAGATGATAACTTGAAGCATGTGAATCTTCATTTTCGGATTTTATTGATGTTGTTGCAAGTTCTGTAATTTCTTTGGGATGGTTGGCCCTGACCAGTGCTGAGTCTGCTGACTGCTGAGGCATTGGTGCCATGGTCAGATCAGACGCTGCCATCAGAGGATTTATTTGTGTTTGTGCTTTTTCTTATTTTCCCTTGGGAGTAATTTTGTCTAAAGTAAAATAATAACAATATAAAATTTCATTGAAAAGTGGACGTAAATAGGTGTCGTTATTATCAGGGATGAAAATATCGGCAAAATTACTCAAATACCGGGCGAGAGATCGGGAAATTCGGGAGCAATATTTAAATGCACCGTAAGAATGTTGCCTAATGCCTCCAATGTTGCCGGGAAATTGGTAATTCCACTGATTTTTTGTTGATTTTGTCAAGTGATCACTGAAGGTAGTTTTGATAAAAAAAAAAAAAAAAAACCTAATTTGCAGAATAAACCCACACTCGGTCTTGATTCAATTGAAAAATATTAATCTAACGCTAATTAATCAATCAAAAAAATAAAACAAAAATTGACTTGCCTTTATTTTTCAATGGTCAGTAAATTCAAACAAGCACTCATTTTGTTTTTCACAATCTGACTTTGTCCAATTTTTCTTTCTCATCCTTTTTCTATCCATAGTTGATAGGTTCTTGCAACCTTTAAAATTTTAAATGTAGAAACTCTTTCTCACATCCTTTGTTTCTTCACTTCAAGTCGGCTTCTCTTCAATTCAGCCTTCAAAGTTTAAAATCAATTGATTTGTTCATACTTCATTGAGATTTGAGATATGCTCTCTTTTAATTTTGTTTGCATCTCTCGCTCTCTTTTTCCGACTCATGGTACGTGTTGTATTTTGAGAACTTGGAAAAAGTGGGTGGGTAGGTTAATTATGGGTTTACTTAAATTTGTGGGTGGAGGCTGGGGTGGGGGAGGGGGGGCGCTACTCAATTGGGCTTTTTAATTTTTTTTTTTTTCAAAATGCTAATGGCTTAACTAATAACTAATATGCTAGTGGTATATGTAATTTTTAATTGAATAATTAATATGGTTGTTTAATTTAGTGTAATATGTTAATCGATGCTTATTATATCTTTTTGCATATTATATACTCATTATAAAAGTAATAGTTTATGCAATTTACTTGTTTAATATATGAATTGATGATTGATTCTATATTTTTTTAAATTTTATTAAAAAATTATGTGTTTTTGTTGACTTGCACCGATATTTTTTGATATTTATATATTCATTAATATAACTGTAAATTTGAAGACTAATATTTTTGATATTTTTAATATTTTCAACCTTGCTTATCACCGCTCTTTAAGCCTCCCGCATCTCCGGTCATTCTCAAAAAATTTCCCCAAATTTAAAGAAAAGGGCAATTGATTGTGTTGAGGGATGGATGGTGATGTGAATGTAGTCTAGGAAGGTGTGGACAATGATAGTGCCATACCAAGTACAAATAAAATTTGCAGTGCAATCATCTTGTAGATACAAGGTAGAGAAAGATGACAAGTCAAGAAATAATAAATTTAGTATGTCTCGTACTTAATATTAGGTCAGCTCAAGTTGTGTACGTCGCTATTTGCTATTTATTAGCTCCTTTCCTCTCCACGTAAATCATCCCAATACCTTCCAATTTTGTTGGGCCAACTACACACCGTTGCGAGTATCAGTCTTGTCTGAAATGCCATACCTTTCGTACTTACATTTGCAACCATTCATTATTTTCTTGTTAAAAAATATTGAATAAAGGGGAGACAATATTATTTTCTAAATTTTGAAAAAGAAATATTTTTAATTTAGGAGATCCATCGCATAGTCAATAACTCGATCAAGAAAAGTTAAAACCTCTGGACTTTATATAAATGAGTTTGAATGAATGAGATATAATGAAAACAGATACACAAAGATAGCTTCTATTGGATATTCTCTAAGTTGTAATTTGATAATTAAAATCTTGTATTTTTTAAGTTTTCATTTGAGAATCATTCCAACCTTTTTCCAATTTAGAAATGTGTATGAATATAATTTATAGGTATGGAAAGGAAATCTTCGCAATGACGCTTAATGGGGCCCCAATAAATGCTTGTGAGAAGCTTAATATAGTATATTGACACCTTCTTTTTGTGCGAATGATACTTACACAAAAATGGCCCTATTGAAAGTTAAACTTAAAAGTTGTAGCGAATTGCACAAAAATAGGTTATAGAGGTACATGTATTCATGCAATAGCTAGCATTCGAATTAGCAATACAAAAGTTAAGAATTTTTTTTTTCTTACTTATATATCTGCATCTCAACTGTCCAAAATAAATTATAACCGACTAATTAATCATGTTAAACGAGTTAACATGAGAATGGCTATAGCCGGTGCATACTTTTGCATTGGAGTGTAGACAAATCGAACAATTCAAACGGTAAAGAACATGAACCCATTAAATTTGTTTTATTTTCTAGTTGTGAAATGATGTTGTACGTAGCATTCAAAATGGTCACATCAAATCTGATCCTACCATATATTTATAGTGAAGTAGTTTTGCTCCCTTCATGGCCAAAAAAAAAAAAGTAGTTCTGCTCCTTTTTTTTTCCTTAAATAATAATTAATGTTAACCTCTTTTCCTCCGCTAATTTTAGGTAAGCCTTTCCTGGGATCTTTTATCACAGAATTAGTTGCGTTGTGTCGACCTCTAGAGCCTTGTATTTCTATCGTCTTTTAATTTGTCTAGCTGTAAATTTGTACTTTAATTTGATTACTGGCCACCCAAAATTACTTTGATCATAACGGCAGTAGTTCGTGAATGGTAGAGTCTACAGACACGACCTTATGACAATGGATTTGACCATATATAAATCTATACTCTAATATAGCAACAGCTTGAATTAGAGTAATAATCTTTTAACTTTTTTTTAGCCTCATTTTACTTTTCCTTTTTAAAATTGAGAAGTCCTTAAATTTTTCCAATTTTTTACTTTAGTCAATTTCGTTTATATTTATGTTAAAATAGGTCACGTACCTCTCACGTGACCACTTTTTTATAAACAAAAACATTTATGAACACTATTAACCTCGCCATCCTCTAACCCTGGTTATTTCACTTAACATCTCTTCATTTGTGCCAAAAATCCACACCCAGCCTTCATGCCCTTTATTTGTCCCAAAAATCCACACCCAACTTTAAATATATATGTGGATGGACGTTTTTGCCCTTAAAAAAGTGGTTACGTGAGAGGCACATGACTAATTCAAACAGAAATGTAAACAAAATAGACGAAAAAAGGAAAACTAGAAAAGTTTAACGACCTCGAGTTAAAAAACGAGGAAGGACTAAAGTGGAAATCGATAAAAAATTGAAGGACTATTGCTCCAATTAACCCTAGATAAATAGATAGATAGATAAATCCTTCTCTTTGGCGAATGTCTGCATTCTTCTTTTATGGATTTTTGGTGCCAAGCGCTTGGCAGTGTATTTTTCTTCTGCCCCGAGAGGTTGGCATTTGGTTTGTCAACTTTACGTTAAGTTTTAACTCCGAACTTTTGAGCAGATTTTATACCCTATGATGTATAGGGTGACTCGGCCTTTACGGATGTACCCTTCAACTAGGCGAAGGAAGCAGCGCTGAGCTCAGCAAGAAGCGTTTGGTTGTTACAAAAAACCCACTAAGTGCTTAGTACCATTACCAAGCGCTCGGTGAAGGAAATCTGCAAAAAAAAAAAAAAGGCGGCCCTAGAGAAATTCATAAATAAATAGATAGATTGATAAATAAATGCTAAATCATCTATAAATAAAAATCCTATAAGGAAGATATATTAATGATGCTTTATTTTTTTCCACGCTGCCACAGTAGACTTTTTTTAATTTTTATTAATCAACAACTAACTATTCTCTATGAGTTTACCAAATCCTTAAATTGAACAAGTTAGGGATGGCAATTGGGACTGGTGGGGATGGATATGCCACATCCATATCATAACCGAATTTGTTTTTGGCCCCTATATATCCTCGCCTAATCCCTAATCTCCAAATCTGCCTAATTAGTTAAAAAAATTACTTTTTTAACAAATAAATTTTACAAATAATTTTTTTTTTTTACTGTTAATGAGTCATTAGTATGTATTAATGTTTTTTGTTTTAAATAAGCCTACTTGCTAGGTCCACCTTTTAATTTTATTAGTTAGGTTTTCATTTTTTATTTCCTTTTGTTCCTCTCTTTGTCTAAATCATTTTAGAGAAAAGTTCTCCATTACTCTCTCTCTCTCTCTCTCTCTCTCTCTCTCTCTCTCTCTCTCTCTCTCTCTCTCTCTCTTTCTTTTATCTTCACTATAAAGCCATTGCTAGAGCCTTGAGGGTTTAGATAAGAGTTTGTCGACCGCCGATCAAGAAGTAGGCGCCTACCTCCAGAGCTGAATTTTGTTGAATTGCTGATCTAGAGCTGCTGTGCTGATGGTTACCGTCGAACCGTAACTATCATGGGACAATAGTTACTATTGGACAGTGGTAATTATTTATTATTGTTAAAATTAAGATTTTTTACTCCAAAAGCTTATTTTTTGTGTTTTGTGTTGGTTTTATGTTTTATTTTTTATTTTTTATATATGTTTGTGGAAGAAAAAGATAGAAGACAATGACAATTATCTGGTTTTGGGTATTGTTGCACAGTGAGAATTGTCGCTTTCCAACAATGACTATAATTGCCACTGTCCAACAGTGGCAATTCTCCTGACGTGAAAAAAAATAATAAAGGCTGGGTGCACTGGGCTCCGTGCCCAGTGCATTTTTCCAAATGATTTCATTAAATTGGATTGCATTGGGACTTACTTTTTGATAGTGGGTCTTAAAAAAGCCTATTTTCTATAATGGACTTAAAAAAAAAACCTAAATTTTACTTTAAAGGCACAAAATATAGCTTAAAATTAAAAATTCATATTTTTGACCAAAAATAAAAGATAGTCCAAAACTAGTTATTTATTTTAATATATAATATATATGTATTGTAAATATTATAATATATTTTTATAATAATAATACTATAAAAATAAAAATATATATTTGATTTGGGGCAGATTCGAGGATAGGGATTGCAATACTATCCTTGACTCGTACTCGATCGGGTATTTTAAAAAGATCCCCAAATCTATCCCCATACCCAAATTTTCACCCCATACCCATTCCATTCGATTCGGGTACTTGCGTGTACCAAAATTTACAGTTTTTTTTGCTATCCCTAGAACAAGTCTACTATATAAGTATTATATATGGGCTTTGATGCCATCACCCTTTGGCGAACGAAGGTCAGATAAAGAGAAAATTACAATTTACACCCTTGAGGTTTGAGATGTTTCACAACTTGCACTTTATATTTTAATATTTTCAATTTAGTGCTTAACGTTTTAATTTATTTACAATTCACTACTGCCATATTTTTTACTGTCTAATTATATGTTAATTGATGATTTGATAGTTGTGGCACACATTTTTGCCAACCTGTAAGGCCAAATGACACTTTGCATATGCATTTTCAGAATATCAAGTTTGATATGGATTTTGGAAAGTCGTTCAAAAACTAAAAATTCATATAAAAATGCTAAATCACTTCTTATGGGCAGTCGTTTGGCCTTACAAGTTAGCAAAATGTGAAACTGCCACGTCATTAATTAACATCTGATTAGACAATTAGATATACGACAATAGTCAATTGTAAGTAAACCAAAATGTTAAATACAAAATTAAAATGATATGCTACAAATTGTTAAACCCCCTAAATCTCAGGGTATAAATTGTAATTTGCTCTATAATTTAATTGCGTCAAGCCTTTTAATCATCTGGCCCATTTGGGAGAGCTTCCCAGCCATGCACGTCGGATCGGATTTGTTATAGTCGATCAGATATAATAATAGTTTTTTTTGGCCAAGAAGATATAATAATAGATAAAAAGTTAGCTACACACATTCCCTATTTGATTGGTTAACCTCTTGTTTTTTTGCAACAAGTTACACAACGAAATGAAAAGCAATAGATAATAATAAATAGTACCTTAGCCATTAATTAATACTATTAATTATATCAAATTTATTTTATAAATTATATGAAAATATTTTATTTATTCAAATTTAGATTTATTTTGAACTGACTTTCATTTATTTTTAACAATAAAATACATAAGTGTGCAATAATACAATATTTGGTGATCAAATTTAATGAATAAATGTAAGCTCATTTTAATTTACTAGCTAGCTAGATGGCATGAATAGTAACAACTGAATAACGTTTGGCCACAATTACCTTTTTTTCGGGGTGCTTTTTGGTCTCTTTCATAAAATAAATCATAAACCACTACACTCAAGCTAGCAAGGACTTCTCAACAACCAAAGAAACAACCAAAGAAAAGGCTTGGCTTCTCAACTTTACAAGTTAAATCCTTTGCCTGGGCACCTTTTGCAAAGATATTATTTCGATTCTACGGTGCTACCATCTATTTTCAGTATTATTTTTATAACTAAATCTTCTCTTTCTATTGTTAATTTAAATTCCATTCTCAGTTTCTCATATGGACAATATGCATGTCCAATAATTATTGTTAGAATCATATTTCTAAATTCATTAATGTGTACCCAATGAATGAATTAAGGATAAGCTTTGAATCCCCCTAGCCTATAATCTTTTCGTTGATTAATTTCGTAAATTGATTAATTTCTAACATGTTTTGGCTAAGATTATTGCCTTCTAATATTTGGCAGCTCTAAAAGTACAGATGATTCTCCAAATTTTGAACAAAAGAAGAAAAATACTTTAAAAGGCTTTTCATTGTTGTAGCAAAAATTGTATTCACGGGCAGTATGACATGCTCCATAAGTAGTCTGTAGACTCTGTACAATAGATCGAGCACGAGAGAGAGCCTGGACCAGAGCTTGCTTTGAGTAACCCAACCTACTACCTCTGCCATAATTTTTCCACTTCTACATTTTTATTGGCTTCAATAACGACCCTTACTGTACGTTATCCTTTAAAATTTCCCTAGGGCTCTCTATGACCACTTTTCAAAATGCTTATTTTTTTTCTTGGTAAGAAAATTTATAATAATATAAAGATTTTAAATTTTTATTTGGTATTTATCAATATTATAACATTTGTACTGATTATACTATGTGATGATATTATGGTTAGACAAAATAATTTTTTGTAAGAAAAAGTTTTTTTTTTCTTTTCATAGTTAGAGCATTTCCAATAAACTTGGCAAAAGTCTTTTACTGGTCAATTAGTTGTGCCACGTTGGATAAATCTTCTCTAACAACCTTTGCAAATGGGCTCATCAAAATATATAGGGACCCAAAGTCAAATAGTTAGTTTTAATGAGTGAATCTCTTCAAATTTTAAAATATTATTAAAATATTAATTTGACTTTCCAAATCTTAATGAAATATTAATTTTGTCTAAACAAGAAAAAGATAAAAAAATATAAAATTAAAGAGTAGATTGGAGTTCACCAGTTTAAAGTTTGAAATTTGGCTATTTAAATTGTCACATACATCATTAATAAAATAAGATTTGAAGAGCAAATATAAAGAGTTTGTTGAAGATGCTCTTAAGTCTCATCATCTCAATATGAATTTAATGGTCACCGCCATTCAACGCTATAGTCTATAGTAGGAGAAAAAAAAAAAAAAAAAGTTATGACAGGAGTTGAAACAATTAACACCATGTTCACCACCACTCCAATTTTCTTGTTTTTTTTGCTTGCTTTTTTTGGCCGTGTAAACGGGGCAGTTGCACTATCTAGCGAAAATGAATGAGCCACGTCCCCTACATGTAAATTGCATCACCTAAAACCTCAATTTTTCGCACAACAAACGGTTCATTATTTCATTGCCACAAATATAAATACACACATACACACTTCCTTTCATGCCAAAGAGTGTGAGCTAGAGAGACAAACGCGCTTCAACAGTTAAACATTTAACCTTCCACCACCACCTTTGATTTCGATACATCATTTTATTTATAATTTGGCTCAACATGCAATCCAGATATCTTTCAATAGTTGCAGAAATGGTCCAAGTGGGTGTCCAGAGAGTTCAAGGCATTGCTTCCTCGATATCAGAGGACACCATCCCTCCCGAGTTCATTAGGTCAGAGACCGAGCAGCCAGGCATCACAACCGTCCCCGGCAAGGTCCTCGAGGTCCCGACCGTTGATTTCAGCGACCCTGATGATGAAAAGGTGATGGCTCAGGTTGTGGAGGCCAGCAGGGAATGGGGCATGTTCCAAGTTGTGAACCATAACATTCCCAATGAAGCTATAAGCAAATTGCAGGCTGTTGGGAAGGAGTTTTTCGAGCTTCCACAGGAGGAGAAGGAGGTTTATGCCAAGCCACCGGACTCCAAGTCGGTCGAAGGTTATGGCACACTGCTTCAGAAGGAGTTGGAAGGGAAGAAAGGCTGGGTCGACCATTTGTTCCATAAGATCTGGCCTCCTTCTTCCATTAACTACCGATTCTGGCCTAAGAACCCACCTTCTTACAAGTTAGACACACATTCTCTTTTCTATAACGCTACATCAGCCATATTTATTAACCGTATTCATTGCTCATATTGTTGATCGCGATTTTGATAAAGATATAACAGTCTTTATTATTAGAGATGTGGTCAATTTATTAATTATATTTTGATCTCGACTTTGATAAAGATATAACAGTCTTTATTAGAGATGGGATCGAATTTATATATATATATCATATTATTAATCACGACTTTGATAAAGATATAGTCATCTTTATTAGAGATACCGTAAAAAATATAGTCATTAAGTGTCATCCAAATAGTTTTATTCCTATTATTTTGTATGCTTTTGCTTTTTTTTTTTTTTTTAATTCTTCGTCTTTGCATTCTACTATGATACCTTGATGTTTGTATTGCACGTACAATATAACTTGTGAACAATTTATGTGATTTTCACATATTAGGGTATATATTAGACTATTTTATTTGTTATATTATTTGACTGTAAATTAAAGTTTAAAATGATAATTTAATAACATAACATACTAGATTGTTTGATAATAAAGTTTTTTTTGTTTGCATATATATATATATTGTAATATCGTCTTGCCAATTATCTGGTATGTATATATGCTAACTGTTAGATTATAAATCTAACCACATATTAATGTAAGAATCATAAATGTAATTATATATAAAAAGGAATGATTTCCTCTCAGGTACATAACATATTACGTTAGACTCTTTTTTTTGTTACACATATCACGTTAGACTTAGTATCACATATTGGGAGAATTACTTTACTGCCCCTGTAACGGGACATGGCTTGTATTCCTGGAGTGGAGCAGGTAAGTCCCTAGCTCTCTACATATTGGTGCTAGATGACAAGATACCATTTATGATCTATACAGGGTACGTACAAATTTTATTATAAGTAGTACGTACTAGACTACTAGTATGGCCAGGAAAAAATGTGTAAATAGAAAAACAGCTAAAATGGAATTTGTTTTTTTGGCCTTGAGCTAAAATGGGAATTAATGAACCCACAAGTCACAACATGACAGCACTACAATCACTTTCGCCTTGATGAAAATTGTACGTATTACTGTTGAAATTAGCTACCATTCTTATTTATGTTGAGAAAGCAAGAGCCACATTACATCGACGTGGCAGCTTGCATGCCTTGTTCTCTACCTAACTTTTTTTTTTGAGAAAAGTCATGTGTCCGATCCTAACCCTCTCTTTTCAGGAGTGGACTGTCATGCCTATGAGCCTATCTGGCCAAAATTCTTTAAAATTTATAACAAACAAACCCTACTTTTTCTCTATAACTATAACAAACCCAATTTAAGGCGTGCTCCAGAACATGTAGGGTCTGTCACAAATCAATATGGCATTTAAATATTAAATGTGTTGGCGCGTTGTTTACTTTTATTTTTATTTTTGTCTGAGTTGTTTACTTCTTTTAAATATCAATGACTGTGTAGATTTTTTATTATAAAAATATTGAATTGCATCAAATACGGACACCCTTATGGGCAAAAAAAATAAATAAATACAGATGCCTTAAAATATTTTAATTTAAGTAAATATATATATGGTTGTGCAATAATGAATATATATGGTTATAGTATATAACTATATATGATAAATTAAATCAACTAAATATTATATGTTTTATAAAAAATAAAAATAAAAATAAAAATATTGCAGGGAGGCTAATGAGGAGTACGCAAAGCATCTGCACACAGTGGTGGAGAAGCTGTTTAAGGTGCTATCTTTAGGGTTGGGGCTTGAAGGAGGAGAGTTGAAGAAGGGTGCTGGTGGGGATGACTTGGTTTACCTTCTCAAAATCAATTATTACCCGCCGTGTCCCCGGCCTGACCTTGCTCTTGGAGTGGTGGCTCACACTGACATGTCCGCCATCACCATTCTTGTCCCAAACGATGTTCAGGGCCTCCAGGCATGCAGACATGGCCATTGGTATGATGTTAAGTACATCCCCAATGCCCTTGTCATCCACATTGGTGATCAGATGGAGGTACCTACCTACATATCTCTCTCTCTCTCTCTTTGTCTCTCTCCTTTTGTCTCTCTCGATCTCAAGGTCGGCCTTCAAGATAGACGAAGGTCTCAACTGCCTTGTGCCCTTAAATGTTGAGGACCCCAAATTTGAGTTATTTACACTTAATTATATTTTTGAAGTTTATCGTTTTTTACGTATATTTTAAGTTTTAAAAATTATAAATACATTCTATGAAGTTTTAAAACTATTATACATAACTTTTGTAAAAAAAAAAAAAAACATTAAATCATAATAAGAAAGAGATATCCAAATAAGAATATTGGAGAGGTGCAAAGAGGTTATTGAACTGTTCAAAAAGAATAATGAGTGTAGGAGTCAATGCATTAAGGGTAGGGATTATGTGCAATAATTTTAAAACATCAAAAGATGTATATATAATTTTTTAAACTCTACAAGATATATATAAAAATATTTTATATACGATAAACTTCAAACATATAAATATAAATAACTCCTCAAATTTTTATAAACCCATTATATACTATGTTAGTCCCAAATACCGACAGCCCCATCTTTGTTCACCTCAGACCCCCTAGAATTTAGCTATACTCTCTCTCTCTCTCTCTCTCTCTCTCTCTCTCTCACAAGACCGGCCGTAGGCGATTTTCATGGTTCGCCTCAAATTCCTAAAATTTCAGGGTCAGCTCTACTTGATCTCTCTTTCTCTCAATTGCTTGTCTCCATGACAACCAATCCCATAAAATTAATTAAAACATTTCCAGGGCCAATTTTTTAAGATCACATCAGTTAACCATATTAATTATACGGCAGATGCGGTTCACTTGTTATATTATGAATACAATTGATAATTGACACATATCCTATTGGTCTGAAAATGGAAATAAGATCCTATATATATGTTGATCTTATTGGTGTTGATATAGTACTTATGACTAAAACTACTACGTATTTTGGATTTAGACATAAATACAATATCGACCAACACCAAAAGTATCAACAAAAAAAACCTAATTCCAGAAAATGTGGTCAATCAGTTCAACACGGCCTTTACTACTGGTCCCAAAATTTCAGTCACTTTGAAAGGTTCAGAATCCATGCATTTAACAGTCATGGAACTTAAAGATGCACCACTTAATATTATCATCTAGATAACTGATTAATAATATTAATTAACTCACTGAATTAGGATTAATATAATTATATTTATTTATTAAATTGTGGCAGATAATGAGCAATGGGAAGTACAAGAGTGTGCTGCATAGAACCACTGTGAATAAAGAGAAGACAAGGATCTCGTGGCCAGTATTCCTGGAACCTCCGGCACACCACGAAGTAGGGCCTCACCCAAAGCTGGTTAACGAGGACAACCCACCAAAATACAAGACTAAGAAGTACAGCGACTATGTTTATTGTAAGCTCAACAAGCTACCCCAGTAAACTATTATTATTATTATAAGTGTATTTTTATTTTAATTTTTTGCTACCTCCACTCCATAGAGGGTGTTCTGGGTTTGGAATGCACAATCTTTGATTTCAAGAATATCTTGGTAATGTCATGCTTGTGTGTGTTTAATTAGCAGAAAGTGTGTAGTACATGTTGTTGTTAGTGAAATTGTGAGTTAATGTGTGACCATTGATGTTTTTATATACAATAAGTTCAGTTCAATACAGTGCCTACAGCTTCACTAAAATAAATATTGATTAATTAATAATGGCGAGCAAATTGCATTTGTATATTATTATAGTGTGGACAGCGCTCACTATAGTCATTTAGATTTAATGACCTAGAATGTATGCATTAAGAATGAAAAAAATGAAGCCATCAAATTTAAAGATTAAAAATACGTTCATATGTTGGTTAACATTGAGAGTAGTATACTACTGTAGTAGACAGAAACAGCACCAAAGAAAAGTAGTAGACAGAGATTTGTGAAAAAAAAAGGGGTCAGTAGACAGAAATCTAATAAAAGAAAGTAGTGGACAGAAATCTGAGGAAAAAAAAAAAGTAGTACACAGAAAGGACGTACATCAGTCTTCCTTGTCGGATTCTTAACTTTTTCTCTAAAAGTTCCAATTAAATATTAGAAAATAATAACCTATAAAATTATATATGTACTTTTTTTTAAGGTTCATAAATTATAAATTTATAAGTACTTGAAATCATCATTAATATACTCTTAACTTCTTAAGTACTAGTTGATAATTTTGATGAAAAATGAAAACCATAAATAAGTGTATTTTGAATTTTGATAAAGGAAAGCAATAAAAACAGATTCAGAGATGAAACAGAGGAAGAGCATTAAAATCACTTGAAAAAGTGAAAATGGAAAATAAATCATGCATGGTTCTCGATCTGGCTAGCTTTGAACCAGAATGCATGCCAAATAAAGCAAGGATATATGCTCATAATAATCAAGGTGATCATCGTTAAATGTGGTTGGTCTCCTCATAATCAAGGTGATGCATATAATCATGATTCTCATTCCCATTTGGTCTCCTCAATCATATTGATCAATGATCATATAAAACAAAACTGTCCTAATAATTGGCATGATTTTCTTTCCAAGAGAATTAGCAATCGTGGCTCTGTGACTCTGAACCAGCTGATATATCATGGCAGCAATCACAACCAATTAATTCAATGTATCTCTTTCAATCGAGTTGGTTTTTAGCATATATGGTATTTATATTTTTCAATCTGGGTTCAATTAATGACAGAAAACTATACTTAATAATATAAAAATGAATCTGTCAACATTTAACGGTGAAAATGTGACTAGGTAACTTATACTAATAGCCAATATTTATCATGTTTTCTCATGTAAGATACGAAAATTTTACATTTTTCTACAAATGTTCCGCTAAAGAAGACTCAATTAAGATGATAATGATGTACAGTTTGTGGTGTCATGATCAGTTTCTTTCCATAACAAAAAAAAAAAAAAAAGTTTCTTTCCATAACAATCAGTCATCATGATCTATGACCCAGAGCCGATGGTCAGCAATCAGGTGCTTTCATTTTTTTTTTTTGTGGTGGTCTTCCCTTTTGTGCTTCCAACTTGTACTAGGCATTCAATATCATGTCTGACCTGATCATATAAAATAAAACTGTACTGGCATGTAGCATGTTCTATCAAGAGAGATACAAAAGAGACGTCGAACACTTGACATGGTTGTGGCCCTTGTGGGGTAAACTGCATGATTTTGTTTTTATAAATAATTTTGTTTGAGAAGATTGTGGTAATAAAATATCTTCTTTTGTGGTAAAAAAATATTGGGGTAAATCTTATAGCTTTTAAAATTTTAACTAAACTTCAATATTCGTTCATTAAACTTTCATCCAATTCTTTTAACCATTCCACGTTACATAATATTGGTTCATTAATTTTTTTTTTTTTTTTCCACTCATACTATGTGTTGAGCGTTCGACGATCATTTCTGAGTGTTTGAATGTGCATTTTTGCTTCTTCCTCAAGCCCTTAAAACTAGTTTGTCGATCCAAAATTAAAATCTAACATGTGTTGTAAATATATTGATTTATGTGGCTATCCCTGTAATTAGTTGTAGGGGCATACTAGTAAATATACAAAACCTAGTAAACCCTACTTCTATATAAGGATATTTATAACATGAATAAGATAGACTGATCATATTCTCTCTGCCTCCTCTCTTTCCACAAACCCTAATTTTCACATACTTTTACAACACGTTATCAGCACGAAAATCTCTTTAGATTGTGGATTGCCAAACAAAAGAGGATCATCATTCAATCCGTTCTTCAATCAATCAAGAACGAGAAGCTCTTTGGATTGTGGATTGTGGATCGATAAACGAAAGAGGATCATCCTTCAATTTGTTCTTCAACCAAGTAAGTATTATAAAACAATTTTATGTTTATGTTTTAAAACCTTTGATTGATTGAAAAATCCTCCATGAAGCATGAACCCTAAATTTATGTGATTGATTTATTTGGGATTACATATATTTTATACATGTATTTGGGTTGAATGATTAAATAATAAAAAGGAGCAAATTTATTGGGGTGATCGGAAACCACCCCGCGCGGCCAGCCCCCTCACCCACGCACGCTGCCAGCAGCAGCCTCTCTGCTGCCTCGCGCTTCGCTGCCAGCAGCAGCAACCCTTGTGCGCGCAGCAATGTTTCGCTGCCAGCAGCAGCGCCATCCCTTGTCGCAGCAAGCAGCAGCGCTGCCTCGCTGCCAGCCCCTCGCGCGCNTCAGCTGCCACGTGTCAGCCACGCAGGCAGCTAAGCCGCTGCCACGTCAGTGCCACGTCGCTGCCACATTAGCGCCATGCAGGCGCCACGTCAGCGCCACGTCGCTGCCACTCCCACGTTGACACATGGCAAGCCTCCTGAAACTTTGTAAAAAGGAGATGTTAATTCTTGTCATGCCTGGGGTTTGAACCCAGGNCTGGGGTTTGACCAGGACCTCTTGGGTACCAAGAGTGCACCTTAACCACTGTGCTGCTGATAGTTTATTGTTAGTATGCAAACTGTTTAATATATATATCCTAAATGCCAGAAACTTTTATTCAAATAATTTTGTGATATTTTTCTGTTCTACTTGGGTATATGAATATTATACTTGTTTAAATTTTTGCACTAGAATATATGTGTAGAAATTGCAGGTAATTAATGAACCAGTAGTTCATACATAAATATTGAACTTGTAGTTTCAATAATGCCGTATAAGGAACCTGAAGTTTCCTTCATAAATTCACCATACATGATAAAACCAGTAGATTTTACATGTCTATACCATGTTATAGAACTTGAAGTTCTTATTTATTGTTTATGGATATTATTGCCCGAAGCACTAATTATGATTATTTGTTCCTTTCAACCAAAGAATGTCAAATCTCAACAAGCTTGATTTCGTCGCTTTGGAAGTTTCCGGAAGAAACTATCTAAAGTGGACTCAAGATGTTAAGCTTCATTTGACTGCCAAGAAGATGAGATCGACAATCAATGCAGACAATGTTGTCGCAGAATCTCTTAAGGCAAGTGCCATGATCTTCATTAGGAAGCATATGGAGGAAGCACTTCAAGTTGAGTACCTCGCTGAAGAGGATCCACGAGCTCTTTGGGTTGCTCTGGAAGAGCGGTTTGACCATCAAAAGACCATTTTCTTGCCTGAAGCAAGACATGATTGGCAGAACATTCGTTTCCAGGATTTCAAATCCGTGAATGAGTATAATTCGGAGATCTGCCGGATCCGGTCGCTCCTCAAATTTTGTGGGGAGGAGCTCACCGAAGCTGACCTATTGGAGAAGACTTTCTCTACCTTCCCTGCCTCCTGTTTGGTCCTGCAGCAACAATACAGGGAGAGGAATTTTACCAAGTTCTCGGCATTGATCACCACTCTGTTGCTCGCTGAAAAGAACAACAACTTATTAATGAGAAATGATCAAGCCCGACCTGTCGGTACTAAAGCAGCACCATTGCCTGAAGCAAACGCTGTTGCTTATCGCGATTCAAACCGCGAAAGAGGATACCGAGGTCATGGAAAGGGCACAAAGTCTGACCGCCCGAGATATGGAAGGAAAGGTTCTCAGAGGAATGGCCTGTATGACCGAGGCCAACGTGGCCATGGCCCACGTGGTAGGAACCACGGTCCCTCGGCCCTAAGAACTCGAAATGAGAGGAACACTGGTCCGGCCCGTCGCCACCAGAATCAGAATCAGAATGATCTCTGTTACCGATGTGGAGGAACTGATCACTGGTCCCGCACCTGCCGTGCATCAGCGCAAGCTGTAAATGAGTATCACGCCAGTCGCGGAACTCGAGAGACCAATCTCGTTGAGGGATCATTTCCTATGGATACCACCTTAGAGGTCACTGATTTCCAGGCTGAATCTGGACACTTCGAGAATTAGAAACTCGATGACATGGATATGATCGGCGCTTGTGCCGTATTTATTTTCTGAATAATGTTTTTCTTATTCGGATTATTTTGGTGATTTATGATTTGGATTATTTGTTTTGGAAATTTGGTTATGCTCGAATATTATTTAATTCAATCAAGTTATTTTCATACATGTGATCCATTGAATTAAATTTATGAATAAGCATGTTTAGTGGGGAAGTTTGTTGTCTGGCAGACAGTGCTACTACGCACACCATACTTCAAGATCGGAAGTATTTTTCAAACTTATTGCTTTACTCATAACTTCTGTGACAACCATATCAGGCCAATCCAACCTGATAGAGGGCCATGGCAAAGCCCATTTTTATGTTGTCCAATGGTACTGAATTACCATTAATGAGGCCTTATATTCTCCAAGTTCCAGAAGAACGTTGTTGAGTTATAAGGATATTCGAGCCAACGGTTATCACGTTGAAACCACTGAGGAAAATGGAGTGGAATATCTTTGCATAACCTCCAATTTGTATGGCCAGAAGCGTACATTGGAGAAATTGAAATGTCTATCGAGCGGTCTCTATATGACCACCATTAGATCGATTGAGGCAAATCACATAGTTAACCAGAAGTTAACCAATTCGAGCAGTTTCTTTCTATGGCATGACCGGTTGGGATACCCAGGTCAAAGTATGATGCGCCGTATCCTCAATTCATCACACGGGCATCCCCTTACTAATAAGTATCTTGTGTTTAGTGACACACTATGCCAAACTTGCTCGCTTAGAAAGTTGAATACTAGACCATCATATGCAAAGACTAGTAAAGACTCCATCCTTTTCCTGCAAAGGATACAAGGGAATATTTGTGGACCTATCCAACCACCATGCGGACCATTTAAATATTTTATGGTTTTGGTTGATGCATCGACAAAGTGATCACATGTTACACTATTGTCCACAAGAAACGCTGCTTTTGCTAAACTTCTCGCCCAGAAGGCTCACCACACGGATTATCCTATAAAGTCCAGAAGATTTGATAATGCCGGAGAGTTTACATCGAAAACTTTCGATGATTATTGCATGTCCCTTGGGATTAATGTTGAACATCGAGTTCCCCATGTTCACACCCAGAATGGTCTCGCAGAAGCGTTCATTAAAAGATTACAAATGATCGCACGAACCTTGGTTATGCGCACCAAGCTTCCAATTTCTGCGTGGGGCTATGCAATCTTGCATGCAGCCATGTTGGTCCGGTTGAGGCCCACTGCTACCCAACCTTACTCTGCGTTACAGCTGGTGACTGGGTACGAACCTGACGTTTCGTACTTACGCATATTTGGGTGTGCAGTTTATGTGCCAGTTGCGCCGCCACAACGTACCAAAATGGGTCCTCAACGAAGGATGGGCATATATGTCGGTTATGAATCCCCATCTATTATACGCTTTTTAGAGCCCTTGACAGGCGATCTCTTTACCGCTAGATTTGCGGATTGTCACTTTGATGAGACAGTCTTCCCGCCGTTAGGGGGAGATAAGAACGTCACCGTTCCTGAAGAACGACGTGAATTGACGTGGAATGTCCCCACTATGTCTCATCTCGATCCCCGAACCGCACAATGTGATAGTGAAGTGCGGAGAATTCTAGATCTACAGAGTGTAGCTCATAATATGCCAGACGCTTTCTCTGATCTAGCTAAAGTGACGAGATCACATATACCTGCTGCAAACGTGCCTGCAAGGATATCTGTCCCCGAAGGACGTGTCGTCCCAGATGGACGAGGTACGGCCATAGCGGCTAACCAGTCTTATGTCCCTGCCCAGAAGCGAGGTAGACCACTAGGTTCGAAGGACTCTTATCCCCGGAAGAGGATAAATTTGGCACAAACGAGTCCTCTTGACATCGCAATCTCAACCGATCCATCTCACGAAATAGTTCCGGATTATGGGTCCGTCCTGGAAGAGACGGTGTTGGGGGACGCTCCAACATCTGAACCCACTCCCGAGAACAGAGAGATCTCTATAAATTATGCATGCTTAAGTGAGCTCTGGAATCGAAACGAGATTATCATCGATGATATATTTGTATTCGCGGTAGCTACCGAAATCATAACTAGCGATGACATCGAACCTCGCTCCGTTGATGAATGTCAACGTCGAGACGACTGGCCAAAATGGAAAGAAGCAATCCAGGTCGAATTAGATTCCTTGACAAAGAGAAAGGTGTTTGGGCCTGTCGTTCCTACACCTTCCCATGTTAAACCTGTAGGATTTAAATGGGTATTTGTAAGGAAGCGTAATGAGAAAAACGAGATTGTAAGATACAAGGCTCGTCTAGTGGCGCAAGGATTTTCTCAACGCCCTGGGATTGATTACGAGGAAACGTATTCTCCCGTAATGGACGTGATAACGTTCCGCTACCTTATCAGTTTGGTAGTTTCCGAAAAACTGAGTATGCAGCTTATGGATGTGGTCACTGCTTATCTCTATGGGGATCTTGATACAGAGATATATATGAAAGTTCCCGAAGGACTTAAGATACCTGATGCAAATAGTTCCAGACCACGGAACACGCTCTCCATTCGTTTGAGGCGTTCACTATATGGATTGAAACAATCCGGACGGATGTGGTATAACCGTCTAAGTGAGTATTTGATCGGGATGAGATATGTGAATAATGATCTATGCCCTTGCGTGTTTATTAAGAAAACAAGTTCTGGTTTTGCTATTGTAGCTGTTTATGTCGATGACATGAATCTAATTGGTACTCCTGAAGAGATCAAGGAAACCGCTAAACACCTGAAGTTGGAATTCGAGATGAAAGATCTTGGGAGAACGAATTTCTGTCTCGGCCTGGAGCTCGAGCACCGTGCAGATGGAATTCTAGTCCATCAATCGAATTACATCCAGAAGATGTTAAGGCGCTTTAATGAGGATAAAGCGAAGCCTTCTAGCACACCCATGATCGTCCGTAGTCTAGATCCTAAGAAGGATCCGTTTCGTCCCGCAGATGATAACGAAGAGATATTGGCACCAGAAGTCCCATATCTAAGTGCAATAGGCGCATTATTGTACTTGGCTCAATGTACTAGACCGGACATCTCATTCGCTGTGAACTTGTTAGCTAGATATAGCTCTGCGCCAACACGCCGCCACTGGAATGGCATAAAAGACATTTTCCGCTACCTTAGAGGTACGACGGATATGGGCTTATTCTATCCCTATGCATCAAGGAATGGATCGAACCCCCTCGATCCTCGGAACGATGCCCGCCTTGTTGGATATGCTGACGCAGGGTATCTATCAGACCCGCACAAGGCGCGTTCTCAAACTGGTTACGTCTTTACCATTGGGAATACAGCAATATCTTGGAGGTCAACGAAACAGACCCTTGTTGCTACCTCTTCGAATCATGCTGAGATTATAGCCCTTCACGAAGCAGTTCGTGAATGTATATGGCTGAGAGCAGTTTCCAAACATGTTCGAAGTACGTGTGGGCTGAATTCCACCACTGATGAACCAACGATTATCTATGAGGATAATGCCGCTTGCATCCAGCAGATGAAGACGGATTTCATCAAAGGAGACAACACCAAGCATATTGTACCGAAGTTCTTCTTCAATCAACAGCAACAAGAGCATCAGATGATTGAAGTCAAGCAGATCCGATCTCAAGACAACCATGCAGACCTCTTCACCAAGTCACTGCCAAAGTCCACGTTCTTGATGCATGTTCGAGGTATTGGTTTGCGTAGATTGGCTGATTTACCTAGTATGTAATCTTCAGGGGGAGTCGACATCAGGGGGAGTATCCCGAAGCATACTCGCTTGACCATCGTGTACTCTTTTGTCCTTCGTCCAGGGTTATTTTGTCCCACTGGGTTTTGTTACCTGGCAAGGTTTTAATGAGGCACATCTTGGCATGGTCACCCTACTCATACTACATCCTGAAGATGTGTTGATCTGATATATATGCATTTGCTCATCTTTTCCCTTCGACCACGGGTTTCTCCCATTGGGTTTACCGGGCAAGGTTTTGGTGTAGCAACTCTAATGCACCCCGCTCCCATAGACATACTATTTGCCTATGATCCAGAAGATATGACTTCACCTACTTTCGAGGTTCTGATGCGACTACTCCACACTCACGCGCGTTGCACTCTTTTTCCTTCGACCAAGGTTGTTTTTGTTCCCACAGGGTTTTTATTACTTGGCAAGGTTTTAACGAGGCAACTTAGAAGCGCATAGCAGAGACAACACTAATAACATGGAATATCCAAGAGGGAGTGTTGTAAATATATTGATTTATGTGGCTATCCCTGTAATTAGTTGTAGGGGCATACTAGTAAATATACAAAACCTAGTAAACCCTACTTCTATATAAGGATATTTATAACATGAATAAGATAGACTGATCATATTCTCTCTGCCTCCTCTCTTTCCACAAAACCTAATTTTCACATACTTTTACAACAACATGCAGTTTTCATAAATTTTATTTTACACCTTAAGAGAGCTTGAGTAAACCTGTACTTTATATCTTAAAAAAATAAAAAAATAAAAAATATTTTTTTTGTTTGACGTAACCGTAGTTAAAGGACTTGATTTAGAAAAAAAAAACAAAATCATAAAGTTTTAGTAAAAAAAAAAAAAACATGATAAAAACTAAACTCTAATTTTCTGTAAAATATTGTTATATCTTTTTTGAATAAATTTAAAATAATCTCCCTCAATATTTACTCGTCTTAACTTATTCCTAAAACTTTTAATTTGAGCAATGTCAACCTTTTCTTGTTTTTTTACCGGGTCAAAAAGCAATCTATTAAGCGAAGGAGGACAGATGTCCACATGTACAACTCAAACCAAACTGAACCACACAAACTACAAAAGCCAAGAAACAGCAAATAAGTTGGTTTTTATGATGGTGGCGGTGAATTTTCGTTGTATGACGGTATACAAGTGATAGTTTTGGTTTAAAGTTAATGAGGTTAGAAGTTTGCAGTAATATCAAGTCATATCTGTAACACAATTAATCAAATAAGTTGGATTAGAATTTTGATTAGCACTTGATACCAACCTGAATACGACATAATCAAACACCACACAACACGACTTAATTGCTGCCCTTACCAGTGCCCGACCAATAGACCAATAAGTATCCTCCAAATAATGTGAAGATACCAATAAAACTTGATTCCATTTTCATCATTCAACCACTCTGAAGCACATTAGAGTCTTCCCCACACTAAGAATATCATTAAATCAGTTTTTATTGCCTGAATTGTTCAAAAATAAAAATGAAGAATAAAATAAACACCATTAAATTTCCAATTCACATAGTGTCAAACTGTCAAACCATGTGAGTTTCCAATAATATATTTAATAACATAATTATATATGCTATTGGGGTCGGGAATAAATTAGGTGATATGGGCCTGAGGCTCTGAAGTATAGTTACAAGCCCAAAGTCTAGACTCTAGAGAGTTGACTGGGTCCAGTTATCTGAGTTGGGGGGATTTGAAATTTGATTTTATCACGAAAAATACCACTAAACCAATAGGACTTTAGAATTTACTGCTACACTATAGTGCGACTGTTATATATTTCTGTATTCAGTTGAAAAATCTACAGTAAATTCTGAGCCATCAAGTGGAATGTAAAATTGTAAATATGTTAACAGTAGGTTTCTGAATTTCTATTGTTTCCTCAAGTTATGGAAACGCACCTGTTTTACAGTCAACTTGGCTATAGTCTTCGGCAAAGACCCATGACACACTGAAGAAGCATAAAGGTGTTCTGTGCCAGGATAGATTAAACCCTTTGTCAAAGCCAACCAAGATAAAAAGGCATAATAAAATCAAAGCCTGGCCTGAACACACTACTTGTATCCTTTTGTCCAAACAGGTACAGAATATATCAGGGTCCCCAAACCAAACGAGGTGCATATCGTAACTATGGCATATGTGTATGCTCTCCAGGGGTATTTGCTTTCTCTCATTGCATTGAACTCTGCAATGAAGGTTGAAACAGTACTCAGGCAACCCAGAAATCCAAATTGTATGCCTGCTGAAACAGTATCATAAGTCTTGGTATGCACCTGCACAAACAGAATAAATCATAGTCATTAGCTTTGCCATGAATATATCATGCAGTATTTACAAATTTAATGAGCATGGATATGAAATGGAAGATTAACAAGCAATAATGAATTCACATGGTTTGGCAATAGTCAACTTTAGTTACGGCAACTCCCAAGATCTCATTGAACCCCTCTTATCAGTTTTGTGTTTGCCAAAGGTAACACAAAACATAACACACAGACTAAGAAAGAATACCATTGCAAATGACTTGGCAGTTTATAATGTGACAAATATATGTGAACTGTAAGCTTCCCAAATATGAAAGAATAACACAGAAATAAAAAAGGTGAGGATGCAGTCTCGGTAGCAGGTGTGGACAGAAATCAGATCGCAAAACCTTACCACTTCCTTCACAGTAGAGAGTGCAGCCATGACACAAGCTGCAGTAACATTGGCAATTAGGGTACCAAATGGAACCCATTTCAACAACCCCATCCTTCCTAGTCCACGTCCATTGAGCCGGGCTAAGAACCACCTGATCCACACACCTAGAGGTCCAACCATGCAAGCCAACCATAGCTGCGCCTCACTGCTGTTGCTGCTGAACTCCTCCCTCAACATTATTCCACTCACACTCCATAGAGAACCTAGCATCAACAGCAACACCGCCAAAGCTGCCAAGTGACGATTGTAGTTGTCAACCTTCCAGCTCCTGCTAGAATTAGTGATGCCAAATCCTGAACTTTTTCCAAGAAGATACCTAAAGCCCTTAGCTGTTTCTACCCCAAAAATGATGGAGTAGGCCGCAAGAAACAAACCTGACATCAATTACATACAAGATAAGCTCATTTGGTCGTAGAGATTTGAAATGAGCCAGATACAAATGAAATCCAAATATCCTGCTAGCCACAGCCACCTACATGTCTACTGTAGCAAATTCTTTAGCATATGACATTTACCTATTAAAAACCCAAGCAGAGCAAAAACCCAATGGCCTTCAACACTGAGTTCAAGCATTTTCTGGTTCCAACCACTGAAAGTTGTAAGGCTTCCCAAGTAACCGGTTGTTAATCCAATGGCCAAAAAATCTGACACATGGGATATATCTTCTTTGAAAACAACACCACACCACCCCATCAAGAAAGAACCAACCTACTCAAAATTACATTAGGAAAAAAAATTTGCATTGGAACATCATTCAACTTATCCAAAACTACACCTGAAAAAATATGACCAAAAATGACAAGATGAAGAGCAGAAACTATGGGAAAGGTCCTAGGTAACTTAATTAAACTTCAGTAATAATTGTACTAAGTGCAATACAAGTCCATAGTCCATCCTAGTACTCATACTTAAATAATTTTATGAAAAACATGTTTATAAATAATATATTACCAAATGGGGATTAGTACATTTGTGTGGGTGTGGGTGTGGATGTGGGTGTGGGTGGGTGTGTGTGTGTGTGTGTGTGTGTGTGAGAGAGAGAGAGAGACCATATTAGAAGGAAGGTCAAGGTAGAGAATGGTTTGGTTGCTTGTTACACCAGCAACTCCAGGGCCAAACAAGTTTTGCAGTAGATATCTCGTTAAGACCTGCATACAACATCATATCAAATAACCTATTTGACAAGTATCATGTCAAATAATTTATTTGGCAAGTAGGTTTACTGCTATGAAATAAATGAATAACAAGATATCTTATAATGACACATTCATTCTTGTCAAGAGAAACAGAAATTCCAACCTGCCACAAGCATTGTCAAATATTTTATCAAATGGGCTCTGAATAATCCCCCTTTTGCCAGATATATTTTTATCATTTAAGAGTACAATTTCACACAATCTAAAGAAAGTTGGGATATAATTCGATCATTATGAGTAAATCCAAAATCTCTGCAGACAGAGATTTTCCATAAAAAGCTATTTTTAGCATGAACAAAGTTTGTAATGCATGATAAGATTTAGTTATCTCAGTTATAAAGGACAGAATGGATATGGTCAGTGCAAAGTATTGCCAAGTATCTGAAGATCCAACTTTTTTCAAATGAATGCAACATCTATAAACTCAATCGATATTAGAACTCAAACAAAATGCACTTCGGTATATAAACAAGAAAAAATAGTTAAGTGTAACAAAAAAAAGAAAAAAAAGAAGAAACAATAGTTAAAGAGTATTACCCCAAGAATGCCAAAAACAGCTAAATGAGCCATACATGAACCATACTCCAGGAATTTTGGCAACTTTTTTGTAGTTTCCTGCGCCTGAAAACACTAATTTTAAGTTACAAGCATGATCTGATCAAAGAAGAAAAATAAAACATGTTTGACTTGTTGCTTTAATGATCTCTGACAAGATTATATGCAATGAGAAAAATATCAACCAAAAGCTCACTTGCTTATTGTCCTCATGGCATTCTATTGCATCAGTGGAAAGAGGAGATATGATTTCATCTGGCAAAGGAGGCACAGAGGAGATTGCATTGGATGTAGCAGGATCACGAGACCACAAACCATAGGATTGCAATTGAATATCCTCTGAAGTCAACAACCGTCCACTGCCATTGCCACTGTTTCTGTGAAGAGCCCGATCCCCAATATCTCCCGCCTCTGACACACAATCACTTTCAGCATCATCGTCTAGTTGAGAGGGCTGAGAACCTGATAAACTTACAGAACGCCTCCTTAATGAAGAAGTGGCACTGCTTGTTCGATCAATTGATACACTTCGTTTAAGTTGAGAATCATTAGTTCCGCGGTACCCTTCCTCCATAACTACAGGGCTTGATTCCTGTTAGGGTGACTTCAAGAGTAACAATAATAAAATCAGAATGTTGATTCAGAAAAATATAAATGAAAAGAGACGAACATATGTGGTAGTGAAAATGATGCAATTTCTGCTGCTGCTAATGCTGAAATGTCATCATTTGTACTTTGTAAGTGAACGCCAACTACTGTATTTATTTTATACAATCAAACATATGAAATAAAAAAATACATATGAAACTCATTGATAGCATTTCACAGTAAGCTCTGGTAGCCATGACATGAGGGAAACAAAGAGACAAAAATGATTGATTCAAGATGTCAACAGAATTTAACAAATAATACAACCTATAGCCCTGACCAATTCCCTCATACAATATTAATTACTTTGCATATTAGGATTATAGAATTAAGGAATGATGTCATTGATTTCTTTAAGCTATTGGAAAAATGTACACACTATTTTTCTTTCAACAAGTAATGCCATCAAATAAGAATTACTAAAAATGAAATTGGACTGGTTTGTCTGAAATATTTTCCCATACAAGTTAAAGAGGCCCTCTAGTTACAAGTACTGAAGCAGTACAGTTACAGAAGGCTACAGGTAACAGATGAAATTATTTTTCCATACAAGTTAAAGAGGGCCTCAAGTTATAAGCCTGTTAATGTGGAAGGCTAGAGATGAAAACTAGTTATAAGCACTGGAGCTTGATTACCATATGCTAAACATTAGTTTGCTCAACCTTTTCAGAAAATTAACATATAAACAAAATCTAACATATAGATTCTGCTTCTAAAACTTGGAATTGTAGAACAAAATAAGATTATGTAGTCCTCCTCATTAGCCCAAAAGAAAAAGAAAAAGAAAAACAGAGAGAATATATAATCCTCCCAAATCAGAACTTATCAGAATACCAACAAAAAGAAATTCCAATGCAAGGCCTACCAACTAATGGAATCATAAGCCAATCTTGGTACCAAACAAATCACATAATGTTCTTCAAACGCCTGACCGGGGCCCACACACTCTGAATATGACCAAACCGACCTAAACCCAGTACCCAATAATTGCTTTGACCAATAATGAATACTGAAACCAAATTTTGATCCTTCACATGGTACGCTAATAACTTCATTTTCTTATTTTTATCATTATTTACATAATTTCTGGGCATATAAATTTAAGCTTGTAACAGCATACCCATGAAATCTATGCAATCACCCATGTTTGGAACCAAATGACATCTTGTTTCAGTTCATTTGAAGAATGAAACCTACAGTTGTTTTGTTTGGAAGACACTAGTGCTCTAGAATTCAATTAAAGAAATTTATAAAACGCTGATTTAAGTACAGAAAACAAATCATCACCACAAGATGAGATTCCATAAGATTGAGGAAAGAGGGTGGGTAAGAATCGTAAGATTAAGGTCCCAAAGGGGTCACATAATAAATTTTCAGCTTTGTATTTTATTGGGTAACAATTGGAATGAGTTGGGGACCCAATATAAAGTTGGTTCAAAGTTCAAACATCAAACCACAAGCAGCACCTCATTCAGGAATAAATTCAAACTGTTCAACGTGCACTCCAATTTTCTTTCTTTAAAGACGTGCCTCCACTAAAGAGCCCAAAACTTAAAAAACAAAAAAGCAAGAAAAAGCAAAAGAATTTTATTTCATTGGTTGTGATTTGTGAACTATTAATTTATGCACAAACAACTTAAAAAGTGAAACTTTTTCAGTACGTAGATTCATCAAACTACTTAAAAGTGCATGAGAAACGTTTTAGAGTAAAATACATATTAAGCTGAACAGGGGAAGAAATAGAAACAAGAAGAAAAAGTCAAATCACACAACTTGTAAGATTAAAATATAATTTGCGCTGCAGAGAAAGAGAAAAGGGAAGGTTTAACATACTATGATTCAAACCCGCCCGTGAAAAGGGTTTGCGAGTTTCGTCTTCAGTAATCGAATGTTTCGAATCGCTGAGCCAATGAAGACTTGAAGAGAGACTTTGGAAATGAGTTTCTGCTGGGGAGAGGGTCGGATGAGAAACAGGCAAATCACATGTAGCCTTGATTTTATTACGTGAGTTTGCAAATAATGCTGATGTGAGTAGTCGACTTTTTTCTGTTTTTTAACATCAAGAGGTGAGAATATCTTCCAGCTAGGTATAACCGAACCACAAAGTCCAAACCGAAGTGAGTAGGTCGGGATGGGCTAATCTGGACCGAAACCGAACCAGCAAGGTTCCAAACTGACAGGTTCGGTTATCCCAGCCTTTCGGTTCAGTCGGCTCGAATAACCGGATAACCAAAATCTGAGACAGAGAGCGACGACGGCGACTGAGCAAAGAGCGAGCGGCAACGGTGAGACAGAGAGAGAGTGTCTGGAATCTGGATGAGGGACTGGGGGAGGGAGAGACTGAGGAAGGGTTTAGTGCTTTTTTACGTTTTAGTGTTTGACTTTTACGAATTTAATATTATATATGACTATGATAAATCTGAAGTACTTATATTTTGAAGAACACAAAACAAAAAAAAATACCCGTTTCTTTTCTCTATATTTCTTCTTTTTTTTTCTTTTTTTTTTGGCCACTTCTCTATATTTCTTCTTGAATGGGAGCAAACTAGACAAATTAATGTGGATTATAGTATGAAGATACTGTAGTTTTTGCATGGTGTTCCATCATGCAATGACATGTGGAAAGTTTTTTATTTGGTTCAAGAATGAGATTCTATACTATATTACTATATTACTATATTACTATATTACTATATTATGTCATGTCGCACACACATGCTCTCCATCCAACTCCTGTGTCACAAAAAAGCTTTAAGACTCAGGAACAGAGAGTTTTTTTTTATTTTTTGGTCGAATCAGGAACAGAGAAAGTTGTGGTGGCTTATAATGAGTTCTCCAAGCTACTTTTTTTAAGAACCATCCATCCATCTAAATTGGTAACATATTTAGATATGATTTTTTAAGAAAATAAAAATTAATAATGACACTTGCGAGAACAATTGATCCATTTTAGTCAGCAAATCTGCAACTGAATTACCTTCTCTATAAATATGTTGAAAAGACACTAGGAGTGATCAATGAGCTCAATATGTTTGTTACCAATAATTGGATTCATCAAAGCGCCTAAATATTTTTGAAATACAAAGTCAATAATAATCTTAGAGTTGCCTTTGAAGTGCATCTTAATGAAGTTCTTCTTTTCAGGTGAAATATTCCATCACTAAAACATATAAGATGTTCAACTTTCTAGCTCTCAGAAGTAAGCCTTCAAATTTTGAAAATAAACTCAAAACGAAGTTAAAGTGTTTGAACCTAGGGAGCTATCAAAATTAAGTTTAGCTGCTATTAAGAGGGAGTAAATAAGATTTTTCCTAATTAAGATTGAATAGCCAAATTAGTGATTATACTTTAGTTGCATTTGGGGTTTTGGGTTGAAGTTGAAGCTTTCCTTTGTTTCTAGCTGACGTGCAAAGAGCTCCAAAGGATAATTGGATAAAAGTCATAAAACCCAACACTCCACTCCACTTCTTTGGATGAGAAAAGACTACCAAAGGGGGGTCCCACACAGCTTCTTAGTTCCCACTGAAAAATGAAAAAGCAAAATCAGCAGAAGAGAAGGAAGAGATAGAGAGAGAGAGAGAGAGAGAGAGAGAGAGAGAGAGAGAGAGGAGTCTCAACTCTCAAGTGTCTGTTACAGGACAGTTATTAGTCCACTTAAGAAGCTTCCAGATCCTTCTCATCCATGGCCGCTGAGACCGCGACGAGATCCACGGGCACTGTCAAGTGGTTCAGCGCGCAAAAGGGCTTCGGCTTCATAGCCCCCGACGACGGCGGCGATGACCTCTTCGTCCACCAGACCTCCATCCAATCCGACGGCTTCCGGACCCTCTCGGAGGGTCAGGCCGTCGACTTCGTCATCGAGTACAGCCAAGACGGACGCACCAAAGCCGTCGACGTCACCAACCTCACCAGATCCCGTCCCGGCTTTGACCGTGGCCGAGGCCGCGGCAGCCGCGGACGTGGTGGTTACGGTGGGAGGGGCGGAGGTGGTGGTTATGGAAGGTACGGTGGAGGCCCTCCTGGAGGAGAGTATGGTGTTTCCAGGGGCGGTAGGAGTGGCAGTTACGGCGGTTATGGTGGCGGTTACGGTGGCGGTCGTGGCGGTGGCGGCGGTGTTGAGTGCTATAATTGTGGACAAATTGGGCATTTGGCGAGGGACTGTTATCAGGGAGGTGTTCAGAGATATGGCGGCGGTGGTGGACGTGGCTACAGTGGCGGCCGTGGCGGTAGCGGTGGATGTTATAACTGTGGAGAGGAAGGGCATTTGGCAAGGGAATGTCCAAATGATCAGAAATAAGAAATTGGGTTTTGGGTTTTATGTTCATGTTCTAATGGTGGCAGTGGCACATTCACATTGAATAGGTATATAGGTGTCTCTGTGGTTTGCAGCGTTTTGGGTGCTTCGTGATTGCTTTTGGGGTAATTTTTTCAGTTTTTGCATGATTTGGTAATGTGGGTTATTGTTTTGCATAAATTAGATGGTAGCTTTTCTCTATCTAATGCTTGCAGCTGATAATTGTTTTCTCTTTCTCATTCATTGCCCCCCCCCCCCCCCCCNNNTTTTACACCTTTCATGTTGTTCAATATGGAATCGATTGAAGTTCAAATTATTGATCATATTTCCAGTGTCATTTGTCACTTCTCCAAGGTTGTGCTGAATGCTGACTCCTCTGTTTCTCTCATATGTTTAATTCTTTGAATCATTTTTCATTCTTGTTGCTGTGAATATGATTAATATTGAACTGGGTTTGTTAGACCTCATGGAATTATGGATTATACTTTTGGTTCTTTAGGATTTGATAAATTTGAATATTTATTAGTTTAACACCAAATGCCAGTTTGATCTCTGTTTATTTTTGGATATCTCTAAGCAGCAACAAAAAGATGGTCCTCCTTTTGAAAGGGACGCTCAACTGCTTTGGGCTTCTCAATTTTCTGATTTTGGTTGTGGATATAATTTTTTGTCCTTTGCAATCTTAATTATGGTACACTAAATTGTTGTGGATGTTGTTTTCTGGCACATTACAATATGAAGACAATTTTATGATTTAACTGTATATTGAGTTATCCTCAACTTAACACAAGAGCACAGCAACATGCTCATTAATTCTTCTTATCCACTTCCCTAGGAAAGAACAAGAACCAAGTCACAAAGTTCTGGTGGGCTTGAGTTTTTATCCACCTTATCCTACTTGATAATCCATGAGAGGTTGATATTTTACAGGGCCAAAAGCATTTCATCCTTTTGGGCATGATCAGCATCTCTTTAAAATGTCTTAGGCTCTTGTCACTTAGTCTGATCTCAAGTGTCCTTATTTATCTTATCAGTCTTAATCCTCCACGCGATGCCCTTTTCTCCCCACTCAACTTCCGTTGTTGACTTTTGGAGAAGGAAACACAGATGCATCAATGTGTTTTTACATATTAAAGTAGAGTGCATAAGTGAGAAGTTTCCATATGTGAAAATTAATAGCAGGTCGTTCTCTTATAGGTTTCCCAAATGGTAGAACAAGTGCTTATGGAATTGTCATTATGATAATAATGGTGAAATCATTAAACAACAAAACGATATGGATTACTGTTGAATATAGCTTCTAAATTATCATTTAATGTTCTTAGTTGCTTATTATTTGGTTGAGGGTGAACCTTGGTGCAATGGTATATGGCTTGCCCCAAACAACCATGTAATTGTAGGCTCAAGTCGCATGTTCGAGCTACAGAAACATCCTCTTTAAAAACAGGGGTTAGGCTGCATATAAATATCTTGCCCTCCCTAGACCTCACATTGGCAGGAGCCTCATGCATTGGAACGGCCCATATTTTCTTAAAAATGTTTATTATTGGTTGATCAATAGTTATTTACCCTCATTGCCTAGCTCAATCACACATAGTGACATAGGTACATATTTATGATCATAATAACCCACTTCACTAGCATTCAACTATCATTCAAAGATCTTGTGCTAATGTATGCACTTGCTGATGCTCTTCTAGAGCTACTTATCAAAATGATAACATGCAGGCTGGAGGAAGTTACTTGTCTTGTCTTGTCCTGTTTTGATTCCTTGTGTACTGTACTGTTCTTTCTTACTGAAAACACAAAAGCCTTTGATGTTCGCAATTCATGCCTGTTATTTTGTTTGGTTAATCATCCAATTGATTTTGATCGTAAATCATACCAAACAAATATTTTCTTTTTGAAGTTTTTTCTTCTGAAATACTGAGACCTAAGAAATTATGGAAAATTTTGATGAGGAGCTGTCTCTTTGTTTGTGCATAGAGGCTCTACCCTTGTTTAGACATTTGTTTATCATGCATCTACAATGTCATGTTCTGTGTTTAGTGCTAGAATGTCTACATTTACTCTCTTCCTTGCAGTAGTTAAGTCCGATGTTTGTTTGAGGTGCACTTGATTGTGTCTTGCCAACGTACCTTTTGTAAAATGCGTAGGCACTTTTGGATGCTATCATTTGGTAATCTAAAAGATGCTTGTGTGATTGCTAGGGTGATATGTGGTGGTTGATTTGTGCAGTTGTTTTGAACATCTTTAAAAGAAAAAAATGAAACCCTTCGGAGTCAAGTTAATGAAACCCTTTTGTGAGAGGTTGGAGTACTTTCCAATCGAACCCAGTCTGTGTTCTTGATTTTTAAGCTTGGTAAAGTCTTGATGATCTGAGAGGCATGTTTATGTGCTCTGCTCTTATTGGTTACTTGGTACGTTTATTGTGCTTGGAGTTGTTTTATTTGTTGTCTATTTGTTGACATTCCAACGAAAATCATCGCTGCTCATGCACAAATGAAATGTCTAGAGTGAGGACTTTACGCCATTGTTCCTCATAGACCAAGGTGAAGGTTAATCATAAATGGGGTTTTTGGAAAGATTTCTTTTTCAAGTCTCACTCAGATTGATCGTGAACGTGCACAGTTTTTTCACAATTCTCTTACTAAAAGAAAAACAAGCAAAAAACAAAAAATGAAATGTAGATGAAGAGGAAACAAACACTTTTTGTTTATTTTTATCTTTAAACTAGTGCTTGGAAAGCTACCAGCAAACTATTCATCTAGTCGAAGTGGTTTCAAGTTTGAATCCTAGAACTAAAAAAAAAGTTAGTGTTTGGAAATTTTTTGAGCATATATAAGAAATTAACAATGCTACACTTACCACATTTTTATATCACAATTTCATACCATCTTACATGACATTCATACATTGGACACTAAAAATTAAAAAATAAAACATAAAAGTGAAAAATGAAATATCCTTCTAGTAAAGTAATGACACATCAGGTGGGATACAAATGTGAAAAAAAAAAATGTGGGATAACTAGCATTATTGATAAGAAATATAAGATTAAGTGAACCAATACTTATACAAGAATAATATGTCAGAGTCAAATGCCCAAGACACAATGGATGACTAAGCAAGAAAATATGAAATAGAAAAATTATTGTGTATAGCTAATATAGTAATATGTAATATAATCAGTTTATGTGTAGTTTATGTGTTATAATATAGGTAGATGTTATTAATAATATACTTTATTAATATATACACATCGTCTAATAATATTCTTACATATTGAATTGATTATATCTATGGATAGTTGGATCAACGAAATCTCACTGTTTTTTATTTTAGGGTATAATTTTGCCGTTGATTATATCCGTTCACATCTCATGCAAACGTCTGCACAATAATTTTGTGGCCGGTTATATTTGTTCACATCTCATGCAGACGTCCGCACAATAACCGTCTCCAAAACTAAATCATAGTGATCAAAGAGTCATTGATTGACAAAGACAGGTCCTGGAGAAGCATTAGCAAGCTCAGTGTAGCGGTGTTAGTTTATGAGTGGAGGAAGCCTTTGCCTTTATACCTCCCTAGCTCTCAGAAGAAACTTCCATTGGCTGGGGGCCCTAGAGATTTTGACCACCACCCTCCCACCCCACCCCACCCCACCCCAATTCTATATATAATGAGCCTGAGCTCAGCTTTTTCTCTCTCTTATCTTATGGGCTATGGGGTTTCATTTTCACTCCCTCTCTCCCTCTCTCTCTTTCTATATCATTGTTTGGATTCAAAGGCCCCTTAAAAAAAAAAAAGGAGCTGATCGAAATAGGCCAAAGGGATAAGCGTATGGGACTTGCAAAGAAGAAAACGAAACAAGATTGCCAAAGATCTTGCTAACCGGCCCTGACCTCACCAAGACGTCAAAAGAGTGCCAAGTCCCAACTTTGTCAGTCAAACACATACCACAAACAGGGTCCAATCCAAGTTCAAAGTTCCAACTAAGTGGTGATACATGTTGCTTGATACCAAATAGAGGTGTCAAACAGGTTGAGACGAGGATGAGTCGCCATGAGCACCATATAAGTAAATGAGTCGAAGTGAACGAAACCTTTTGCATGTCTATTAGGCATGATACAGCAGGACACGAGTGAAGCACATCATGAGCATATACACGAAAGAAACTCAAATTAGGCATAATTCGTTTAATATGAATTTTTCTTTTTGTTAATATTTTTTCAATAAAAAAATTCAAATTTTTAAACAACAAAATTAATATTTAACTATAAAATATCTAATCTAAATGGACCAAACCGACACAGCACAACCCGTTTGACACCTCTAACACAATATCACGTTTGTATATATGCCCTTGGCGACATTGATAATAAGACCCACACACGTTTGCCTTATCTACAGTGTTGACTTGCGGAGCCTCATGATTCATGAATCATGATCAAGATTTTGATTCTGTTCCACATGCCTACAACTTGAATGACTACAAAAGGACTGTTAATGGCTTGATTTGATTACAAGTACAACGTACCCCTAAAAAATTTCTCTTTCATAAGTTCTTAATTGAAAAATATGGGAATTCCAATTTCCATTGGCTGGTCAAAAGCATTTCTCTATGTAGATGGGCAGATTCAGTGATTTTGGAGATGCATAGAAAAAATAATAATAATAATAATAATGCAAACATTCCCATGACAAGTCCTCGTCTTAGAAAGTTCTAAGAAAATTTGAGGTCCTCACCTTAGAACCGATTAGCTGTATTATACAGAATTTTAATGTCAATGTTTCACATCTAATTTTTAAGTTTAAATTATGAACACTATGGATTACATATAAATATATCTAACAATTCAAAAATTTATATTAATTTATAATTTAGTATATATAAAAATGAAATCAGTAAATTCAAAGGTTAAAGACATATTTGTATCATACGCATCGTTCTATAAAATATTAGATTTTCTTAGAAGCTTTGAGTTATGAGCTTAACTCCATTAGTCCTTTTCTTCCTTTGATTAATTTCCAATGAGATTTTTGTATGGCAAAGGTCTAAAACAAAAAAACAGAATATTTCTTTTTTGAGTTTCAAAGGCTTTAAGAGGTGGAGTACTGGGCATCCACTTTAATTTGTTGCTTTCATGGCTATTCCATGTTCCACCTTATATTATATATTTGTATTGCTTCAGCACTAGCTAGAGATATTTAGACTATGGTGGATGGTTTCAATCCCAGGGTTCCCTCTCTACTATGTATGGGTCACAACCCAGAAATGCTTGAAGCTTTCTTGATGATTCAATTGGTGGAAGTGAACCATATTGGGCAACCTTATATAATGATATAAGCTGATTAGACCAGGCTTGATTTGTTCATGGTAATATGTCAAATGGGCTAGGGCCTACTTAAATTTCCTTGATTTGGTCGGTCATAATCTATCTTGACCAGTCTTGACCAGTGTATTACATATGATGGGCCAATTGAATTCCTTCTGATTCTTGATATGAATCTGTCATAGGGCTTGGGCCTACTAAATTTTCATCTCTCTCTCTCTCTCTCTCTCTCTCTCTCTCTCTCTCTCTCTCTCTCTCTCTCTCTCTCTCTCTCTCTCTCTCTCTCTGTGATGTGGTAAGACCAATAATTTATGTTTCATTCTTCAAGTTCTGCCAATGGCTAGGTGATTGAAGTCTCAAACTGATTTGCTACATCTTTGTCGTTTCAGGCTTGTACGTATAGAACACATCAACATTTATAAATGTGATGAGGACATGCAAAGTAGTTGAATTAAAAGAGGAGACCAATTATTAGTTATACAAAATAATTCTTAGGTATCTGTACGAGATACAGGCAGATTCAAAGACTATATCGTCTATCAATTCAACGGCTCACATATATCTCTATACTATGCAGTCTCCGCACCATAGCACAATCCTCAAGCAAATCAAGTTTGGCCTTGACAATGTCATAATTGGGTCCGGGAAAACCCATCAAGCTTTGCAGCTGGGCAATCACATCTGCTCATTATGCAGCAGCATGCTAATGTTTCTCACGCAAAGTCTAGTCTACATGCAATTTCAAAAGTTATACCTTACCACATGCCACATGGGCCTTTTTTTCACTCAATCAAACGCAGGTGTTGTGGTTTGCTTTAGTGCTAAAACGATAAATAAATTAAAAAAAAAAAAAAAAAAGCCTAACCTATAAATGTGAAAAGTGATTGATTAAAGTTGGCCCTTAATTATGGACCATTCTACACTCCATCACTATCTACTTCTCAGCAGGATGTCAAAGTTATGACATGGAAGGTGTGATTTATGACCTAACTAGATCTTGCTGGTAACATGCATGATTAAATGCAATCTGCACAAGGGGTCCAATGATAAAAGGGCTATGTTGTAAAGGGTCGAATATTTATGAGCACAAAACACTCGTGTTTAAATGATATGTGTGATTTTCGGGTGATTATATCAAGTTGTAAACTCAACCTTCTAGATTCGAACATTCACAAGCACAAAACACTTAAATTTATATTTGATACATCTGATTTTCAGGTGATTGCACAAATTTAAAATTTTGATTAGGATAAAGAAACATTTTTTTGAGTTTTTTTTTTTTTTTTCTTGCCTAGGAAGATTGATAACTTCAACTGTTCAGCAAAAAGCAAAGGATTGCATACAATCATCCAATAAGAGCACTTTCACCGCAACGAGGAACTTCCTCCAACCAGACCCTTTGAGACTTAACATAGATCAGAATCTTGACCTTAATTAACTAATAAATAGAGACAAGTCAGATGCAATTATAATAAATTAGTTCCCAAAAGAAAAGAGGCAGGGGATTTGCATCTCTTTAAAAGAAGACTAATTAATTAACACGCAAGGTACAACTGTAGGTTCGTATAAGGGTGGCCATGATAATTGCCATCACACCTTTTCTGAAAACCATCAACAATAGATCTTACAAGAAAAATAAAAATACAAATCAAGTAAAAAAGAAAGGGTTACAAATGCCAATCTCTTTACACACTTACATATGTATCTTTAAAATGTTAAAAACTTTTTGAAAAGTAGGGGAATCTTCTCAAGCTTTGTGAGGGGGGCATTGATAGCACTTAGTGAACACACCAAATGTGTTAACTTGTTGTATTAAGTTGAGCATGCTTGCCCACCCTCCAAACCCAAATCCCACTATCAAAACCCATACCACCACAAAGATGTTCATGGTGTATGAGCCAGCCCAGCCTCCTAGGAATGATGGTGGTCTCTCCACAGCATTCTGTGTGCCATGTAAAACAACAATGAATCAGAATTTATATATCCAGAGCAAAAGAAATGTTGTTTTATCCGTCAGTCTAATATACTACGTTGTTAAACAGTCAATTTGATAATTACATATGATCTAAATTGATAATCTTATAACATAAGATGTCAGATATCTGTCCACATCTATATCAATTATTCCACTCCATGCCAACTAAAATGACTTACCTCTCTAGCTGATGCAGAAGCAAAGGTGACCATGTGAGCTAAAGCTGGAATTATGTAGACAGTAAAGCTGACAAGAAGAGATCCAACAGTTGAGTTGATGGGGCCAAAGAATGGGAATATGATGGCAAGGAACCATATTGGGATTACCACTGGGAGCCTAGCCAGGGCCCTCTTCAACATGCTCTTGGTCTCATGCAACCGGATGAATTTCTCCCACACAAAGTACAGAGGAGTGCAAGCAAATCCAAATGTTATAAACTGCACCAATTAAGAGACAATTAATTAATTAATGAGTTCATGTTTCATTAGAAACGCCATTTTAATTATTCACTAATCAATTAAATCAATTTGGAACCAATTTCATATTTTGCTAATTACCTGATGAATGAGCATGAGTACCACAGCAGTGTCTCTAAATCTAGTCCTTGGAAGCAAAGAGAGAGCATTGGAATGAGTCAAAAGCTGGTCCCCAAATGCCCAATATACAGCAGAAGCTGATGGTAAAGTTAAGGTCAGCACATAGAGTGTTGCCATCAAGTATATTAACTTGAATTTCTGTGGCTTCCACATCGCATGCATAATCTCCCTACAACACAAAATTAATCCTTGTTATTCAAATATTCACATACAAATATGTGGACCTGCATAAGTAATTGTGCACATATATGAATGCATCAATATGCTCAAGTTATACCCCACAAATTATTGGTTTTAGCTTTCTTTTTTATGGGTCATTTACAAAACCGAGTGGGGATGAATAGTTTCCCAAAGTACTTATCCTCCAGCTTCTCCGGAAATTGGTGCCCTCCAATGGGGAACAGATTCCTCTGATCTTGGCTTTGATTTATGAGTATTGTAATGTATGTATTGAAAATTAATATTCTAATGCGAGACAGTCTTGAACTCTAACATGTCAAATAGGATAGGGAACATTCATTAGCCATGTATGCATGTATATACTGGATTATTTACAAGTGCTCACACTGTAACAGCATGTCCACCAAAGGTGTAGAGAATGTTGGTAGCCCCAGTAAAGTAGAGAACCATTGTGGTTGGACCTGAGTGCTTTACTCCCTCAACCTTGGGACATATAGAAAGGATGGTTATTATGCAGATAAAGATACCATAAAAAAATTGGACTGTATTTTGTTGATCTAAATGAATTAGTAATTAGATCTTATGACATATATAATAAATAATATAGATATATATAGTTAATCTACCTGTCCATGGATAAGGGAAGCAATGGTCAGATACCATGCAGTGTATGTAGTCATAATAAGGCCCAAGAATGACCAAATTCTGTAATTATGGAATGAGGGGATGAAGACAGTTGTAGCACAGCAGGCGCCAAAGATATACGTCCAAGTTCTCTTGTCGAGGTTGTCGTTTATGTAGTAGATGTTACTGGGATTCAAACATATATATACTTCTTGTCACAATACAACCAAATTCTATGTAATTTTTTTGTAGGTAAATCTTCTCTTATCAGATAATCTGACATGCTATGTTATTATTCGACTGTCAATCTGAATTATTAATGACTGATGAGTAAATTTTTATTTGAATATGTAATTCAGATTAACAGTCTGTTAACATAATATTTCAGATACTACTCATCGTTATTCCTTTTTTATTCTTACCTTGCACAGGCAATCAACTGAATTACAGATCCGAACAGAAGAAAAGTGCAGTTGAAAAAGAGGCCTACATTCCTCCAGTGTTTCCCCAGGAGCCCATCAAGAACTTCAAACCACTACAAACATTAATCAGAATGAAATTAGAGATTGGATTTTATATTGGAATTGCAAACATTAATTATATATACAATTATAAACCCCTCAAATTTTCAGTACAAGATTTATACCTGAATCACATGGTTCCTAAAATCAACCTTTTCTCTCTCCTTTCTAGTCCTGTACTCAACATATAGTAGACTGATGAGGTAAGCAGTCCAGCTTCCCATCAACCCATAAAAAAGCTGAAACAGTATTCCAGAGAGCAATCCCAGTTGTGAAAATGAGTATGGCAGTGTGAGAAGCACTTGTGCAACCTGCATTAATTATTCCATGAAAACCAAATGAATTAAGGTTAGCTAGCTACATGCATATTCTCATTCATCATCTATGAAACATATTTACAAACACAACATGATCTCAAAATTTTGGTAAAAAGAATATGTGCCTGGTTAGAAGCACAGCTAAACCATGCATCATAGGCTGAGCCACCATGCCAAAGGAAATTGGATAGCTTGCTCTTAGCTGTGGTCTTGGAATCACCACCACCACCCTCTTGATCCCTTTCCATTTCTACGTAGTTTCCGGCTATAACAGTCTCAACCTTCTCAGAAGCCATTGTTATAGCCTTGGTGGTAGTGTTGGGGGAAGCAATGGATGAGTGTATGAGTAGTCTATAAATATATAGAGCAAGTGGCACTTTTCACTCTTTTCACTCTTTCCACTCCTTATGCCTAGCCATAGCAGTATGGTTAGCTTCCCTTTCCTTTTTGTAGATTTAATTTTATGGGCAATAATTGAGTCACCCAAGTGGAGGAGGTCCTAGCTTAGATCATCATCACCCCTAGCCCCTTAGGAATGTAATTGCATATATTGTACATACGCAAGAAATAAGGTATTGAGAAACTCAAACCTTAGTATCATAATCCACTTATATTTCGGATAAAAATTCAACCGTTAATAAAATACATGTATAATATATAAAGTAAGTGTTTTACTAACCATAAATTTCAATTCAATGCAACATTTTAGAATATGCATGATAAGAGTTTAAATTATGTTGATCTTGTATTTGTACCTAAAACAAGGATTCATTTTCAATATAAATCTTAAATACTAAATTCTAAACCTAAAACACTAAATCTTTAAATCGTAAAACCCGACAAAGTTTTGAACATTAATACAAAATCAGCACAAAATAGATAAACACATGGTCCTATTTCATGTATTCACATCATCATTCAACAAATAATTATAGTTTTATCAAATTTTGATTGTTTTGAGCTTGAGATGCATTGGTGGGTGATATAAATAGGTACCCACTAGGTAACATATGTATTTTACTTTTGTTCCCAATTTTATTTAAAAATTGTTATTTGGACATGGATAAGCTATTGATGGGCCAGGCCTAGCATGCATTGCACGAGCGGGGTGGCCCAGGATGCGCGTTATCAGAACAAGAAAGGAGCTCATGTATGGTGTGTATACTGATGACGAATCGGACCAATCGGTTTAGTGAAAAAGTGAAGATATAGAGGAGATCTTTATTTTTATATATACAGGGGGATGAAAGTTGAGAGATTTAGAAGAGCTGTGTTATGTATGTGTCTGTGTGTCTCTGTGGATTTGAGTGGGTGTGTATTGTGGGGGAGCCCAAAGATGTGGAGTGAATGATTGCTTTGAGGTGGGCTTGGTGCTAAATATGATTAGCACCACACGTGTGCCAACTGGCTTTTCAAAAAGGGATTCAAAAAACCCCTTTCTCCTCTCTTTTTAAAAAGGTTAGGCCTTTAAGGGTTCTTTGGCTAGTGATTAAGCTCCTAAATAATGACATTAGGTGCCTCCTAAATTTGCAATTTTAGCAGTGGACAAATTGGAATTGGGTTACCATCCTCGCTCTACGTTTGTTGGTTCTTATAAAGTTCATCTTTTAATAGTGGATTTCATTCATTTTTTATTAAAGTTGTGTATAAGTTAACTCATAATTTTGTTTTTACTTTTCAACTTCATAAGTTTCACCCCCACAAAATTTATTATTTTTTTCTTTGCATTAACTACAATGTTTGAGATGGCCAAAAAAACAAAAAACTACAATGTTTGAGAAAAGCAATTATTTGGCTATTTATATATTAATGAATATAATCACAAATTCAAGTCAAATCTAAAGTTTGATTGATAAAAATTTCAACTAAGGTAGTCGGTCTTATCAGGGTATTGTAAAGAAGGGTCGATTAGGAAGGGGCACTAGCAACCAATACTGGCCCAACATTATCTGCCATTTGGGATAAACTTCATCTAAAACGATTATTGAAAGCTTTCTACCTGCCCTTGGACTCATTATTTCAACAGCATATGACAGTCAATAGAGATTTCGACAAGTTTTCTTTATGAGACTATTGTACAAACATCATATCACATAGATTTATAAAAAAATCCTAAATTTTAGTAGTAAAAAGCGAATTTGTCAAAGATTAAGATATATTTGTATAATATGTGTAAAATTTTTCTTTCTTTTTAACTTGTTTTTAGATCACTTGCAAGATGCAATAATTAAGATGAAAATGATCTTAAAATAAAATGGGTGAACAAAGATTATAAATCAATAATCAACAAATGGGATGGTCATTATCATGGTATGTAGCTGAATTTTGATGTTGATGAATGATGATCTAATTGTTACGAGTTTAAAGGGAATATGGCTAAGTCTAAAGTCTAAACCCCACCCTGCATATGCAACCTTAAGAATAATAGACACTTGGGTGATTAAAAAGTTGGGACCAAGGACCTTCCAAAAGGATAAAAAAGCAATTGATCACTCACACTTTTGACATAGTTCATTATTAGGCATGTATCATTATCTCTTTTTCCTAAAAGAACATTGCATATATAGTTTTGGCTTTGTTTGGAAGCCTAGAAAATGTATGTTCCTTAAGGATCCATAGGGTAAGTATCAAGAAAAAGAACATGAGATAGAACGCTAACAAAGTTTCTTAAGCCATAATAGAACAACCTCTAACAAACTCGAAATTTTTTTTATAGGTGACCGTCAAACATGGCTATTGTCTCACTATATGTATGTGAAATCCAGATTCATATAAAATATGAATTTACATGCATTCTAAGAAGCAGATCACATGTAACAGTCACATATAACAATTCCACCAATAACTAAGCTTTGAGTCGATTAGGACCACGAGGCCTTAGCCCATAATTTTTTCTTAATTTGGTTTTGAGAACATAATTATTCTTGCAATGATTCTCAAATATGAGTAGGAGAGTTTACTTTCCCTCCTATCTTTTGTTTGGGTGATTAGTATGAAATTCTAGTATGGCAGCATTAGGCTTGGCAGCTTCATTTGTTTTGGTATATAGTTGAAGTGTAAATGGGTTGGGCCGACCCAAGTACGACACAAGCCTGGCCCATTTAAAATCAGCAAGGCCCAAATACAGATCTCTCATCTCATTTTAAATCTTTGCCGCCAGAGACTGCGCTCTGAGCCCATCTGCCTCGCCGGCGTCGTTCTCCTCCGCCGACTTGTCCGGTTGTTGCAGGTGCTGCATCTGCTGTACGGTTCTGGGCTGCTCATGTGTGTGGGCCCATTCTCCGCCACCACGAGATGTTTCAGCTGCTCTGGCTTCGTATTCAAGCCGATGATTCAACTCCAATTGACGTTTTGCTTCTTGGGTTTCTCCCATTTTGTGTTTTTGTTTTTCTGTTTTTGTCTGTTTGGTTTCTGGGAAAAAGCAGGAGAGGAATCATTCATCAATAAAGAAAACCATGAAAAGGAAAAGACAATTTGGAAGGCTCAAAAATGGGGGAAGAGAAAGGAAAACAGATAAAAGACAAAACTTTACTGAAATTTACCTATTTTAGCTTAAACCCATTATATCAATTTCCCCCCCTCAATTTTCCGACCAAAAAAACAGTAGGATAAATGCTTATTCTTAAGGGAAGCTTGTCCAATAGCGCATTAGGAATCTAGATTAAGTGAGTTTACTGGTTTCTGAACATGGAAGTTAAAGGTTTTTAAACAAATGGTGTCTTTAATTTGAATGTGAAAGGAAGGAATGGTTTCTGAAAAGGGGTTTTTCCAGATGGGTTAAACTTTGATGTGGGTACGTGTAATGCTAAGAGGTCAGTGTTTGTGGATCCATTTTGATAGTTTGGAAAGTAAGAGTAAGAGCAGGGAAGGGTACCTGAATAAACTTGCAGGAAAGGATTAGGAAAGGAATCACATTAGCTAGCATTGCCAAAAAGCTTTCATTCCTGGAACTGCCACCTCTTTGATTACCAGTTCTTCCTCCGCACGTATTCTTCTTCACCCTCTTGCTTTATATGTGGATGTTGTAAAACTTTCTAAGCCTCATTCATTATTCCTCTACCCCACGTAAAGTGGAATAATAGACAGGAAAAAAGGGAGAGAAGGAAGTAGGAAAAATGGCAACACATCTCAATGTGTTCTTACCAGGTTTATTGGTTTTTATGATGATTTCATCAGGTATTTCTTAATCATAACAACCTTTGTGGTTTAATCTTATAGAAATTGCATGGACAATAACATTTATGAGGAGCATACATGATACATTAGCCTTTGTAAGCATGCTTCAATCCTAGAATACTGCAATATAAGCCCTGGACTAAATTAGAATGGCAAATATTATTATATTACTAACCCTTTTAGTTAATTTGTGCACCATCATCCTCTCATATTAAGTTTTGGAGGGATTGATTTCTTTTTGGATGTTTGCAGGACCAAAGCTGTCCGAGTCTGCTAGAATTTTCACCATTGTGAACAATTGCAAAGAAACAGTCTGGCCTGCAGTTACCCCTGGGGAGAACTTCAATGGTGGTGGTTTTCAACTAAAACAAGGCCAGTCCATTGTATTCACTGCCCCGGTTGGCTGGTCCGGCAGGATATGGGGTCGAACAGGCTGCAACTTTGACAAAAACGGCAACGGATCATGCCAGACCGGGGACTGTGGCAACACCCTCAAGTGCGCAGCCTCAGGAAAGACCCCAGCATCACTTGCTGAATTCACCCTTGCCCAGCCAGATTTTTATGATGTTAGCCTTGTTGATGGGTTTAACTTGCCACTGGTTGTGACACCCATTAATGGTAAGGGAAATTGTAGTGTTTCTGGTTGTGATGGGGACCTGAGGCCCAATTGCCCAGCTGAGCTATCTGTTAAGGCAAATGGGAAGACTGTTGGCTGCCGGAGCGCCTGCGATGTGTACAACACTGATGAATATTGTTGCAGAGGGGTTTATGGAAACCCTGTTGTATGCCAACCCACATATTACTCCAAGAAGTTTAAAGAAGCTTGTCCTACTGCCTATAGTTATGCTTATGATGATCCAACCAGTATCTTTACCTGCTCAGGCACAGATTATGTGGTTGCATTCTGCACAACCAGGTTTGTCATCAATTAATTATAAGTACTAATTAAAGCTGTTTTTAATCTCTCTTGGGATATGGATGCATCATGCATGGGTTAAAGAACTGATGAGCTTCCAAGTAAGAAAAGATTGTGGACATCAAAATTTGAATCTTGTTGGTATACATACATAGCTTAGTAATATCCTATGTGGCACGTTATGATGTCAAACTGTCAATGTAGGCCACATTCAAATCAGGATTCATTGATTAATAATCTCCTTCCTAATTGATAGTCTGGCACAATATATCAAACCATAGGGCAAGAATGTTCCTCCATATAGCCTATACCATTGTTTGCAAACTAGCTGAAGATGAAGACCTTAAGAGTTAGTATGCTGTTGTTATGCTGCTACATAAATGAATGCAGTTTGAAGCTAGCTCCTGCCCAGATAAAGCCCTCAAAGGACTGTTATATTATGTGTCTGCCTCACTGCCTGCATTGCAGATAATAAATGATTAATGTTTTAGCATATTCTATATTTGACTTTTGCTTGCTGCATGTGTGATTATTAACATTCGTTTTTGTCTATTGCAGGAAGCAACCGGTGTGCTCATATCATAACAACAAGCTTGTGTGCAGTGGATCAATAGGTTTAAAGTCACTCAGATGGTGGGCTATGATGCTGGTACTGTCACTGATGACTAATTTATGGATTATTTTTTGAGAGAAGACGTGCTTTTTTTTTTTCTTCTTTAAGTTTAGAGATGTGTTACAATCGCTTTTGAACTTGCAAAAAAGAATGTATTGATCTCTCTGCCAGAGAATTGTCCATATTGGCTGTGCATTAATTTAAATTCTTTTCCTTCGATTGAAGGGAAAATAATGGATGCCATTTGCTTTACACAATTTTGTCTCTTTCCCATTCTCCACTCTTCCTTCTTGAAGAACTTCCTTTCATTGTTTTCATTTCAAAAATCTAAGATGACAAAAACAAGGAAAAAGCTATGCCACTCTCGGAAATAGCCGAATAGGGCTGAAAAAAGTTGGTCCATTCAACCTAAGGTTTGAAAGAACTAGACTTGATCATGACCGGACTCATTCACCGAGTCCGGTTTGATTGTTCTTTATGCTTTTTGGCGGAAGGTGTTCTTTTGGAATACAACCAAGTAGCACACCGGCTTGCTCGTTATGCTTTGTTCCATGTGGGGGTTTCATTTTGGTTTCAGGATGTGCCTAATTGACTGGCTGTGACATTGTATACTGAATTACTGATATTTCTAGTTAAATAATATTACAATCCTCCTTCCCCAAAAAAAAGAAAAAAAGACTTGATCATGACCGAACTCAAATAGGAATCGATTCTTATTGATTAGGCTTTTTTACTCAAATACCACATGAACTATAGAGGGTGTGTTTAAATACCACCCAAACTTTTTTTTTTGTTAATTGACCACTTGAACTTTCACATATTGGCCAATTTACCACCTACTATTATTTTAGTTAAATTTTCTGTTTATTTCAAGGGTATTTTCGTCAATTTATATAATAAAAGCATTTTAAATATTAAAAAAAAATGTATTTCCATTTTCTATTTTTTAGTTTTTAAGTTTTTTTATAATTATATTTAAAAAAAAGTTTTAAAAATAATATTATTTTTTTTATTGTATTCAAGGACAAAATGGGAAGTTTGGGAAAATTTTTGATGATTTAACAGAAAAATGGATGTTAGGTAGCAAATTAGCACATATTGATAATTTCAGGTGGTAAATTGGCAAGAAAAAAGTTTGGGTGGTATAAGAGCACACCCTCTATAGTTTAGGTGATATTTGAATAAAAAAGGCTATTGATTAACAAGAGGGTTGTTATATGCACGCATTTTTTCATCTCATTACACACCTTTTCAATTAATTTGTAAAATTACAAAAGTCACCTAATGTGAAATGACCAAGAAGGACGTTAAAAAAAAAAACTTGAAACCAAACCTCTGCCACCCGCCATCGACTTCATTGCCACTGCGGTCGACGCTTCTCCTNCTCTTCTCTCCTCTCTCTCTCTCTCTCTCTCTCTCTCTCTCTCTCTCTCTCTCTCTTTCCTTCCTCCTCTCTCTTAGCACTCCATTTGCCCGACGAAAAGGGAGTGAGCGACAACCGATCTGGAGGCCGGCAAGGTCACCAACCTACCTTTCCATCCGATAAGGGTGGTGCGAACTGTGAAGAGAGAGATTGGCAGGAGATGTGCCAGTAGTGTTGGTCTGACAACCGGCGATGATGACAGTGGCATGGTGGGTGGAGGCCAGCTCTTGCTGGGATGGTAGAGGCTTGCAGGGTGGGGTTTTAGCACTTTTTTTTTTTTTTTTTTCATTTTTTCATTTTTTTAATTTAAAAATTGTCTATTTTTTTAGGGAGAATATTTTTATAAATGTGAGGATATATAGAGAAAAATTATTTAAAAATTAAAGTAACATGAGTGTGTAGTGAAAAAAACAAGTGTGTTGTGTGCGTAGTAGTCCTCATTAACAATTACAATCATATGTGTATGAATTATGTATCTAATTTTTATTACTGTATTACTATTTTACAAAAGTTATTCTTTAAAAAAATAGTTTTTTGATGAAAATCAAGAATGTTTTATATAAGAATAAATTTGTAAAAATAAAAAAATTAGTTACAACCAAATGTTGCTGCCCAGGATCGAACTGGGGACCTTTAGTGTGTAAGACTAACGTGATAACCACTACACCACAGCAACCGTTGATGAATAACATCGTTTAGAATTAGTTATTTATCTGTTTTTATTGTTTTCTAACCTAGCGTTTTCATTTTTTGGGTCAAGTTCTAACCTTGCGTTAGAAATACGAGAGAAAAAATTAGCGGGGGGTATATATATAACTGAAACTCTGACACACAACGGAGCTCTCCTCCATAGACTTCTAACACACACCAGAGAAAATAAAATGGCGGGTGGAGGAAAGGTATCCTTCAAAGTCACTCTGACCTCGGATCCAAAGTTGCCCTTCAAAGTGTTCGTATAAACCCTCAATTTTACATTTAAATTCCTCTTTGTTAGGGTCTCCTCTGCTTTTTCCATTTTCAATAATTTTGATGAAATTTCTGATTTTTTTTTCTTTTCAGGTTTAGCGTTCCAGAGGCAGCCCCTTTCACCGCCGTTCTGAAATTCGCAGCTGAAGAATTCAAAGTGCCTCCCCAGACCAGCGCTATTATCACCAACGGTATTTCAATTCTGGGATTTGCTTTGCATGTTGCTATTGATTTCTTTTTTGCCTCGTGAAGTATGTTATTTTCAAATTGATGATCTGGGCATGTTTGGAAAATTTCGGTTGATTGTTTGTGGTGCTTAGTGGGCATTGATCAGATTAGGGTTATTGTTTTCTGGGATGTGGGATACCTTTTTCGAATTTACAGTTCAATATGCTAATGATTGATCAGATTAGATCTCTATGAAATCAGAATTTTAGAGTTCAGGGAAGAATGGGAAATGATATAGCTGAGAGAATGTAGGCAATATGGGGAATTTGAATTGCAGGTCTGGAATTTGATATTAGAAACTGGTCTAGCATTATCTCTTATGTAATTAAGTTAATGTAAAGTCACTGGACTTAAGAGGCAGTCTTGGGTATCCTCAAGAATATTTTGAAATTTTTGCTACATGTTTATGAAGAATCACTATGGCCAATTTGAAATGGCAACTTTATTGCCAAATCATACCGATATCCCAGTCATCTTCCCTCCTGGAAAACAAGCATTGGGTTATTAGGTGAATAACTGTGTGATTTTTCCCCTACCTTAATATCCAATCTGAAAGTGGCAAAGATACTTTTCAATCTTTGGACAATGGAGTTTAATTCGACAAATGGTAATGGTAATTTGATAGAAGTAAAAGTATGAAAACAATTGCCAGTGCAACATTGCTCGAAAGGAAGAGTGTATTTAAATGAAGATAAAACGTTATGTTGGGAAGACAATAAGGATTTATGACGCCAAGCTTTACAAGACCTCTTAATTTCCAGGCTACCAATGCCTTGGTGTCTGGCTGAGTAACAATCAACAAGAAGCATGTTTTTTTCAATGATAGACATGTCAATGTCACCGTTGTTAGATCTACTTCTTCATCTTAGATTTCTATCATTTCTCACTTGTTGCTTATTATTCATGCAGACGGTGTTGGAATCAATCCTCAACAAAGTGCAGGTATGCCAATGCTTTATCTTTATTGCTCAATTTTCTTTTTCTTCAGTCAATCCTTTGTTATTGTATCATTGTAGATATAAATCAAGTTGGTGTTTTCTAATGGGACTTAAGTTGAAAACTTGCATCTCAGCCATAATGATCATGATGGATAAGATGGCATAGTAGATAAAATAAGTGAAATGCATATTAACCCTAACACTAGATGTACAAATTCTCAAGTCAAGTCCTAGATTTAGGTCTCGTTAGAACTTCATTGTGTGTGTGCGTGTGTGTATTCGTGTAAATTGAAACAAATGTTTCAAATGGCTATTTTTCTGTGCGCCCCTACCGAACACAGCAAACTGTGATTGTTATAATTATGGTATTGATTTTAGCGTTATTGTTTAACATGATTAGATCCTTGGTTTCACATAATGATATGGCTTTCTCTGCCAGGTAATGTTTTCCTCAAGCATGGTTCCGAACTACGCCTGATTCCTCGTGATAGGGTTGGGGCTTTTGGGACAATGGAAGCAGCACTACCATCAAACTGAAGAGATTGGTCTGCTCCTCTGGTTAATGGCCTTTTTTTTTTTTTTTTTAATGATCTGTACCTTTTTATTAAGTTTGGAGGATTTTCAAACTTTTATTGAGCAGTGTCAGTTTAGTTGACAATATAAACTCTCCAGAAAAACGACTGTAATAGGTGAACTTAAATAATATTGAAAGGATAATTTTACAGTTTTGCCTCTTCTGTTGGATGTCCATCTGTCCTGCATGCTTTAGAAATTAGAACATTCAAGCATTTTTTATCCCTTGAACCTTTGGTGAACCTGGGAATTAATTTAGGAAGTTTTCGATACTTAAATTGACTTCACCAAGCTACTTCGGTTAGGCTTGGGATGGGCTTTATTGTTTGTGTCGTTGTGCTATCCCATGTATGGGTTTGGGGCCGACATGGTGCAGTTAGTATCTTAGAGGATCTAGCCAAGATTATTAATCTGGGAACTTTGATGAAGCCCATCTTCGAGCTGCTCCTTTTCTGTTTTAGGTGTATGCTGAGGCTTAGCTGTTTGATGTGTGGTGTGAGATCACACATCGGCAATGGAAATAGTGGTGTGTGAGATCACATATCCAGGGGGGGGTTGATTGCACATTGACGGGGGGTGATCACACATCGACCAGCGGTGGTGTGCGATCACACATGCATACCACGGCCAGTGGTGGTGTGTGATCACACATCAATGGTGGGTAGGCACATGTAGGCAACTGTCCAAAGTAAAGGTATCGAAGTGCTTGGTGCTGATTTAGAAAGCTCACTTGCCAAAGTGTTTCATGATTCTGGCCATAAAAAAGATATTGTGAATGTGCAATCAACGGTACATAATTACACATATATATGTATATACTGTTGTTAATGAGAGAGCCGCCCAACCAACTACATACCAACAATTTTCACTGGATTGTAGTGATTGCAAGTACTGAGTACAGTTGGGATTGGCAAATGGTGAATGCTTCATTTGAATGCTAGTTCCAACTGTGAAGTTACATTACAAGCATGGAAGGATTTATTGCTTTAATGATTCAAAGTTTCCAATTGTGTAAAGTGTAAAGGCTCACTATCCCGATAGAAAAATTCGTGCACAAAGCTTTTGTATATAATTTTTCTCTCACAAAACTTGTCGCAAAAGAAAAAGAATTTGAATGCGATGGATCATATACAAGAAAATTTTGGTCCCAATGGGAGAGCCTCTGTAGAGACAGTACAAACGCATTTAAGACTCTATCTAACTAAAAGAGCCCTTAAATGAAGTGATGAATTTCTCTGCACTGACCCATGAGATTTACTTGTCTCCCTAACAATCAATCTTTATACGTTCATGGCTAATAGAAAAGGTAGCCCTACCATCTCCACCACCTATTTTTCTCACTGCAAATTTGGAACATAACATTCAATTAAATTCGATTATAGTTTTGGGGATCTATTAATTTAAGAAGCAGGAAACTTCTGGGAATGGTATGTATAGATAAAGCCATTTCTGAACCATTAATTTGTTGGTGCATGCTTTTGGTCTATATGGATCCTCCAAGTTAACATGGTGAATTTACCACAATACCCACTTGATATTTTGGTCGTCTTGATCAATGAATTGTGATTCAAGGGTTGGGATTGCATGTTATCAATCACCTTAAACTTCCTTTTCAATTTGGAAAGATAGACCCATGAGACCATGCGGTCCATGCTCACTTTTGCTTGTTTAGTGGGACAAAATCCTGACCGTTGAATTTTAGATTCGACAGCAACAGAGATGCAGTCGCAATTGGAGCCAGGCATGTCCTTGGCTTTTTCCCTTATTGGAAACACCCAAGTGCTTCTATAACGACATGCAATATAATTCGTTATTACTTAGAAGTTTCACTTTTACATACACATCGCGCTTGCAATGTGATGTTAGAGATAAAGTGAAATAATGTGTCATTTCTATTCTACCTTTAGTTTTTAAAATTGCTTAAAACCAATTTAATCTTAAAACTTGTCATATTATCAAATTGGTAAATTCAAATCACATATTTCAACATGATTTAGATTAATTGTCAAATAATGTAACACATTTTTAACATAATTATATAATTTTGATTGATAATTTAACAACATAATATATTAACTTTTATCTTGTAAAGAAAGAAGAGCTTTCTAAAACTATATGTGATATTTTTGTAGAATGATTCATATAATGACATTATAGATTATCCTTATAGATATGGAGTAGTCTATTTGTTTAACTAGAAAGGTGACATTGTGGGCACGTAAACATCTCTCCCAAGAGTCAAGGCTTGAAGGCTTCTTCGACCACACATCGAACACAAAAGCCTGCCACCAAAGGGTACGCGTGAGCGTGAGCACTATCAAAATACAATGAGGTGGACAATAAATCTGAGTAAAGTAGAAGCGAACAGCGATGTAGGCTAAGAATGTGTCATGTCACTCATGTGTCATTGTGTGCCACTACTCCTTTACTCTTTATTCGTTAATCGTTTTCATTGGATTTGTCTTCACCGTGAGATTGAAACTTTCTCAAACATTCCTGATCCTATAGTTGACATTCAATAAAGTAAAGTTTTGTATTACTATAATTCGCAAGTTCCTCAATATAAGTTATCCATATTTGGTTTAATTCACACCACACATGAGAAGATTTTACAATTTGCAATAACATGGATTTTTGATTCTTGAAGCTTATTGTTAGTTGATTTTGAATTGAATGTTTTGATTTCTTCACTTGTTAGCTTATAAATAAAGTAATTTAGACATCTAATCTTAAACTACTGGATGGAGAGGTCCAAAACTCTTATAAGCACCTACAAGAGAAAACATTCTTCATTTTCACATACTCTCGCATGGCGTCACTTAAGCCAAACATGTGGACAACATATATTGGGTGACATGGATAGTACGTATGGTCGTTTGACCCAACACATAGGTAACTTTACTTTGATACTATGAAAAAATCTAAACATTCAATCCAAAACCAATTGCAAATGAGTAGAGAGGCTCAGGAACCTTATAAATACTTACATGAGACTGTAATTCTTCAATATAAGACAACACTATATTCTCACAATACATATGTATGTTTAAATGTAAACCTTATACACTCATAATTTGTGAGTCCAATGTTGATCTTTGAGTCAAATGATACTTTATTCTCTTTACAAGGTAAGATCAAAACACAATTATAAACTAACTAAGTGATACGTTGAAAATTATTTTCAATATATTATTTATGAGCACGTAATTGATTGTCAACCATTATCAACTAACTTGTACTCTAATAATGTAAGAAGAGATTTCAAATTTGAATATTCCTCTCTCAAGATCAAAAGTGATTGTTAATCACTAATATATTTTAGATTGTAGTAAAATCAGTACTTATAAATATTTGAGAATCACCATCCACGTATATCGTTGACACATGTATTATTTTTTATTTTTTTCTAATGAAGAATGTTTACAAATCCAAATATAAACTAATGCAAATTGAGTTATGCCCGACAAATTGAATTGATGCAATGTGCATCTTTTTATTTAAGATTGTTAGCCGAGTGACACACTCACAAAGTCACAAATCACAAGTGGATAAATATAAAAGAACAGGAAATTAGCAAATGTCTGTGCCAATGCTAACTCCATCTGGCAGGGCGTATTATAGAGGATCGCGCACCCTAATAACCCATTTGATTGGAATAATCAATAATATAAGAGATTTCTTGGCCAAAAAAAAAATAATATAAGAGATTTAACTTGCACCAGTTTTACAAAAATGCCATCTGAAAGTGGGGAAACAACACTCTTGGACAAGGGGTAAATTGGAGCTTCACCCATACCCGAGAAAGTGGACGAACCGCATGTCTCGGAGAGTTTTACTTTTGGCCCTTTGGGCACCCTTCTAACCTTTTTAGTCTTTTAACGAAATTCATTCTTCCCACGTGACGTGATGCCACCACACCCACCTTAATCCACGGTACAATCTTTTTTGTCTGACCATTATGCCCCTGTGTACTAAGTGATATTTCATAGAAGGGAAAATAGCACCTTTAAAAAAAAATAATAATAATAAAATACTTCATTAAGGATGTTCAACACTTCAACATCCGAGAGAATTGCATCATGGAGGCAAGATGGCCCATCTTCAATTCAAACATAAAGGTCGGGAGATATAAGTGCATTCTTAGCAAGAAGATGCGTTGCCTGATTACTTTCATGAGGTATATATTTACAAACAATAGACGTAAAATGACCAAATAACAGTTTAGCTTCATCTCTTAAAGCACTTTCAGCGTGACATGACTCCCCTTCAGTCGAAAGAGCTGTGATTACATTTTTTGCATCCATCTCAAACACCATTTTCCAGAAAGCCAACTGGATAGCAAGGTGGTTGTTGATGACATCGGATCGAAAACAGATGAGATCGCAACTAATTTGTCAGCACAAGAGATTTACAATACATGGAAGGATATATCGGGGTTGATAGTTGGCAAGGAACTCGACCCCCCCTTAAAAAATGGGGGGCAATCGCGATCGAACTCTAATTTAGAAAAAAAGTCGGGTTCTTTTTACCAAGTCTACCGAATAGAAGATGACAGAGGGTCATGCAAGGTTCGTCGTGTTTGGGAGACCCATACTCCAATGAAATTGCCATATTGGGAAAATTGCACTTAAAAAAAGTGAGAATTTGGAGTAAATATTAAGTGAGATTTTTAGTATATAATTGTGGTTATTTAGCAGTTACACGTTTATGTGAATATTATGTAGTTATATTAGATGATTTAGAGCTTAAGCTTTAAAATATTATGTGTTATTAATAGAAAAATCGACGAACTAATTAAGTGTAAGAGCGATTTTACCCTCCTACTTGACATGCACATACACACTATTTAATGGTAATTAGATAAATTATGAAATTGAACCAATATTAATAATATTTTTAACCATATGAATATGATTAAAACTTTTTTATTTTTCGGCTGCTTACGATTAAAACTTGAATTAATTACCCTAAACTACATACTAGTTATTGTTTTTAATCTGTAATACCATGATCATTAAAATGTAATAATTAAGCCACTTTATTAAGAATTAGGTCATTGCATTTGATTTCTCTCTCCACATTATCAATGTACGCACCCACACTTCTCACTACCCACCCTGATCTCATTCTCTCTTCTCTCTCCTCCGTTTCTCTGTCTTTTCTTTTTTTTCCTTCTCTTTTCTCTTTTTTTTTTTCTTCTTCTTTTCTCTCATTTCCTTCATCAGTAACTCCATCCCCCACCTGCGTTAACCACCAGCCCACCCTCTCTCTCTCTCTCTCTCTCTCTCTCTCTGTTTTCGCCCCCTACCGCCGAAACCCACCAAAACCCAGCCCCTTCTCTCTTCCTCCACATCTTCAGCTCCTCCCAAATCCCAACCTCCACATCTTCAACTCCTCCCAAATCCCAACCTCCACATCAATAGTAGGTTCTTGATTTTTTTTGTTTAGTTCAGTTTCTGTCAAAAACTGCAAGTAAACTGAAACTATAGTTCTGAAACTGCAGTTTTTGGAGCTATAAGTGAACTGAAACTGCAAAAACTGCAGTTTATTGGAGTTGCAGGCTTGCAGTTTCAGTTTTAGTTTTAGTTTTTTGGTGATGCGTTGATGCTGATATTTTGGAAGATGTCTGCATGTTATATTTTTGTTATATCTATTTTCGGATGGTATTTGGAATCAAGTGGTGGTGGTGTGGTGTCTGCATGATATTTTGGGATTTAGTAGTGGTATGGTGTCCGCAAATGAAAAATGAGTTTGTGATAGTTGGTCCGCAAAGGAAGAATAAGGCTTTAGGTAAATTTGATTAATAAAATTAGATGTCAGTACCTATATATTAATGGACTCTTAAAACTTTTTAAATAGGGAGAATAACATTAAAAACAAGAAAACTATTTGTGCAATTTTACCATAGATAGGGCTAGTCAATTTTGTGTAGACAACAAAGTGGATAGATCTCTAAGTTTAAGGGACATAGATGTAATTGTCCCTTGAGTCCTTAACAGAACTTCATAAAAAAGGGTATGAACTGAATGCGACAAAATAATATGATGTCACAATGTCACATTGGCATTAATGCAATAATCAAATCTTTCATGGAGCTTTTCAGGAATAAAAGAAGGGGTGACACTCAATCATATACCATTTATTATTCAATTCCATATGGGCACAAAAAGAAAAGTTCTATTTTTTTATTTTTTTTCCAAGAAAAAGAAGTGTGGGCAATCTTCATGCATATCCCACTGTTTGTTGTGGCAGCCTATGAATGATCCCAACCAACTTTGCTTTGTGCCTGTCGTCTATATTTGGACATCTGTTGGTGGTCCTTCAGAGTTCAGGTTGAGTTTTGTGTTGTTCCGATTTATTGGGTCAAACAAGTTATGTATCCAACCATCCAACTATCCACTGGTATCCACTATCCGCTACATTCATGCATGCCTAGTGAACACAAACAACATTTTTTAGAAGTCAAAATTCACTTGATTTCGGCGATAAATCATATATATAAACTCTTAGATTTTGAACCCTCCAAATTGATGATCACATGTGTAAATTGATGAGATGATTATGTTTAGTGGATGTGTTGCTTTGATAAAGAATATGAAGTGGGGTGGGAATTGCAATTAATAGTGGGTTTGGGGCCTAAAAAGGGCTCAATTTGGTATCATAATGGGTGAAATTGGAAAAAAAAAAATGAGATTGTCCCAAAATTGGTAATCTACTTGTTTTTATTTTTACTAGCATTGTGGAGAGAAACATTATTAAAGTAATTTATAAAATTCAAAATTTATAGGGCATGTTTGGTGACTTTGGTCTAGGATCAAGTTGTTGAGGCTGGGCTCCCGGGCCTTGAGCTCCACGTTTGAGCTCCATTGTCATGGGATTTGAATATAACAAGCTAAATAGAACTAAAAAAAAAAAATTTGGCTCTAAAATTTTAATTTTCAAAATGTTGCCCAGAGACTTGCTCACTTGCTTTATCTGTATCTTACCATCTTCTTTGAGTGGACGGAGGCTCCGTCGCGGTTGTACTCTATCCTCGCTAAGGATAGGGAGCTTGTTGGCTTAAGTCTTAATCTAATAATCTAATTTAAGTCATTCTCTAATAATAAAAAAAAAAAGTACTTCTCCAATTTTTCAAAAATAATTATTTTCTATAATCGTAACACTCTCACATGATGTAATTAATTCAAGTATTATAATATGAGTGGACATTTATACTTTTGAAATATAATATTAAGACATAATTAGGTTTAGGTTCTTTAGAAAAATAGTTTTTAGATGGAAACCGAGGGTGTTTTAAAATTTATAAGAAAAATATTTTTAATTCATAATAAAAATTTTTCCCGATTTGAAGGGTATTTCCCCTCCTAGGATGTAGAGTGAGCTTTATAAAAGCTGCATGTTCGCCCAAAATTTCAAAGTTAAAATCTGATATAAAGTCATCAAAGAAAAAAAATAAAATGACTTAATTAAAAATCATAAATCATTATCGGTCTTGGTCTAAGAAAGATTTATAAAATAGATTAGACTCTAAGTCTTTTTAATATTAATAACGTCTACTCATATTATAATATGTAGATTGTTTACACTCTGTAATGGTATTATAGTTATACATAATAATTTATCCTTAACCAAATATAAAGTTTTTCATAATCATTTTGAAATCTTAGATACACACTTACTTCTCTCTGAAATTATAAGATGGGTATAAAAAAATCATAAAACTAAACTTTTTTTTTTAATCAACAATTGTCGTTTATGAAATTTGAATTTTAGACCTCATCCTAAAAGGAACTAGATGTCATCCATTTGACGAAATTAGTATTGGTCCATAAAACCAAACTTGATTACTTGGGGATAGCAGATTAATTATCAATATTTTGAAATATTACTTCATCAATTTCCCATGTGATTCAATAATTTATCCATGGGCAATGCTTGGGTGCAACCCGGGTGCACTTGCGCATCCACCCCCCCCCCCAAATCATTGTTTGGCAATGCAAGCTTAGGATCAAAACCGTTTATGTTTTAGATTACTTATTAAAAATTATTTCTGCAAACAATTTATTCAATCAGAAATTGTTTGATTATATAACTGTTATTGAATAAATAGACGGTTTGGTCAAAAACTACTTTTAAAATACAGATTGTCCATTAATTCGATAACAGTTACATAACAAAACGATCTTTAATTGAGCTGATTTTTTACAGAGATGATCTTTAATAGGTAATCTAAAAAATAAACAGTTATGATCCTAAACCTGCACTACCAAACGAGAATTTTTAGGGGGAGGGATGGATGCATAAGGGGTGCTCCCAAGTATTTTCCTTTTCCCATCCATTCTTAATTAGGAAAAGAAACAAAAAAAAAAGTCATGTGGAGGTTAAATTAATCTCTACCAATCCCAATTCTGATGTTACAAGGTTTCACAAAAAAAAAAAAATTAAATTAAATTCAAATGTTTTTAAAATAAGGCTTTTTAGCTCAACACTTCTACCAATTTTTTTTTACCAACTTCAATCACTTACATTTTTTATTTCATCTATAACATAATTGCTTACTTTATAGTGTAGAATTACCATCCATTTCGTAACTTTTTGAAATGTATTAATCAAATGTAAACATGCCACATAAGTTTAGGGTTATAATCAACAACACATTATGAGTTAGAAAAATGAACCCTTTGAACATAGTAACTTATCCACCACCCCGTTTGAATCGTTAAATTAGTTAATCTATGAACAATGATCCAAGGGATGTGGAGAGGGTAGTATGTAATAATAAGTGGCAAATGAGGGCATAAAGGTCCAAAAGAATTTTAAAATAGAAAGTGTTGCGTAGTGGGAATGTGGGATAGAGCGATCCTGAGCCGACGCACTTGCAAACGGGATCTGCTGCATACAGCCGTTGGCTCTCTGGCAGCCACACACCCTGCGTCTCCGTTTAGAATTAAATATAGTATCTAACTTTTCTGACATATTAACCCCCACATCGGCTTGGCTTATGTGGCTCCAGGCTCACAGCCATCCGGCTCACTACACTCCATTATTTGCAGACCGTGTGTGCTGACTATTCCGATCTCATATCGGCAACTAGAAAACTATACAAACAGATAAATTATCTACCAAAAAAACAAGTTCTAGATGCATTTAACCTTTTAATTTATAGTTTTATTAGATTTAATTTTTGTATAATCAAGACAGTTTATGTCGTATGTATAGGATATTTTCAGGCATAAATGACTAGTTCAAACAAATTTTCATTGCTAATTTGCTATGGTAATTTTAAATTAAATTAAAAATTTAACATAAATTATAAATATGTACAATCATTTATCCGCCTTTGTTTTGTTTTCAATTGGTTTGTATTTGTTTTGTTTCTTTGGTTGTAGTCATTTGCTTTGTATTTGACTCTATGTTGTTTTGTCATTTAATGAATAAAGGTATTTCACTAAAAAAAAAAAAAAACTCTGAATATGTACAATTATTTACAAAATGCATATATTAGATAAAATTATGCGAGAATCTAATTATTTTTATGGACTATATAATCAAGTCAACTATGTGTTTATTTAGAAATGTGTTTCTGATTGTATGATGATGTTATAGTAACACATAATACTTTTTCAATTAGTAATCTCTTAATCTATCCAAATCCCATTTTTTCACTATCCTTCGTCACTTAAGCATGGCTTATAATTAAAATGTTTTACCTATTTTTTCAATTTGTGGGAGATTTGAATCTATCCATTTCATTCTACTCTAACTAGCTGATAAGCTATCTTATTGTTATTGACTTTATCAAACTAGCTTATCAGCTATCTTATTGTTATTGACTTTATCAAATCAGTAAATATTGTTGACTTGTTATCCATGTAAATTCCTATATGCAATAATTGAGATAAAAAACTAGCATTTTAAATTTAAAAGTTTTCAGGTGATTAGCTTCCCATTTAAGAAAAAAGGATAAGGAGGTGACAATTTCTATTTGCCAATTAACTTATATCCAAGTCAAGGTACATCCTAAACCTCAAAAAAACAAAATTGAACAATTTTGTTAAAACCAAATTGTCAAATTCCTATCATATATGTCCTCGTCATAGTATATAAGCATCTGAAAAGGAATTAGACAGAATATAATACAGTTGATAAAAATTTAAAGTGAGAATTACATTACTGGACTATGTATGCTATTAATAAATATGAAAGCTACACTAATACTAATTAGTAATTTAGTAGAGATTATAAGTTTAATAACAAAGTTAAAAAGTACACACTACTATTTGTACTTAACATACACCATTAGCATAATGGCCAAAAAAAAAACAATACACCATTGGCAGCAATGGAAGCTCCCTTAACCCAGCTGTCTAGTCTGTCACCCTTTTCGGCTTCAACTCCAAATCCAAGCCACTCACTCAGCCGCGCTATCTCTCTCTCCGAGATACTATTTATCCGGAAAATCCTCCTGGACTCTTTGATTGAATTAAAAACCATCTTTTTCCACTACACACACACTCTAGAAATCTCTCTGCTAATTCCTGTCTCTGAAGTCTGAACGCACACACACACTCACTCACTCACTCACTCACTCACTCACTTGCATGGGAATGAAAGCCAAGCCTCACCGCCACTACAACGGAAATGGCGGTGGTGGGCACGGCGGAAATGAGAGCAGCAGCAGCACCTCTCCGAGCCCACCTCCGTCACCGCGCCGTCTTTCTATCGCCACTCTCTCCCACTGCCGCCGGAAACTGCGCTCCAAACCCATCTCCGTCGTCGCCGGCTTCATGCTCCTCCGTCGATTCTTCCGGCTGCTGGTGGTCCTGCCTCTGCTGTACGGCTCCGGGCTTCTCATGTGTGTGGGCCCCTTCTCCGACCTCATGGGCTATCACACCCCTCTTCCTGGTTCCGTGTACCGTAGCCACCAGCTGTTTCAGCTGCTCTGGCCTCATATTCAGGCCGACAATTCCACTCCGATTGAGGTTTTGCTTCTGGGGTTTTCTCTCATTTTGTGTTTTTTGATCTTGCTGTTTCTGTAGATGCGTGTCTGTTTGGTTTCTGGGAAAATGCAGGAAATAAATCATTCATCATGAAAAGAAAAGGAAATAAAATATTTCAGCTTCAGATTTTCAATTTGGAGGGCTTGGAGATGGCAAAATGGAAAAGAGATAAAAAGAGAAAACTTTACGAAAATAAGCCTATTGCAGCTCAAACCTTTAATTCCAAAAAATTTTCCCCTCAGTTTTCCGATCAAACAAACAGTGGGATAGCTGCTTAATTTTCGCTGCTTTTATTTTTTCTTTCCCACTTTTTTTTGTTCTTAAGGGAAACGCTTGTCCAGTAGTACATTAGGAATCTGAATTAAGTGAACCTTCTGGTTTCTGGACGTGGAGGTTAAATTTTAGCAGAAGAATTTAATATGAATTTGTTTTGAATGGTATCTTTCTTTTTAAAGTAAGAGGAGTTAATAGTTTCTGAAAACGGGGGTTTTTTTTTTCAAATGGGTTAAATTTTTATGTGGGTAAGTGTACAGGGGATGTTGATGTTCATAACTTTGGATTCAAAGTAGTCCCATTTGTTGCTGATTAATGTGAATTAAATCATAAAGTTCAAAGTAGAGTGAATTTGGCTCACGTTTGTAGTTATGGATAATGAGTAAAATTGCTGCTATTAACCAAGACCATATGTTGTTTGTTGCTGTAGTTGTCCTCTGTATGGAGATACAGAAGGAAGCTGAAAGAGCAGAAGCCTTGTCCACATTCAACTGCTCCACTACATTCGGGTATGTACAAGATACCACATTTAAAGATGGCTGCTACAATTTTGGAAAATGATTAAATTTTCTCATGGGAAAGTGAAGGTTTGGTAGTTTTGGAATCAAAGGTCATGAGTCTTTCTATCTGTACATGAACTTCCAAAGGGAAAGAAAATTCATACTTCCACTCATTGGAAGAATTGGACCTTTGTTATGTTACTCATATAAATGCCTTTGGTCCTGCATCACTTTTATAGGAGGCAGCTTTGGAATGTTATGAAATATTTGAGAAAAATTGAGAGTTTCTTTTGCACATGATACTAATATTCTCCATTGAATTTCAGAGTCCCCTGGCCCTAGTGGTTACTTGATTGTGGAGGTTAATGGTGGTCTTAATCAACAACGCTCTGCGGTATGTTAATTCTTTATTATTTGTAGACTGCTTTTTGCACTAGTTGTCCTGTCCTTGTTTTTCTTGAACTTTCCTTTGTTTGAAAATTAGATAGAGAATGAGGCTACCAGATATCTTCTTCTTCATCTTCTTTCTTTCCTTTTTGGCTGAAAGGCTGCCAGATATATCTAGTGTGGTTTCGGTAACTGTATGTATCTTTTTTATGTGTACATATACAGTTTGCTCTTGCTATTAAATAATGTTTTTTTTTTTTTTTTCACAGATTTGCAATGCTGTGGCTCTTGCTGGAGTTTTGAATGCAATTTTAGTTATTCCTCATTTTGAATTCCATAGTGTTTGGAGGGATCCAAGGTAAAGTAACTATATTGTTCAAGTCACTCCTAAAGTTAAAAGTTAAAACAATTATTCTGTCAACTATAGAAAGTATTATTAGGATACCCTCTTATAGCTTTGCTTTAGATGATGTTCTTGTGAAATATTCTTATTGTACTTTCAATTTGATTAGAAAACAATGATATTTTGTTTGGCAGTACTTTTGGTGATATATATGATGAAGCTCATTTCATAGCCACCCTTGAGGGCTATGTTAAAGTGGTTAAAGAGCTACCTGAGAATCTGATGGAGAGATATGATCACAATATCACTAACATACCAAACTTTCGTGTCCAAGCTTGGTCTCCTGTCCGTTATTACATGGGAGAAGTTTATCCTGTCCTGCAGAGGCATGGGTAGGTACTGAACTGTTATTTTTTCCTTTCTAAATCAGTTTCCCTTTTGAAATTGGATATGTAAAGTCTGATCTGTGATAGTATTAGTAGTGTCATCAAGCTGAAAAGAGAAAGCAAGTTGTTGACTAATCGATAAGCAATGACTTTATTTCATTATCTAAGAATCATGAAATCTGTCCAAGCTAACTTGTAGGTTGCTTTTGCTTGCTTATTTGGTTTATGCAGGGTTATCCGCATAGCTCCATTTGCTAATAGATTATCAATGAATGTCCCACCTTCTATTCAGTATCTGAGATGCCTTGCTAATTATGAAGCATTGAGATTCTCTTCTTCTATATCAAAATTGGGAAAGAAACTAGTTGAACGCGTGACTGAGATGAGTTCAAGGACTGGTGGAAAGTATGTCTCAATCCACCTCCGTTTTGAGGAGGTAATAAATCTTATTTTCCATAAATTTTTAAAGTTTTTGGTTCATCTTATGTTTGATGATCAAAAAAATTAATCATGTTATCCACTTCATCCTGCAGGACATGGTAGCGTTCTCATGCTGTTTGTATGATGGAGGAGAGGCTGAAAATATGGAAATGAATTCAATTCGGCAAAAAGGGTGGGGAAATAAGTTCAAACAAAAAGGTCATGTGCATCTACCTGGTCTCAATAGGATTAATGGAAAATGCCCACTTACCCCATTGGAGGTAATTTAATATTGATCACTTCTGTTGCATTTTAGACCTGTAAAACTTTTAATGTAAGGGGTTCCAAACAATCTAAGTGTTTTTTAAAGGAGAAAATGGTCCTTCTATTAGATTTTAATCAGTTCATAACCCTGCATGCATCTTATATATTATTGCTCATTTCGTCTAGTGTGAAAAATAATCTCTTTCTTGCATATTGTCTTGTCAGTGTAGGTTGGATTGATGCTACGGGGTATGGGATTTGATAACAGCACTTCAATTTATTTAGCCTCAGGGAAAATCTACTGGGCAGAGAAACATTTAGCTCCTCTACTGAAGATGTTTCCCTATCTGCATACCAAGGAGTCTCTTGCAACCCCAAATGAGCTTGCTTCTTTTGAGGTACATATCTTACTAGCTTTTATGCAATGTGTGCTCAAGAGAGTATTTTGGGATTAGTGAAACAAATTACTTTGAAATCTTCTGTCCAAAAAGTTTTATCTACTCTAGCTTTACCTTCTTTCAAATTGGAAAGTTAAGTCTTTATTTTTTTATTTTTTTTTGGCTCGAGGAAAGTTCAATCTGTAAATACATGATTTTGGTAATGGGTTGAATAAATGAATATGATATCTGTAGAAACCAAGCTGCACCAAAAATGAATTCTATTGCTGTTGTCACTCTCACGGTGAACTTCCACATACTAGTTCTAATCCCGGTTATCTCTTTTTCTAGGGATATTCTTCAAGATTGGCAGCTTTGGATTATACAGTATGCTTGGTTAGTGAGGTTTTTGTAACTACACAAGGTGGGAACTTCCCACAATTTCTCATGGGCCATAGGAGATTCCTCTATGGTGGACATGCCAAGACTATTAGGCCTGATAAACGCAAGCTTGTTGTTCTACTGCAGGACATGGGTATCAGGTATTTTCCCTTCAAATGTTTACATGATTTCTTTTCACTCTATCAATGTTCAGATGACATTAAGCTTACATGCTGATTGTGTATATTGGTTTTGCAGTTGGACAGATTTCAAACTTGAGATGGAAGCAATGCTCAGTGAAAGTGACCGTAAGGGAATGATAATACCAAGAGTGAAAAAATTCACCAGAAAATCTTCCATATACACCTACCCTTTACCAGAATGCAGGTGTCTGCAGAAACCGAATAACACTCAGATCGACCCATCTGCACATCTTGATTTTGCATGATAAATCTATGAAATGACAGAACAAACCTCATGCTTCAAAAGTTTCTTTCACCTTGTGCCATCATCAATCACACGCTTTGTATTGGGGCTTTGGCTCTTTTCTTTTGTGGATTTCAAAATGGCTCATTGCTCGAAATCCTGTTCAGCAAATGTAAATAGTCATTGCAGCAGGTTTTCCAATTTTGGGTACAGAAGGATTTCCCTATTTCATGTTGTTCTTTTGCATTTTTTTGTATGAAGATGTTGGCTCTCTTATCTGGACAGAGCTGAAGTTATCTCTGGCAAGGTTGGGGCATTGCTCAATGTTTGTGGTACATAGTTTGGATATTTGACATACAAGTTTTAGCTGGATATGGCATTCCTGCTCTGGTCAGATGAGGGGTAGGGGGTTGACACGTTGGTTTTGCAGTTTGATAGTTTCTTGTTAGCCTAGAAGGCATTTCTGAGTACATAAATGACAATACTTTTGTTCTGGCAAGTTAGTCCATCGTTTTGTATCTAAGTTGGAAGCAATTATGATATAGCAAACAGTGGCTGCATTGTTTCTCACCCATCAATACGCTTTGATTATTGCATCATTAAGCCATATGGCATTTAGGCAATCCTTGATCACAGTTTTAAACCCTTTAGTTATGAGTTTAATTAATCTCAAATAAATGTACTGGGTTTAAGTTGAAAATACGCTAAACTTTAAGAAAAGTTTGTGTAATTTGCTTCTAAATTTTTGTATATGTTAATTATGATACTGCACGTGGCACGTGATTAGTGAGAGGATAATGGTGCACCATAGTTAAAGGTGGCAAATAAAATTGCACCTCTTAAGTATCTTTTATTAAACAAATTATTTATAAAATATGCTTAAATTGAAAAAAAGAAATGAAGAGGGTGTTATCTTGTTGAGAGAAATCATTTAACCATACTCATTACTTTTTAACTAACATATTAAGATTAAATAATTAATTAATTACTCATAAACTCAATTTTTGGCAAATTTTTAACTAGAAACTCAGCTAAATAAAAAAGAGTAGGAAAACTACACTATCAAGCGCTCGGTGCATGTAGATGCATTTTTTTTGGTAATTTTATTAAATAACCTCTGTTAATATAAGATCAACTTTTTTGACCCTTCCCTTCCAAACTTTTCTAACCCTTTTACCTGTGAAATATCGAATTTACCCTCGTAATAAAAAGCCCAACTTTATGTAGACCGCACATTCCACAACGTACTAGACCAGAAATTCGATCATCTTCTTCTCTTCTTATGGAGACTACGCATTTCACAATTGGACCTCTTTCGGCAATCGCGCATTCCACAACTGGACTAAAAAATTGACTAGTTGTTTCTCTTCTTTGGGCGACAATTGTACGGTGATGACGGCCGCAGCTGATTAGAAAATGAAAAAGATAAAGGGTAAAGAAGACGAGGAAAAGCAAAAAGAGGTTGTTCAAGTTTAAGGGGGTTCTAAGTTTGAATCTGGACGCAATCTTTTCATAGCAAAACAATCCACCACCACCATCCCAACAAATTCAACCCACCACCATCTTCCACCTCCCCCACCGACCTCTCATTTATGTCTGTCTTTATCTCTCTCTCTCTCTCTATCCTATTCCCTCCCAACACATTTAGAGAAAACACTCAGATCTGAGAAAAAAAAGTTTTTTTTTTTAGATTTGGGTTGGCAGAGAAAGGGAGAGAGATATAGAGAGAAGATGATGAGTTGCTGGTAGGTGAAGAAGGTGGGGGCGGCAAGTGGGGAGGGGAGGATTTGGGTTGTCGCTCTCAGCGGCTTTTGCCGTCTCCATGACTGCTGCAAGAAGAAGCTGGAAAAGAAGCAACTGATGGATTTTTTTATCGAATGTGCGTTTTACATATGATATATATATAAGAGGTATTTTGGTCTGAAAAAATATGAAAGGGTTAAAAATGTAAGTTTTGGGGGGTGAGGGTCAAAAAAGTTTATTGTATATTAAAAGAAGTTATTTAATAAAATTACCCATCTTTTTTGCTTATAGATGCAGCTTGCAGATGTGGGTTGCATCTGCAATCGCCAAGTGTTCGGTGGGTTTGTTGAGCGCTTAGTGGACAGTTTGAGTTTCTATTTAAGTTTTGGACCAACTGAGGTTTGTTTTAACTTTCTTTCTCATTTGGACTTCTTATTAAATAACCTTTTTTAATTAGTATACTAGATTAAGGCTTTGATTCTTTCAAATGTAATAAAAAAATTAAATAATTAATTATTAAGTGATTTATTTAGTCTTTTTTTCTATTTAATAATAATTTAAGAATTCTCAAAAGTATTGGCTACTTCAAGTGTAAATGTTCGTAACAATCGTTGAGCACTCGATACTTAATTTGTTAGTTTTTATATTTAGTTTTAATTCTGAAATTCAAAATGACAAAAAATTAAATTCTTCAAAAAGTAAGATAAGAAAATCCGAGAAAGCAACATCAATATCTGTAAAAGCGCTCATAAAAAAAAAAGGCTGCTATTTGCACACTTTTTTTTCTTTTTGCACACCCTTTTATAAAAAAAAAAAATCAAAAATCAAAAATCAAAGGAAAAGACACACTCACCCCTCATCCAACACACCCCAACTCCATTTTTTCTCTTTTGCACATCCTATCAACAGACCAAAGTTTTGCAGTTGGACAGATTTCAAACTTGAGATGGAAGCAATGCTCAGTGAAAGTGACCGTAAGGGAATGATAATACCAAGAGTGAAAAAATTCACCAGAAAATCTTCCATATACACCTACCCTTTACCAGAATGCAGGTGTCTGCAGAAACCGAATAACACTCAGATCGACCCATCTGCACATCTTGATTTTGCATGATAAATCTATGAAATGACAGAACAAACCTCATGCTTCAAAAGTTTCTTTCACCTTGTGCCATCATCAATCACACGCTTTGTATTGGGGCTTTGGCTCTTTTCTTTTGTGGATTTCAAAATGGCTCATTGCTCGAAATCCTGTTCAGCAAATGTAAATAGTCATNACTTTTAAAAGCTGCAGTGACTCACAGCAACAATGAATATTTTATTTTACCCATAATACCCTCATTGATTTCTATAATTTTTATTTGTTTATTTTAAATTAAAAAATATGTTAATTATTATTTATATTTTATATTGTAATAATTAATTATGATATTTTATTTATAGGATTAAAATTATAATATACCTAAAAAAATAATAGACATACTTATTTATTAATGTTGTTTTTAGAAAAATTAATACTAATAAAAATTTGTAGTCAAAAATTTTAAAAACAAGTAAAAAAACATATTATTTTTACCAAACAAATAAGTGAAATACACTTTCAGCATCATGTCCATTTTAATAATTATACACAGTCACAACATTTTTATATTAACATTTACCAAACACTTTGATACTGTTTTTTGCACTCATAGCACTTTTGAAAACATAGTTTACCAAACACTCAACTGCTTTACTTTACAGCTGACTTTACTGTTTTACTTCACAGCTATTTTTTTTCATAACAATACCAAACTCGCTCTAAAAATAAGTCCCATAAAAATCATGTAAGAACCTTTTTAAACATGTGGGGGCCCAGTTGCAGTTTTTCTGGATCCCATACACGTGTTTGTATTAGTGGCGATGGAGAGGTCTTGTAATCTTTCTTATCATGGAAATCGTGTATCTGAACCGAATAGCTATAGCTTTGCGCCATTGCGGGCGAGTTCAGGCCTTGAATCACGGCAAAGCATTTCACTCCCAGTTGATCAAACTCGGCGTTCTGAATGACGTGTTCCTTACTAACAATCTCATCTCCATGTACGTGGGATTTTCGTATTTAAAAGATGCACGGGAAGTGTTCGATGAAATGCCTCACAAGAATGTTGTTACATGGACCACCATGGTCTCTGGGTATACTAATCGTGGAAGACCTGATGAGGCTGTGAGATTGTACACCCAGATGTTGGAGTCCAAGTCAGAGACACCCAATGGGTTCATGTACTCTGCGGTGCTAAAAGCTTGTGGTGTAGTGGGTGAACTTAGATTGGGTAAATTGATTCATGAAAGAATATCTAGTGAAAGATTGGAGTCTGACACTGTTTTGATGAATACCCTTTTGGACATGTACGTCAAATGTGGGAGTTTGAGTGATGCTAACAAAGTTTTTCATGGCATTTTGAGTAAAAGTTTGACTACTTGGAACACTATCATTTCGGGGTATTGTAAGGCTGGTTTGATGGATGTGGCAGTGAATTTATTTCATCAGATGCAAGAGCCAAATGTTGTGTCTTGGAACAGCATTATTGCTGGTTTCGCGGATAATGGCAGCCCACGTGCATTTGAATTTGCGTGTATAATGCACCGAGAAGGCCTTAAACTTGATGGATTTACTTTCCCGTGTGCTCTTAAAACCTGTGGCCGCCATGGTTTGTTAGCTTCTGGGAAACAGATCCACTGTTATGTCATAAAGTCAGGTTTTGAGTCTGACTGTTTTACTCTGTCAGCACTGGTTGATATGTATTCGAATTGCAATGAATTGATTGAGGCCACAAAGCTGTTTGATCAGAACACGAGGTGCAGTGCTCCCATTTGTGATAGTTTGGCACTTTGGAATTCTATGCTTTCAGGATATGTCATTAACGAACACAATAATGCAGCTCTGGATTTAGTTTCCAAAGTCCATTGCTCAGGTGCATATATGGATTCCTACACTTTCAGTGGTGCTTTAAAGGCCTGCATCAACTTGCTCAACTTGAGACTTGGGCGCCAAGTGCATGGCTTGGTTGTCACCACAGGATATGAGTTAGATCATGTTGTAGGAAGCATTCTTACAGACCTCTATGCAAGACTTGGGAACATTAAGGATGCATTGGGATCGTTTCACAGGCTTCCAAAGAAAGACACTGTAGCTTGGTCTGGTTTGATCATGGGGTGTGCTAAAATGGGACTAAGCTGGCTAGCCTTTTCACTGTTTAGGGATATGGTGTATCTGGGTCTTGAAGTAGATCAATTTGTCATTTCATTTATTCTGAAAGTTTGCTCCAGTTTAACATCTCTTGGAAGTGGAAAACAGGTTCATGCTTTCTGTGTTAAGAGTGGATATGAGTCTGAGGGAGTTGTTGTGACATCCCTGCTTGATATGTACTCAAAATGTGGTGAAATTGATGATGGGTTAGCTCTGTTTGAGTCTGTGGCAGAAAAAGACACTGTGTGTTGGACTGGGATCATTGTGGGGTGTGGGCAAAATGGAAGAGCAGAGGAAGGGATTAGATTTTTCAATAAGATGATAGAATCAGGGTTGAAGCCAAATGAAATTACTTATCTAGGTGTTCTTTCTGCCTGTCGGCATGCTGGTTTTGTTGAAGAGGCACAGACCATATTCAATTCCATGAAAATAGAACATGGACTGGAACCTCTTATAGAGCATTATTATTGCATGGTTGACATTCTTGGTCAAGCTGGATGTTTTAAAGAGGCAGAAAAGTTAATTGCTAAGATGCCATTTGAGCCTGACCAAATCATTTGGAGATCATTGCTCAGGGCCTGTGGAACTCATAAAAACACTGAACTAGTTAATACTATTGCTGATCACCTTCTCACAACTTTACCAGAAGACCCTTCCACGTATGTGACGCTTTCAAATATTTATGCAGAATTGGGAATGTGGGATGATTTAAGCAAAGTGAGAAAAGCTGTCAAGAAAGTGGGTGCAAAAGAAGCAGGGAAGAGCTGGATTGAGATTTCGAGTTAAGAAACACTGCTTCATTGAATTGCATGGTACAGAAACAAAGTTCTTCCGCATCAATATCTTGATGAACTACAAACTACATTGCGAGATACTATCTGAGCTTTTAAGTCCCTGCTTGAGCTTAATGTCTGGATCATTTTACTGAAGACCTGACAAGGATCTCAGAAAGAGATGGCCCTTGGTGGAATACTCCAAGGAGATGTATTTATTTTGTGGTATGTCAAATCACTACCTTTTTTTCTTTAAATTTTAAACCCACAACTCAATCTGATTCTTCTTTCTCTTTCTTGAGGTTGAAATTTGGATCATCTAGCCAAACCATCCAATTAGATTTTTCTTCTTCAAAGAAAGTGAAAGAAGCAGACTAAATCATTTAGTTGTATATCTCAACTTAGCTTCATTTTGTGCTTCTGCTGTCACTTGTCTATTATATTGTCTTCTTTATTCATTTTAATTTTCCTGTTTACATGCAGGTTTTTGATAGAGTTAACTGCATCATCTAAATGCATGGTTGCTCAGAGAGATCTTGGTACACAGACTCTTGTCTTTGGTCCCATTTGAGCTGCTCACTTGTCAATTTTGTCTCTGCTCTTGCATGTGCCAAATGTTATCTTTCTGTCAAACAGCAATGCTATTATTGTGGACTATGCAATAAAAGGATTGAAGGTAGCCCCTTGATAGGGTTTAACTACTACCAGTTGTTGCTCTTATCCCAATAAGGAAGGTCCATGAGGGTAAAAGATAAGATGGTCCTGGTAATTAAACCCTGGTAGGCTAGTCCAACCCATTTGAGCCTGACCCAACAGAATTGGAGCAACAATAGGAACATGGGTGGGTTCCACCAGTTTAAGACAGTGACACCACCTCACCCCCACCTTCATTGTTAATGCAGAGACTGGTCTTTATTGTGCAAGTCCAGAGAACCTCTTTTCATGCCACGCTGCTTTCTTCTTCAATCATATTCTCTGTGACTCGGTCCAGTGTGTCTTCCTAACTGTCCTCTCTTTATAAAGTGAGCAACACGAGCTTCCTTTAATCAAGCATGCCTTTGTGTTATTCTTTCTTTTTGACTGCTATCAATGGCTCATAACACAAAGTAATGCACAAAAGCTACACACAAATTACCTACACAAAGTGTCCTTATTTTGGACCTCTTTTCTTGTTGGCGCCAAACCTTTTTTTATGGCCAGATTTGGCGCCAAACCTTAAGTACAGGGTAAAGAAACTGGTAAGACTGTAAGAGCAAGAGTGTGAGACCTTACCGGCCAAAAAAAAAAGTGTAAGACCTTACTCTTAAACTTTGTTTTGGACACCAGCATAGTTTAAGCACAAAAAAAAATTTGAATTCATATTACATTTTTATTTGCTTTTGAGTGGATATTATTTGTTATCCTTACTAAGGTCACATGTTTTGCCTAAGTTTTTTTTTATTTTATTTTTCCTCAAGTACTCTTTAAAAAAAAAAATTAAAGAATAATGTTAGAGAGATCATATTTTTGTATTACATTATATATATAACACTTTTCTAATAGAAGTGAGACTCATCAATACAAGTAGATTTCACTTCTATTTCAAAAGTGGTATACAATGATAATTGAAAAAAAGAAAAGTATTTTTAAAAATATAATTTGCTTTTGATGAACTAATAATAACTATACAAAATAAATACTGCTATAATAAAATGAAAGTGAAGTGGAAATAAATGAGGGAAAGAAATGAAAAATATCATGGAAAATTGGAAACAGGTTGATTAAAAAATTTGAAAAAAAGAGAGGATGAAGACAAATTTAGCCATACGTTTTGCACAACATTATTTGTTAGAAACTTAGAACCTTCTAATCAAGCATCAAGAAAATTCCAAATCATAAGACAATGAGTACAAAACAAGAGTCAAGAATTATCAGAACTAGGGCGGGACCCACAAATCAAGAAGCCATGCGCAACCCTTCAATCCTTGTTCCTAATTGCCAAGTAAAAGTGTAAAACCAACACCAGAAGACATGCAAATATGGCAAAATAGTCCATTGCCTAGGAAGTTAGCTAATAGCTTATACCATGGTAAGATAAGAACTCAAAATGCTATTCAATATTTTGTCATCTCTAGCTTATTCATATTTAGTATTTTTCTTAATCTTATTCATCTTTAATAACTAACATGTTGTCATATATATTGTATGCTACATGATTTGATGGTTAATTTAGAAAACTTTTAGTGTATCTACCATTCTTGGGATATGAACAGAATTGCTGAAGAGAATTTGGAGAGAAAAAGAAGTGTAATGTGTGTAGACATATTGGCGCATGTGTGTATAAATTCTCTTTCACTGTGCTTGTTGATGCCCAAAAATGGTAAAGCAGTCAACGTCGAGTCGAACCACGTAGGCATGTTGACCTACCACTCAGTGGATGACACGTCGAAGTGGAGCAGGAACGGGTAGCTGGGTCCGACTGGTGAGTAATGAGAGAGAATGGTATCCAAAGCACCCTGCGCAAGTACACAAAAGTGAGCGGGAATGGCACCGGTGTGGTGCCGGCCAAAGCTCCTCCGACGCTCAAGTCAGTGTTCAGAGAGATCTGAGAGCAGAGTGAGTGAATAGTATAATAATGATTTCAGTTGTCCTTTTGTGACAAGAAGGTACCTATTTNCACCGGTCTCAGGATCCGAGTGAGTTGACACGGGTCGGGGCCTAGGAGGCTGGAGCTTAGGAGGCCGAAGCTTAGGAGGCCGGAGCCTAGGAGGACGGAGCCTAAGGGGCCGGAGCCTATGAGGCCGGAGCCTAAGAGGCCGGAGCTTAAGAGGTCAAGGGCTAGGAGCCCAGGAAGGGTCGGAGCTCAGGGACTTCAAGAGGGGCTTATCCTTTGTGCCCAGGCCCAAACGACATGAGGTTAAGCCTTATGTGACTTGTCGTTATGCGCAGACGATTAATCATACGAACAGTGCTATTGCACCACATAATGCTATCACCACATGTTTTAACTGTGCTAGCTTGCGCTTTCAAGGTAGCAGATCGAGTTTGGTGAGTTAGTCCCTCGGCTTTTACATCAAACAAAAGGGAATGGACAAGCTTGCGCTTTCAAGGCTTTACATCAACCAACATGAATGGGGAATGAGACATGCACTTCAAACAAGTTTCTTAAAAAATACAAAGAGCATGTTTTGAATTGCAAATAACCTATCTCATGAGAAATAAATGTTTATTGTCTTATAAATTTGTGCTTTAAAGATAGTCGAGGGACTAAAGACTAAACCCATTGAACTTTTTTTTATCATATAATTTAACAACACGTGATGAGTAAAACAGACACAAAAATAATACAAGTAAAATTTACATTTAATATATTCAGACCATTAGGTTGGAACTTAGAAGTAAAGCTTGCCAGCTTGGTGATTATTGTATTTCTGACTTTAGTTTCTCAAGGGATTTCTTCTTCCTCAACTTATATACAAATGGAAATTTAGATTTAAAAGAAAAAATTACACACACAGAGATACCTCGTTGGTAGTAATATACAAATTCCCATACCCAATTTTCACTTATTGTCATCTTGTCATTAATGCACTAGCAGTTACACAAATTTTTATGAACATAGTTTATATTATGTACACCAGCAAGCCTAGCATTACTCGTTTGTCATTTACCCAGCTAAGAATTTAAACCCCCAAGTTGCACCCACAACTTTATGGTTCCTCGTTGACCTTTGCGATTCACCCAATACAAAGTTACTCTTAAAATATCCACCCTACTAATGCTATTGCACCACATGTTTTAACTGTGCTAGCTGACCACATTTTGCAGAAATTAATGTGCCAATTAATGGAGGCCAAAAAAAAATGTCAATTAATGACCCCATTATGTAAAAGTTGATGAGTCAATTAATAACTAATCATAATAGTTAGAGTATTACTACATAGATTACGAAAAGTTCTAACTTCTTAGCTATAAGGCCTAGTTGTTTCATGTTATGCTCATTCATATATATTCATACACTCAAAAAATGTTTTAAATCTATCACTTTTGTGTTTAAGTATGCTGACTTCAATAACTATTTATATATACTATTCTAACAAAAGTCTTTGTACATGTGAAAGTTTCACATCACTAACCAATAATGGTGGTGAGATCTATTTGTATATGAAAGTTTCACTACTATAGTAACAATTGATATGGTATAATTACAATATGATATAAAAATATGTTCTAAATACAATTGATGTGCACCCAATCTTCCATATGCAATAATGTTATGTATACTATATTTTGGTACTATCTTCTGTTATGGGAGAAATTGTGGGAGAAATTGTGCACCTCCAAATTGGATGGGGGTTTGGGCTTCCGGAATTTTGAGCATTTTAACAAAGCTCTTATTGCTAAGCAGGGCTGGCGTCTTGTGCATTCCCCTGACTCTTTGGCCAGCCGGGTTTTGAGAAGCAGATATTTCCCTCATGGCTCTTTTATGAATGCCACCATTGTCCAACGACCCTCACTTATTTGGAGGTCTCTCATTTGGGCCCGTGGTCTGTTAAAGGATGGCATCAGGTGGCGTGTTGGTAATGGGTGCAACATCAAGGTATATCATGACAAATGGCTTCCAACACCTGTTACTTTTTCGGTGCAATCTCCACGGCTTCTTCCCACTGATTGTTTGGTCAGCGACCTCATCACTCCATCAGGTGCCTGGAATAATGAGTTGCTTTATAATTATTTTTCGATGGAGGAAGCCGACAAAATTGCTAGTATTCCCCTTGGCAGTCTGCAACACCCTGACCGACAAATCTGGCATTATACTAAAAATGGGCTCTACAGCGTTAAGAGTGGGTACTGGCTTGCCATGAATTCAGTGACCATTTCGACTCTTCCCAGCTGCTCCTCTCCTCGGCCTAATCAGCAACTATGGCGCGCATTATGGAATTTGGGAATCCCGGGCAAGATCAAAATTTTCCTTTGGCGCTGCTGTCAAGAAATTCTTCCATGTAATGTTAATCTCTTTAATCGCAAGATCATCCCTCGGCCTGTATGCCCTCGGTGTCGGAAAAAACCAGAGACGGTCCTACATGCTGTTTGGGGATGCAGTGCTGCAAAAACTGTTTGGCATTGCTCTGTTCTTGGTGAGATGGTGCGATGGTACAGGGGGGGAAGCTTCACTGAATTTTTCCACTCAATCCTACTTGTTCTCTCCAAAGCCGAGCAGGAGGATTTTGCTTTTATATGTTGGGGCGTCTGGAATATGCGGAACGATTTTGTGCATAATGGCGTGGTTGGTGATGGATTGCATCAGTATACCCGCATGATTACTTTTGCTACTGAATACAAAGAGGCTTGGCTTCGCCTCCAGCCGAGTCCCATGACGAACGAGCCTGTGGAAAAATGGCAGAAGCCTGCGGAGGGTGTTTTTAAGATCAATGTGGATGCAGGTGTTTCTACACGAACTCGGGCGTGTGGCCTGGGGGTGGTGATTCGGGACAGCTGTGGGGAGGCCCTTCTCGCTGCTTCCAAGCATATTCCTGGCACCCATTCGCCACGAGAAGCTGAACTTATGGCAGCTATCATGGGGTTGCAACTTGCTTCAGATCTTGGCCTTTCTCATATTGTTCTGGAAATGGATGCACTGGATGCAGTGAACTGCATCAATGAACCTTCTAGCTGCCTGGCAGCTGATGGGGTCCTTGTTGAGGATGTCAAACTCTTGTTGCTGGGCTTCGCATCGACAAGCTGTTGTCACTGCCGACGAACCAGCAATAATGCAGCACATCACCTTGCCAAATATGCTGTCTCACATGTTGGCTCTCTTATTAGTCTTAATAATTGGCCAAATTGGCTTGCTGTAATTCTGCATACTGATGCAGCTTGAATAAAAATCGTAGCCTTCTCTTCTCAAAAAAAAAAAAAAAAAATCCGTCAGTACAAGTAAATCTTCTTTCTATTAGAAAAATGATACACAAAATAATACTAAAATACTAAAATATGATACAGCTAGTGTTACCCCTTCCACGTAAGTTATGTGATTACAGACAATATTCAATCCACCAATCTCATGGGGCAGAGAGAAAATTAGAAAAAGAAAAAAAGACAACAGGCTGCTCGTGGGGGCATTAAGTTCTGAGTCTTCTGACTGATAGACTGGCAGTGGATCATTCATTCACTCCCCACAAAACACCAAATCTTAGAAGACAATGAGAGATTTTGCAGACCATGATCAATCAGTGAAAGCATGAATTCTTAATGACCTTGCCCATAATAACAAAAAGTGTTAAAAAAAAGCTCATTATTAGTCATTAAAATTAAAAACCTCCATATATGACAACAAAACAAGGCAAAATGGCCTTGGGATTAAACACATACAACTCATCCAAGTTAGAGTAGACTCCCACAGCTCCAGCCACTGAGTCATACTCATCCAAACCACCACCACCACCACCACCACCACCAGCCTCCACATTCTTCTTCACCCTCCCTGCAATCACCCTGCAAACCAGCATTGCCCTCTTGTCTCCATCCTCCGCCGCGGCCACCGCCTTGTCGTGCGCCCTGCCGCTCGTGGCGGTGGTCAAAATGCCCCGTTCCGTCAACTCTGTCGCGCCCTTGAAGCCGCTCTTGATTATGCTGCAGACATTGCAGTGTGGGATTGAGTTGCAGAGGTTGGAGGAGCCGTTGAGGCCTAGTGAGCACGAAAAGGTGGTGCAGTGGAACCTGAGGAGCTCGTTGCCGTCTGCAATGCAGCGAGGGTGCTTCTTAGGGAGCTTGGTGGCTTTGGCTTTGATGGACTCTCTGTACTCTTCGAACTTGGAGATGGTTTTCTGGGTGTTGTGGACTTTGAGGATGCGATCGATTTTGCATATTGGGGTCTCTTTTTTTAACCAGCTTGACTGGAATATGATCTCCACTATGTTCTTGCTTGTATCTTCAGGACCCAGTTCAGAAACTGTGGATTTTGTGACCCAGATAAAAAAACAGATCAAAATTTGGACATGGGTTGTAACTATAATGGTGAACAGGATTTTGAGTGAACTCAGATTTGAATAAATGAAACACTATAATGAGCTTACAAAAGTAGTATAATGAGTCTAATAACGCATCATTTGGTGAACAATTAAATTTAGTAACAAAATCGGCGAAAAATATTTAATGAATAAATTTAGTGAACTATGGTTCACTAATTCATTGTAACTTACAACAAAGAAAAATGGTGCATTGAAGTATGAGAGAGAGAGGGGGGGGTACTGAAACTGAAAGTTGATGATTTCACAAGTCCTAGCTGAAAATATATAATATAAACTCAGACTCTCAGACTAAAGGTAAGGAGAAATTAAATATATATATATTTTATATTATCTCTATTATGAGAGACATTGAATTATTAAATTGAGAAATAAAGGGGTTTATGTGATCATCACATGTGTGCATGATTAAAATTAATTGTTGAAAATTGTGAGGTTACCTGCATGTCTAACAGTCTGATGGAGCTCCAAGTTCTCAGCTTTCATGAAAATCTCACCACATTCAGGACAAGAACAGATGCTTCCCCTCATAGAAGGGTCTCTAGCAATTCCAAGAACAGGGTCAACCACCATTCTACACTCATAGCAGCCAGAGAATCTTCTGAAAGGCATTGCTCTGAAAGACCCACCAATGGAGGAATTAGAAGACACAGCGAATGAAGAAGAAGAGGTGGAAACAACCCCATTGATCTCATGCAGTGGGGCTTTCATGGATCTGCTTGAAGCTTCATTGTTGTTGCTTGAACCCATTGAATTAGCCCTTTTCTTATGGACCTCAGGAGGAGACTCTGTTTCAGGCCTGTGCATGATTTTTGTGTTCTTGCACAATGAGCCAGAGCACCTCATTTTCTTGCTTTTCTTGGCAGTACTTTCCTCCAAGGCTTGCTCATGTTGTTGTTGTTGTTGTTGTTGTTGTAGCTGAACTGCTTGGAGGTGTTTACATGTCAGCAGGCCTCTCACAACTGACCAATAGGGTGGCTTCTCTGCCTTTAGGGGCTGCTGGTTCTGGTTCTGGTTCTGTTTCTGGACCTTTTGGTGGGTTTGCTTGGTGGGTTTTCTTTGGTTTTTGATTTTGGCCATTGTTGATGAAGACATGTAATAGGCGAGGTTTGAGCTAGCTAGACAAATGGTGGGTTTTGGATTTAGTTTCAGAATTGCAGATGGGGGTGCTTAAGAGACATAGGAGCTGGGACAGCTTGAGAGGGTGGGTGGGGTTGCAAAGGCCAAAGGAGCTCCTTTGCCTTTTGTAGAAAGCGTTTCAAGATTAGGGTTATGTGGGGCTCTTCTTGTAGTTTTTTTTTTTGGCCACGGGGCTATTCTTGTAGTTAACTAATTGATTCGTGCAAGAAATTGTTTTATGATAATGATGTATGGGTGATGCTTGGATGGCCATGAGAGCATTAATGGGTTCCGCATGTTAATAACTTAATAGAGTTAATTACACTTACAACTCCTGAGGTTTATCGTCTTTTCACGTACACTCCTTAAGGTTTCAGTAATTACACATACACCCCCTGAAGTTTTAAAACTATTGCATATAACCTTTACAAGAGACAAAAATAAATAAATAAAAAAGAAAATATTTGTATTGAGATTTAACCTTACACCTTAAGTAATCTTATTAGTTTATTTAATTCCTTAACATGTTTTTTTGCATAATTTTTATCATTTTTCGTCTCACTATAGGAGGTTATATGCAACAGTTTCAAAACCTCATGAAGTGTATGTGTAATTATTGAAACTCCAGGAGGTGTATGTGAAAAGACTATAAACCTCAGATGTAAGTGTAATTAACTCTAATATGTCATGTTTCAATTTGTGATTACTTTGTAAGAAAAAAATGATTTCTCACATTAACTTTTTTATGAAAACAGAAAATATAACACAAAACTATAATTACAACTTGAATCTCATCTATTAAAATTAAAAACTAAAACAACTGAAAGAGAAAGTGCATAACGTCAAATCTAAAAGGAGCTCATAGAGTGGCCAAAGAGAAATTAAAATATCATCTAAGAAGTTTGCTACACATAAAACATGATGAAGCGTGATATTTTCAAACAAAATGACTACTTATATGTAAAGAGCCAAATATTATTATTTCAAAGGTTAATTATATCAATGTTCATTGAATTATCACACAAGCCTCACTTTGTCTCCTGAATTTCATTTCCACTCTCCTCTCAATTAATTTGCATGTTATGTTATCTCAGTCCATCAACCCAATTAACTCTTATGTCTTATATGTTAATGTAGCACACACATGGCCATCAACAAAAATGACACATAGCCTCCTAAAATTGCCACATTAACAGTGGAGATGGAAAAGTTAATTTGGTTGATGGATTGGGAATGTGTATGCCACGTTAGCATTGGAAAAAGGTTGATATGGTTGAGGAATTAGGGTAACTTGACACACTGAATTAAAATGTGAGGAGGAAAGTAAAGTTAAAATGAAATTTGGAGAGCAAAATGAGATACATGTGATAATATGAGGGGCATTACTATAATTAATCTTGTTTAAAAAGAAACTTATAACTGTTTTTTTTTATTTGGAGAAAGGGGGATCAAATTTGAGTGCAATTTCACAACTCTTATAAGTTCCAACTAAATTACTCAATAACTACATATAAATGATTAGCAATTAAGCCATTCATGGAACTTAAAATCTTATATTAATAGTTTAATACTAAATTATATAGATATTGATCGGGATACACTACCCAACTGGGGCTCGTTTTCACAAACCCAACAGCAATTTATGGCGAGGCAGAGATGTGCACATAAACTAGGCTGCTTAATTGGCACCATCCTAAGCCCAAGAAAGACTTTTTGGGCTAAGCACAGCGCACAATAAGGTAATAACACTAATTACACAATAATGCTGCTTTGCTTCTCAACTCTCACTCTTATGGGGAAAAGCTGCTTCATTTTGATTCCTTTTGCTCTCAAAATCATGCCATTGGAATAAAGTTGTGTACTTTAATAACCAACAAAAAATCATCCTCATCAGTCATCCCACCACCACCTTCTCCATCCTAATTAAATCTTTCATTGTTGCTTTTCACATTCCTAAGCTTTAACGCCAACATTTTTCAAAGTATTTTTAACTCTACTCTGTGTGCAACTCACTAAAGAATAGAAGAAACCTTCCTCAGTTGCTCTGCTAACCGTTGTTAAGTACAAGGTGTGGTCTATGAGAATCACACCGTTAACAGTTCAAACATTACTATCAAAAAAGTGAAGGAATAACAATTTGAATTGGATTTGGACCTCCTTTTTCATATTGTATTAAAAATAAGAAAGAGTTTTAGGAGGTGGAAAAAATTGTGAAAGAAATGTTGAGCACTAACCCATTTCAAACTTAAATGATCACATGCAATGCAACCATCTAGCTTGTAATTAGAAATATAATCACAAGATTAGATTTTAGAAACAGATAGTGTTATAGCGATCAGTAAAAAGTGAAAGTTGAAAATTTGGTATCCCACTTGATGGTAGAACTTGCAGTGAGAGTATGTCTTTTCAACATGAGTTATTTGCTAACTGCTTAAACATTTTCAGCAGGTTATGGATTCAAAATTTCTAATCCCAATTCTTCACTGTTTTGTTAACCTGCAAAGTGAGATTGTTATTGGAAAAAGTGGGTTAGATGAGAGTTGTGTATTTGTAATCTCATATCGGTTATGACGAGTCATCAATTAGTATATAAAGAATTAAACCACACAAACTAATATTGAGACATTTTGATAAAATTTTTACTCGTTTGATAATTCAGATGGCTAAATATGGAGGAATATTGACATGTGTGGTGTGTGTGGAATTCTAAAGATGCATGGTCAGACACACCAACCGACTTTCACACAATTATACATATATACCACAATTATACAATTTTATATACATTGTTCATATTTATTTATTGAAAGATGAGACTCTACATAAAAAAGGTTATTAACTTGATAACCCTAACCACTTAAGTTTTAGAATCCAAAGACTATCTAACAACCTTGACAATCAAATTTGTACAAAAGTGGTTGATATTGTGTTGTAAATTCCACATATTATAGGACCATAACCCATCATTTTTTTCCTTTTTGAGATTCCTTGCAGGCAGGGGCACGGTACTTATTTGCATCTCCAAGGCTAGTTGAACAGTGAACATTGAACACCTCGGTTGGTGAACCCTTTCCTTCTTATCTTGTTTAGTATCAGTCCTGCACAAGTTTTGCCTTACAACTTTTGAAGATCAGACCATGAACTCGGAGGAAAAAGAGAGACTACTCATGTACTTGAGTGAAGCAATTTCAGCTAAAAATTTCTCAACAATGAAAGAAAATTGAACGGTGTTATTTTGCATTCAAAATTATGTTTTTGGAAGTAACTTTTTGATGTGATTGTCATACCACACTACATGATATTACTAATTCACTTATATAGTTATATTATAACATGTATATATTTATTAATATTATACACTAAAAGTATAAACTCATCGACCACTCATATTATAACACGTGGATTAATAACACTACTTGACGATATTATAGTCACACCAAAAAGGTTCTCATCTTGCTACCCTTCAATTGTGTGATGTGGACACAACTACATATTTAACATACATAGATGGAGAGTAGAGTTTGTTTTTTTTAATAATGGAGACTAGAGTTTGAGTTAACACAAATTAATTTGAAACAATTAAGGCTAAGATTTTTTTTTTTTTTCTGAATTAAGTCTAACATTAATCATGTCACTTCTTCCTAAAAAAAAAAAATATCTTTAATATTTCTATCTCTCATATTTTTTTTAGAATGCTACTATTCTCATTCCTCATCTCTATTTCTCCCCCACTTTATTTTCTCACTCCCACTAAATCTTAAAAAAATGTTACTTCTACTCTTCCCACCCCTCTCATAAACTCAATATACCTAAAATACTCATAATCCCTAAAGTCTATTTTTTATTTGAACAACAACCACCATTGAGTTGCTATTTGTCATCCTAAACATTCACTCAGCCATCACTATCTTCATGTCTCTCCATTTACAGATTAATTACATGACCAAATTTGAATCTACTATGTTGGGCCCTGTTGGGTTGAGCTAAACTGTAATTCCAGGTCCAATGGGTATTGGGCCACTGGCCGCAATAAAAGCCCATTCGAAGCAAGCAAGAGCGCCAATAGGCAGAGTTTTCAAAATCCCTTTGTTTCCCTCTCGCTCAGTCTGTGTTGTGGTTCAGGAGCTCCGACAGTCTCACTCCTCAACTCATGGAGATCAACCCCAAACCACATCCCAGTTGAACCTCTTCCCGCCATTTCCTTCTTTTTCGAATTCCCATTTTGCCCTCCGGTCCCCATAGAAATGCCGGTTAGCTCCGGCCATGGACAGGGAGGCTAACCTTCCAGTCCGACCCGACGGGCAGACGAGTTTGAGCCGTCCGATCAACCCGGATAACACATTGTCTTCTTCTACTTCCTTCTCTTCGTCATCTCCGCCGCACTTTCTCCGCAATGTCCAAGCCGCCTTCAAGCGCCATCGCCCTCTCGGTACCTCTCTCTCCCTCTCTCAACGTTAATGACTCAATTAGGGTTCTGTTTTATTTTGGGGGTCAATTTGGGAATTCGAATTTAGGGTTTTTCTAGTTAGGGTTCTACAGTGAGTGTTCCTTATACAATTTAGGCTTCGTCTTGATTTCGTAATGCTTGTGCCTTCATATTTACCTGATAGGTACAAAGTTAGAGCTTTTGTTTTAGCTAAGTGTTCAACTTGTGCTGCCCTCATTGCAATTTAGCTTGAAGAATGCGGGCTGATTTGGGGTTTTAATGAATTATGATTTGGGTTTTCAATGAATTAGAGTTTGAAACTTTTGGTAAAATTTTTATAATAGAGTATATGCATGACAATCATTGGAAGTACCCTTGTGTCAAGTTGGGTTAAATGATGAAGATAAGATAAAGTTTTGCGAATTACTATTTCAATAATTTGAATGTGATGGGTAAATGCACACTGTATTCTTCAAGTGCTAATTCTGAGGAATATTCAGGAGTAATGCAGTCAAATAGCATAAGACCTAGGCGCATGATGGTTCCCCAGCGAGAAGTATCCAAAAGTTCAGCTTCAAGTGTGGCCCCTCTCGCTGACATAAAGAAGTCCCGAGATGTAGTTTCAATTGGTCAGGGTAATACTGCAAAGGATTCAATGGTGCAGCCAAACAATATGCCCACTGTTAAGGAAAGTCAAGAAGATGTATCGATTACGCCACTTTCCAGTTCAGGCACTATTACCCAAACCCTTGATGACAATTTAAACCCATTTGACGTGCAGATAGATCAAACCAAACCTGCCATTATCTCTCCCTTGCATTTCGAGTCTCAACAGATTGATGGCCAGAAAAAAGTCCAATTTTCATGTGGAAGCATTGGCACCTCCCTGGGTAATAGTTCCTCACTTCTTTTGAATCTGCTGGTTTTGATTGCTGTGCTTCTGTGCTTCTGTGCTTCTGTGCTTCTTTGCTTCTTAGGCAGCTCTCTTCGTGACATTGTAACAACTTTCCAAATTATTGCTAATGCTGTGTACAAAATACTATTTTGAATTTGTTGCTATGCTCCGAATATTTTCTTTCCTTCTCTCTGAATATGCAGGGGCCGATGATCATATGGCCACTGGATTGGAGAACTTATCTTCTCATATGCGTTCACTTGCATTGACAGAAATGGAATGGGTTTCCAGCGGTCAAGTAGAGGCATCAGCTGTCATCAATCCTGAGTCAAAGCATCGGAGTATTCAGAACATAGAATCTGATATCTGTTTGAAGTCTGATGGTGGAACTTCTTCTTTGTTGGCAAAGAAAACAACTGCCATTCATGATCAGTTGCATCAATTCAGGAACTTTTTAAGCCAGCCTATGACCCAATCTTCAGTTGTTGGGCCATCATGTGCTACAACAACGTCTGTCCATGCTACTTCAGCACCCATGCTTAGTTCAACAACTTATTGTTCTCATTTACATAGCAGTTCTCATGTGGCAGTAGAACCTTTGGGGGATTTGAATATAAATTCTCAACCAGTAACTCAGGGGAATTTGGTACAGCCATTGAATGCTTCTTTAAAGGACATCAGTGGAATGTCAACTGACCAGATAGCCGTTGCAGCCCAAACTTCTACCTCTGCAATTTATACCCAAATGCAAGTTAAGGAATATGACCTATCTAAGGAGAAAAAAGGCTTCATGCTGAAGGAAAGTGAGATTATGAAAAATCCTATTCTTGGTGATGTTAAGCCAACTGATCAGAAAGGATTTTCAGGTGATGTTACCAATGCACGGGATCAGGTTACTTTGCCCCAAACTTCATGTTCTGATATGAAGTCAGAGCTTTCTAAATCAGGAAAACAAGAAAAGCCAGCAAGTGGTAAAGGTGCAGCAGCCCCTCGTAAAAGGAATTATGATCCTGACTTGTTTTTTAAAGTTAATGGGAAGCTCTATCAAAGACTCGGAAAAATAGGTAGTGGAGGGAGCAGTGAGGTCCACAAAGTCATATCATCTGACTGTACAATCTATGCACTTAAGAAAATCAAGCTCAAAGGGCGTGATTATGCCACTGCTTTTGGGTTTTGTCAGGAAATTGAGTATTTGAATAGGCTGAAAGGAAAGAATCACATCATACAGCTTATAGACTATGAGGTACTCACTTTCAATCTAAAATTGCTCATACAATAACATGCAGATCATTGCATATACAGCATTGCTATATTATGTCCTTGTAAAACTATAAATTTTGATAGGCTGCAACAGAGATGAGGATCTTAGAGAAGTCAAGTTGAAATTGCTTTAAGTTTCAACTTAGAGTGTTGGTGATAAAGTCTTGACCTCAAGATGGCCAAAAGCAATTATGTCCAGATAATGGATTGTCAAAGGAATGTTTCACAAGATATCTTAATGTAGCAAATTAAGTGTTCTAACTTGACCAACCAAGTGGCTCTAAAGAGTGAAATGTGCTTATAGGAGCATCAGATGGCCAAAATGGTGGTCAATTGAAAGGGTTGAGTAAAATGAACTCGGAAGGAGATTGAGGTGGCACTAGAGTTGGCTAAGTACAGTTAGGTGGCTCATTTGGTTCTCTGATCAAGCTAAAGAAAAATGAAAAAGAGGAAATGTAGACTTAAATTCTTTTAAGGACATATTTGTTCTTTCTTGTTCTATATTTAGTTTGGGTTCACTATCAGTATCATGCTTTATTATGTTCTTGTTCAATTTTCTTATATTTGAGGTTTAGAATTGGTAATGTTCTTTTTTCCAAATATAATTCTAATACCTGTTCTTGTTCTAGGTGACAGATAAGGCTTTGCTCCGCGAAGTCTTGAGTGGCTCCATGAGTAATAAAGATGGAAGAGTCAAGGATGATGGGTACATATACATGGTACTTGAATATGGAGAAATTGATTTGGCTCACATGCTATCCCAGAAGTGGAAGGAAATGGATGGCTCCAATCAGACCTTAGACAATAACTGGTTACGATTCTACTGGCAGGTCCTTAAGCTACACCTTACCTTGATTTATAGTTGATAAATTTCTGCTGTGCTTTGTGCTTGTTTTTGTACACAAAATGATGATCATTTAAAGGTTCACTTTATTTTTCCCCTAATGGTTTAATGTTTAGGTAGTTACTCGTTCTGTTTGTTTAGAGAACTGTTTTTCCATTAGGTTTTTTTATTGATAGGACCCATATAGATAACACTGCTGTTAGACTGTTATTTATTTATATATTTTCAGAGAAGTTGAATTTCACTTTCTTTCCAGGAGTTGGATTTTATTTTATTTTTTTTTAAGATGCAGATTAATATTGTTTCAGATAGTTAACACAAGAATGTATTTATCTTGTTTAGATTTTTTTTTGTTGAATATTGGATTTTTTGAGGAACCAATCCATAATGTTTTACATAGAATCTGGCATTTTGCCTCTATATATTGTTCCCACCCTCCCAGAGCCACCATATATGTCCTCACTTATATATGTTTGTCCTAGCATGCGGTCAACTTAAGGTAACATTAAGTTGACCTCATTTCAAGTAGTGTGATGATTGTGGTATTTTCTTCATATTAAAATTCCTAAGTAAGAATGCTATTAAAATGACAATGGACTGAATTACTCATCAAAAAGATGGTGGACTGAGTCAATTTCCATTGTACATCCAAAGACCCATAAAAATATTGCTTTCCACCACTTGTTGCCAATTGACTGAAGTATGAATGAATTATCAGCTTTTCGAATTTGGTTACTGCTTTTGAAGCAACCATTTCTGTATTTATATTCTAGCATTATGCTGGTAAGATTTGCCAAAGGTATACAGCAAAATTGTGTCCATGCACATGTTAATTATTATGTGGAATAGATTAATTCTGATGCTTATTCTGAGTAGGAAAAAGTGAACCAATCTTGTTGAAAAACATGGCAGCAAATTCTGATGGCGGTCAACACTATACACGAGGAACGTATTGTGCACTCTGACTTGAAGCCAGCTAACTTCCTTCTTGTCAAAGGCTCCCTAAAGCTAATTGATTTTGGGATTGCCAAAGCCATAATGAGTGATACAACCAACATCCAAAGGGATTCTCAGGTGATTATTACTTACGCCCTCCCCCTTTTCTCTAAATTTATATTTTCTGGAAATACTGTCTGTTATTATCTGTAAATACCAGTCAAGTAGAATGCATATCCCATTTAGTTTGTTCCTCTTTGGGCAAACATATAATTGCAACATCTAGAAGGATAGTGTCTCATTTTCTTCTTCCTCATCATGGCAAAGGCTGCAACTCCAAATTGCAAATTTTTCATTTCGTTTTTTTAAAATAATTTCTGAATTGCATATTGATCAAAATGTGATGGTATCATCTTTAGGGGTTTGGTTTTAGGGCTATTTTACCCAAGTCAAAAGTTTCAAAATAAGCAGTATGGAATGAAAGCTGTACATGTTTTAATAAAATTTCTGAATCAAACTAGATACTGTTATGTAGTTGCAAACTTTAGAAAAATGATTTTGTAATTTACTTATATTTATATTGTTCATATTTAATATTAGAAAAACTTTCCTTCCTATATATTATATATATATATATTGCATGTTTCTATTAGTTGATGTAGGATTCTGAATATTTGATAAGAAGATTACACAATGAGGTTGTCCAGACATTACACTGTTATAGCCTTATAGGGTAATGGTACATTTAGGATTGGAGAAATTTTATCTCAGTGGCTAACTGGCTATATGTTAACTTTGTTTGTTATCTGGCCACTTCTTTCGTAGTTGTGAATTGCATCTATGATCATATATTTTAATTTAACTCTTAGTATTTGCAACCTATACTGTATGCTATACAACACCGTGCTCTCTTCTATCGGATATGGCTCTTGGTTTATCACCTGACTAATTGGAGTGTGTTGGAGGTCATGGGAATTGGGATAGCTCTTTGCTTAGTGTTTGTATTCTACTCGTGCAGGTAGGTACACTTAGCTACATGTCTCCAGAAGCATTCATGTGCAATGAGAGTGATGCGGATGGAAACATCATCAAGTGTGGTCGGCCATCAGACATCTGGTCCCTTGGCTGCATCCTTTATCAGATGGTATACGGGAGGACCCCATTTGCAGACTATAAGACTTTCTGGGCAAAGTTCAAAGTTATAACAGATCCCAACCATGAAATTGCATATCCACCAGTGTCTAACCCCTGGCTTCTGGACCTTATGAAAAAGTGCCTTGCATGGGACCGCAATGAAAGGTGGAGGATTCCTCAGCTGCTTCAACATCCCTTTCTTGTTCCTCCAGTTCCACCCCAGCCAGCTTTACCTCATGACCAAAGCTGTAAACTGCTTCAACTAATTGCCCAAACATGTGCCAATGACTGTGAAGCTACAAAGCTATGCTGTCAGCTCCAACAACTGCTCAAGGACCCTGTCCCTTCAATGACGTCTCTGTTACGAGACCAACAATGTAAATTGCTCTCCCAAATGTCAAAACTCTGCTTTCAGCTCCAGGAACATTTAGCAAATTCAGAGAGATAATAGGTGAAGGTCCAAGCATGTGATAACAATCATTTTTGCGAAGCTCACATGTCAAGAGGTATCCACTTTTATAGCTGATTTTGGCCATAGGGAAACCGTTCTTGGTTACATCCATTCTCTTCCATCTATTTGTAATGATATGTAACAATCCTGCTGTTTCATATTGTCTTGTTAAATAGAATAGAAAAGATGCTCCGAGCCATTGGTATGTGTAATTTTTTTACTTATGTCCTTTGCACCATTTGTGTCGTTTGGAAATGAGAATTAGATTACCCGTGTGCAGCGTGATTATTAATTTATGGAAACTTATGTCCTTTACTCCGAATTTATAACTCAACTGTCAACCCAATGTTAAAGCACTATTTGGTCATGCTTACGGCAAAAGTTTGACTCTTACTATCCCCTCTTAATTACGAGAAAAGAAATATCAAACATATGCAGAACATAATCACAAACTGTGAATTATTGGTTTATTAGTTGCCACTTAAAGTGAACCACTTCAATATGCTGTCAAGTGCCAATGGAGACATTTAGGGGCATCCCAAACTTACAAGTTACAAGATGGTTTAAATGCAAATAGGTAGGAACACTAGCTATAGATGAAATGAACAACAACAGCGAGTTAGCAGTTAACAGTGAGCAGAGCTTTCTACTCTATTGATGAAAGTTTATAAGAAGCTTCAGCACGAGCCTCCTCCAACCTCATCAAAAGGTCCTTCATGAATGGCGTACTTGTCCCATGAGTAATCCTTAGTATCTCTACAGCCTTGGTCAGAGATTTGATAGCATTCTCCGTTTCTCCTAGTAACCTGTAAAGATTAATCAGCTTGTTTAAAGATTCAACATCAGATGTCTATAGAAAGCATGTCATCCGTATTAAATTCGCATCACATGGGAGCTTCGTATATAACACAAAAAGTTCACTACACCCTAGAAGTGCCAGATTACTGGTTGTCTAAATTCCAAGTCACTACACTCCTAGCATTTATGAAGGTTTATTTGTACAACAGAAAAATGACTAAGTGGAACTGAAAGGTAAGCTAAAATACTAACCATTCAAGCTTCCCACAGGTATAATATTGCAATCCAAGCAAAGGATGGCAGCCTGGATATACTCCTATGGTGGAAGAGAGTGAAATTCAGGATGTCAGCAGCAGTATCATTTGAAATTAGCATTAGCAACAGTACTACTTGAATTTCATATATGAAGAATCAGACATTCAGTTCAAGAACAGATAACCCACTACATACAAATTCAACTATGGACGACGTATAAACATTTGTAAACAGATGAGCATCAATCATGAAAAATTTTCAATGTACTTTTCTAGTAATACTGTACTGAGGTAAATGCAGTGTGCATGTCAAAATAGAAGCTTAAACTTGTATAAAAGAGCCTTGTTAGATGGACATTTTATCTCACATGTGGAGAGCAGACGGACCTCAATTGGCTCAATCCACAATATCCTAAGTTCCTAACACCTTCCTTTCCCTTTCCTTTACCAAACTCAACTTATTTCTGTTGTACTTTTCAGAGATACCCATTGATTGGGCGACAAGAACAAAATTAATTTGATCTTTGAACCAGAATGAAATATAACTTATGACCTGAAGACACCAACTTGAGCAGCCAAAATTTAGGGGAAAAGTATAGGAATTAAATATCTGAATTGTGGATTCAAGCAGAAACAAGAAATATTCTCATTAAAAAAAAGAAAAGAAATAATACATACTTTGATACACTGGAATGGTCAATCTGCAATATTCTAGAGCTGCACTCCAGTCTTCCAGCTCCATTAAAATCTGGAGACATGATTTCATGAAATTAAATGCATAATTTAAGTCAACATTAAGGAATTAAAAAGTCACTGCATGTTACCTTGCGGTGTTTGACGTGTCACAATTTACTACTACCTTAGTGAATTGTGTACATAATCATTGATCTAAAAGTATGTTAACCTTTAATATCATAATGAACAGGCTCAGGACTATTGCTAACATCTTATAAATAGTCAATAAGAAACCATTTCCAAGCTGTGCAAAGGAAAACATAATATATCCATTTCACAAGAAAGTAAAACAATACCAAACCTTATATCATACTTCAATCCACAGAGGCCAACCCCACATCACTGGAATGAATCTTGCTAATTCTAGTTACTCACTCAAATCCTAATTGATACAATGCCAAGAAAGTAAAGGTTTTTCTTTGTATTTGTACCTAAAGGAGCCAGACAAGATCTGGTTTTGCATCCAAAAAAACAAACCTTGAACAAACTCTTCTCCAGAACCATTTGATACATACATACAACTTCTTTCATTACAAATGAGTTCCACATCTCTACTTTCATTATTATACCATGGAAAAAACTAAAGGAGCTACCTTTAAAAGCTTCTCCCGAGTTTGCATCAACGCGATTGAAAAAGGATGACACAGTTTCTTCTGGAGTGTCTCAACTGCCTTATAGACAGATACAGCTTCCTGGTAGTCTAAACTCAGTCAAAGATCAAACCACTCAACATCAATACTTGTAGATGAATCCTATTTCCACAGTACCAAAGTTATTATATTTAACAAGACTTTTCAAATCATGGTGATGAAATTTGAGTTTAAACCATGGAAATATTATGTGTAATCATACACCAGATTGCCACAAAGATAAGTAATTCGTAGCAGAGAGAAAGAAGGATACTGTGAGAGGAAGTAGACATAAGAGCCTTGTCTGACAATGATTTTACTTCACTTGCTATGTTTTTTATCTCTTCTTTGCTCCTAACAAGTCCACATTGTTGGCATATGAATCCATTGCCATCTGCACATCCAAATTGCAAAAGATGAAATATAGTTGCTTCAGCTAGCTGCGTAACTCACTCTTATTTTCTATTTTGTTTCACCTCACTGACATGACTACAGGTAATTACATACCAGACTCCCGAAGCAAAAAGCCATTGCATTCATTATCCTTGCATTGGTAGCCTTCCAGAATTGCACTTTCTTGGATATCATCGTATTGACCCTTCAATATAAAACACACTTCAAACTTCTTCTTTTTTTTGGTACATGAATACAAAATCAACTATTTACCATCAGAAAAAGATAAATATCTAGATAATCCAGTATCAAAAGACAAAGTGCTACATAACTTACAAGGTAACATTATTGAAAAAAAAGAAAAAAGAAGAAGAAGAAAGAAATAGTCTTTAGTACCAGTTTAATGCAGCGGGGGCATGTGCAAGTAAAAAGGTATTGTTCTTTTAGTGCCTTTTGCCGAGTCATAGTGCTTCCAGCAGTTTCTATGTAACTTATCAACACCTTAAGAAAATTTCACCAACAGAAAAGCGTTTAGATTTGACATGCTGTAAAAATTATGCAAGACATTGACATTATTCACAAGAGGAAAAACACCATAGATATAAAACACTTTTCTAAAATTTATACACTACCTCAGCACCTTTGGGTATATGTTGCACAGCACGTACAACAGCTGACCTCCCCTCAAATAACAAGACAGAATTGGGCAAGCAGCTACAGCACCAGAACCATTTAGCAAACCAACAGCAAGAATGTAAAACAGAAAACACATCAATCCACTAAAATAGTTACCTGTGGTTAATAATGGAAATGACTGGATAGAGTCCTGTACCCAGGGGTCTTAATTCACTGTCACAAATTGTGTGTGCATTGCATGCAAGCTGCATGAATTGCGGAGAATCAAATTGCAGAAAGATCTCATTCTAAGAAAGATTTCACTAAAAGTAAAAATCTTCCCAATGGACATGATACTGAAGCTTTGGAAAGAGAATGTTTTAAGTGTTGTAATAGTACACCTCATAGAGGCACTCCTTTTAATAAAAAAAACAACGATTGAGAAAAAACAGAACACAAAAGTTGTTTATAAAGAACACCTTGGAGAAGTTTTCTGCAATCTCTTTTATATTGATTTCGGGCCACTGAAGTATCAAGCTGACAAGGTTAGCCATCTGAGCATACAGCACCAGTTGCTTCTCATCAATCTCCGACATATCTTTATTAAAAGAAAAAGAAAAAGAGTTAATTAAAACAATAACCAGCCACAACAACAAGAAAAGCTTGATAGGAAAAAGCCAAAAAGGATACGAGCCACCAATTCCTCCACCAAATTGTAGTTGTCCATAGCAGAAGCAGGAATGATCTGGAAACAAAAGAAAAGAACGAGTAAAAAGCTCAATACGCATTAATCTATTATACCCACAAAAACCCAAAATTCAAAAATGAATCTTTTTACCTTCTGAGTTTGCAATTTTGTACAAAGGTAGAGTTTGATCATGAGGCGAATAGAAGGCGTGACAGCCATTCGCCTCTCCTTGTGAAGCTTCGAGAGAGCTTCGCATTCGAGACGATGCAGCTTCCATTCAGACTTCTGAGAATTGCCAAAACCAAAGCTTTAACGAATGAGAAGTACAAGAACTCTATGAATCAATGTAGTCCTAGCTTCTAAGCCTATAAGGCATACCTGGCATGAGCTACCACAGTAGCTCACAACGTGACAAGCTGAGCACTTCTTGAGGTTAGTCGATGCGAAACAAGCATCGCACCTGGACTCCATAGACGAGTTGTTTGGTACGCACACATACGGCTCTTGGCTTATTATCACTTCTCCTGCGTTCAAAAACCTCCATTATCACCATTCCAAAGCAGTAACTGAGAGCCAGAGCTAGAGAGAGAGAGAGAGAGAGAGAGAGAGAGAGAGAAGACCTGGATTGAAGTCTCTGGTGGTGAAGAGGCAACGGCCTTTATCTGGAAGATTCGAAACGGTTAAGCCGCGATCCTCAACAGCGCTCTGCAATGCCTCCATGAATGTCGTTTCGGCGTTCGCTCTACTCACCAAACGACGCCGTCAACGGTGAAGAAGGTGATTAGCAAATGAGATTTTCTTCTCTCTTTTTTTTTATTTTTTATTTTTTGTGATTAAGGCGGCGGGTCCCACAATCGATGACGTGGCATCCAACGAGGGCGCCTGCTCTTGACTCGTTGACACGTTGTGGTATCGTATTTTCCGTCTCCGACTCGAAACGTTTCAATTCGAAGTGAATGTCCTTCGCCTTGGCCTTTACGAGCTCGCTGGGGTTTCTCTCTGTACGGAACTCACTGAAGAAAGCCATTTTCTCACACGGAACGAAGAAAACGCATTGCAGTCTCTCTCTACCGATGGCTGCTTCAGGTCAGTTGGTCCTTACTGTTTGGTCGCCGCGAAAATCCAGTAAAATGAATTCGTTTATGAATTTACTAATCTGCTTATGTATATGTTTTGGTTCAGTTATGGACTGCAATTCGAGTTGTACGTTGGTGTTATGCGGAAAATCACTGGCAGAGAACGAAATTGCTAAGACGCTGAAGAACAGTACCGCTCTGAAGCTCCCTGAGAACACTGAGCTTTCGATTCTTTTACACTCTGAATTGGAAAAACAGTTCAAAAAAGACGCTTTTGGAATCGATTTGTTCATGAACTCGCTCTCGACCAATCGGTTCGGTAGGTTCCTCATTTGGTCTCCGCGCTTGCCGTCGACGCACGACGTCGTTTCTAAGTAAGTCTCACAAAACCAGATTTTTAGTTTCCCTCTTTAAAACCGAATAAATCGTTATTTTCCGGATAGTGAATTCTGTTTTAGTTTTCTCTCAGAAATTTCTGTGAGCTTCCAGTTGGTGCGGTTTGTGTTGCTGATGTTCAGAACGAAGGACGAGGTTTGTGTTGCCAATTAGCGGTTAATTGTGGATTTGACTGATTGTAATTTTGTGGTTGCATTCTTGGAACTCTATTGATTTTGTGGTTTATTTGAATTTTTTGATTTTTGCAGGTCGGTCGAAGAATGTTTGGGAATCTCCGGAAGGTTGCCTTCTGTTTTCCTTTACCACACAGATGGAGGATGGAAGAGTCGTGCCTCTCATACAATATGTGGTGTCTCTTGCCGTCACGGAGGCAATAAAGGATGTTTGTGATAAAAATGTGAGTGCATTGTTCGTACTAAGTTTGATGTAAAAAGAATTAGAGCCAACTTTATCAAACTATTTTGTCGTAACTGTGTTCTTCTCTCACTGCGAATTGTGCACAATATTGACAGGCATTGCTAGCAATTTTCAGGAAGAAGTAAGATTTAGTCGAAATTGTAATTTTATAATTAATATATAAGTGGTCCATCCTATGTTTTCTAGAAGGTCATCTTGACTTCAGGCGAGTATTTTACCTCATTATTGTTTATTGTGGCTTCTTTTGGGGTGCTTTGATAAATAGAAGTTGTAGGAAGTATTTTAACTGCGGAAAGGTTACATCACTCATACATGAAATCCAATCTGTAATATACTGTAGGAGGTATTTTAAATGCAGAAAGGTTACATCACTCATACATGATATCCAATATGTAATATAGTATACTAAGATAATCGTTGAGCCTATACAAAATTGTATTATGCAAACAATTAGGTTCTTGTTATCATGTATTTGGTTGGACCATGCACATTGCATATGATTTTTATATTGCAAATTTTCAGTTAATATGTGACGCTATAGTCTAGACTTTGATACACTTGTGTTAAGTACATCTTCTCCATTTCAGGGCTTGCCATATGTTGATGTTAAAATAAAATGGCCAAATGATCTTTATTTAAATGGCCTCAAAGTTGGAGGCATTTTATGCACCTCAACATATAAATCGAAGCAGTTCAATGTCTCTGCTGGTAATTGGTTTCATCCTTTGGGTGCTGATTCGCAGATCTGATTGGAAAAAGCATGCTTTCACATACCTACCGGCTACTTTCTTTCTTTTCTATAGACCCTGTTCTACGTATTAGATGAATGTCACCATCAACACACGCACTAGCTCACACAGTTTGAATACTCATGTACTAAATTGTACGTTGATAATGACAGAGATACTTAAATTGCTTCTGTTCTTGCAGGTATAGGTTTGAATGTTGATAATGGGAAACCAACTACATGTTTGAATGCATTTCTTAGAGAATTGTCCGTTACCACATACCAATTTAGAAGAGAAGAACTTCTTGCTGCCTTCTTTAACAAGTTCGAAAAATTTTATGACCTTTTTATAAGTCAAGGTAAATCATCTTATGTCCTTCCAGTTATCAATTATACCATTTCCTTCATTTTTAATTTTAATGCTTAATCTTATAGTTCCACCTTAACTATGCATGTTGATGCCTTTTTCTATTTTTATTAAGCCCACATGAAAAATTATTTCGAAGAACTTTGCCAACTAGAACGTAAATGAAAGATCTTTGAAACTTTGTTGTATGAAGTTTTATTTTAATCTTGGCTATGTCATCTCAATCAGGTGCTTGGTTCTTTTTCTTTTTCTTTTTTTCCTTTTTAACAGCTTAATTTGTTTACCATATAGAGATATGGAAAAAGAAAGGAAGGCATAATTATTTCTTATTCCAAAATTTATCTAGTAGCTCTTGTTTCCAGAGTTTCTGTTTCAGCAATAAGATTCTAATTTGATCAGTAAGCACGACAGTGTATTCATTAATGACAAATGATATGAAAGGTAAATGCAAGTTCTTTTGCTTCATGTCATGCAGGATTCCAATCTCTTGAGGAGCTATACTATAAGACATGGCTACACAGGTGACACACTGACATGTATATTTTGATTCTCCTGTGTGAAAATTTGTCTCACTTGGTACACAATAACAATTTGACTCAACCTTCAGAAGCCATTTTCCAACCTTTTTGTGATGGCTTCTTGATTTTCTTTTTATAAAGTACTGAAGCCATAGTTTTGTTGAAATCATAGTTGTCATTCATCCCCTTATTAGTATAGTCCTACATCGCCTGGGATTTATGACTTATAAACACATGGGCACCCTTCTTTGTAAGATGGTTTCAAGGATAAGTCCTACCCATGGGTTTAACATGGTATCAAAGTAAATGTATCGCAAGGCTGGGTCAGGTTCATATCTCTAGCCTTGTGTTGAGGGATAACCAAGTGTCTCCTGCCCTAGCATTGAGGGGGAGTGTTAGCATAGTTCCAGATTGCCTTGTTAGATTTGGGATGCATGGTGTATAAACACATGGTACCCTTTCTTTGTAAGCCAGTTTTCAAGGATGTGTTCTACCTGATGAGGTTAACACCCCTTCCCTCTTCTTTCACATTACCCATGTTCTTTGTATTCAATTTAAAACTTGTGAGCTATGGTTCTTACTTGGGAACAGGTGGTCTATGTTGCACCCGACTCTGAAACATGTGAGCATACTCTCATCGTGCTGTGCTACCACCATATCTCAAACATGCACATTTCTTATTCATGTCATTTTTGCATTATTCAGCCTTCTCAACATCATTGTTTTCTCCCCTCAACTAGACCACAAATTCTTGTAACCTTGAGGCCTTTACTTCTTTTCCTTTTCCTTTGTAGATATAATACCTTCATAACGAAAGTTGAACATGTATTCGTGCACAAATCCATATCAATCAGAATAACTGTTCTCAAGCATGTAGGTCTACTTTTGAAATCAATTTTGTTCTGATTTTGCAGTGGGCAGAGGGTTATTGTGCAGGAAAAGAGTGAGGACCAAGTGGTGGAAAACGTGGTTACTATTCAGGTATGACAAACTAGCTTCGATATGCATGCGTATGTAGATGAAATTGTTATGCCCTTTCATATGATATAAACCCAAATAAAAAAATTTATATTATCCTTTCTGGTTCAGACAGGAAATTTAATGGTTAATTTTATGGATAAGGATTTTAATGACGAAGTAGACGTCAACCCCCGCCATTCAAACCCAGGACTTGCTGGGCTTTGGGTTCTACCACAAAGCCAACAAGTCACAAAGGGACCCGCAAGGATTTTGGTTTTTTATTTGTAAAAGATTGGCCCATTTATCTTCATATACAGAAGTAATAGAACTTATAATGAAATTCTCAATTGTTCTCAACAGCAATTTGTAAGCAGACTTGTGTCCTTATGGTGCTAGATGGTTCGAAGTATGATTATATTGTCAATACCATATATTGGTATTTGGTTATTCAGCATTTAAATCTTTCATTTGCAGGGTTTGACGTCTGCAGGATATTTGTTAGCTATTGGTGATGACAATCAGATGTGTGAACTTCATCCTGATGGCAATAGGTAAATTTGCTTAATAGATTTTTTTTTTTTTTTGTGTGTGTTAACTATGAATGGTATATAAGCAGTACCTTTATAACTCTTTTTTTTTTTTTGTTTAACGTATACAATAGTTCAACTAATAAATAGGAAACCTGAAAACTACTGGAAGAACACAAGGTAGCAAGCCCTAAGTTGGAAATAAACAGTGTGATTTTCTTTTATTTAAAAGTGCTAGCACAATTTTTTTTGGCCGATGTGCTAGCACAATTTAGAGCAACAAAAATAGCAATACAATTTTCATTGTGAACCAAAGCGAACACTACCTGGTCAAGATTGCTTTAATTCATTTCTTCCATATGGGATACCTGGCAATAAGGTTCAAATTTTTTCATGAGCATTACTGAGATATAATTTATGGTATTTATCTGAAGTTAGTTTCATTGTTTTGCTGACATATTAATGGATTTTAATTGTTAGTTAAATCTGTGTCCTGGTTTGGTCCCAGTTCCACATTATATAAGCTTTTTGTTTAAAGCCATGTGTCCTTCACTACAAACTAGGCAGATCACATGAGATTTCAGATGGTCAAAATCTGGACATTGCAACACCACCTTCTTCTATAACTGTTAATTTAACTTGTACCTCTGCTTTAATGTGACAACAATTGTGTCAGGTTGCTTGGTCAAAAGAACAGCACTTTGGTATCATGTCCTTTTCAAATTTGGTTTTACCATCCCTAGGTGTACAGAAGTTCTGCTCATGTCTCTTGTACTGTCCTTTTCTTTCCAAATCTGGTTATGGTGAAAAATTTTGCATGCATTTACCACTTTAAAAGTGACCTGGTTTATTTCTCATTTACTGGCCTCTTATTCATAGCCTTCTATTTCTGTACTAAATCCATATCTATCGTTTCCTGGGTGTTATATTTGGGGTTGACTGTTAGGTAATCTTGACAAGTCTTTCTTGTCAAACTTTACACTCCTGTATGTGCATGCGTCCATCTAAACATGATATCTACCTGATACAGTGATACTTACTATAGACAATAAATAAAGACATACGAGCATTTTGTAAGGTTTTGATGTAAAGTGCTAGAGGGTGACTAAGAACTTCCTGATATACGTTTCACTCCTTTTCTGATCAACTATAGTTATAAAGAATACACTCAATGTGATAGCATCCATTGCATTCCCCATGTAAGATTAGTCACTACGACATTTATCCTACATGTTACATCCACATATTACAGTTTTAGAAGTTTGTTAAGACATGAGCCTGACTATTTCTAACCTAAGTAATCATGGTATTGTTTCTATTTGTCTATAGCTTTGACTTCTTCAGAGGATTAGTCAGACGAAAACTTGACTGAAGAAGATTCCTTGGCACCTTGCATCAGTAGCTACAATTTTGCAGTATCATGTGCACTACTGAGAATGTTTTATCTTTTGTTTTTTTATTTGTCTCTAAACTTTATCAAATTATTCTTTTCTTTTTTTGTGTATTTTGTTTTTATTTATTGTTTCAGTATAGATCTTGGTCAAACTTAGATCTGTATTTCTTTGCTGAATAATGTCAGAACTCATGGATTACATGTTTACAACCACTGTACTGTGTTTACCCGCAAACAAGAAATGGATTATACTGACTTGTGTCATGAACTCATGATCAACCCAACTAATGAATCCTTGCCAGCTAGCTTTGGTTTGAATTTAGTTTTTGTGTTTGTTGAGGGGGAACTATTTAGTTTGTTTTTTTATTCTTGTTCAATGCATGCTCAAAGATATGCTTAGTTTGTTGGCTTAGCTAAGAATCTAAGATCTACAGACCCCAGCATGACCCACTTGTCAGTGTCATGTTTGCAAGGCTGTTATTGTGATGCAATTAGAACTTCGGTTGGTTGAAACATGTAGGATAAAGATTCTCTTTCGGAGAAGAGAAGCCAACATTCCTTAATGGTATGTCCTGTGGTTGAAGGGTACTCTCTCTCTCTCTCTCTCTCTCTCTCTCTCTCTCTCTCTCTCTCTCTCTCTCTCTCTCTCTCTCTCTCTCTCTCTCTCAATTTGGGTCGTTGTGTTATAGTGACAGAACCCCACCTCCCACATGCACAGCCTTCTATATTAAACAAAATTTCGCAGGTGACCTACATTGTTTTGGCACAACCCATGGTAGGGGTCCATCCATGCAGTACACACCTTTTTCACTGTCGCAATTTGGAAATTGGTTAAGCCATCTTCTTCAAGCTGATGCAAAAAGGTGAAGCCTAACACCCAATATAATGCTCATTAGGTCCGAGTGAATCTAGTCCTTGGTTATGTTTAAATTCTTTTAAGATTAGTTTCTAAGTTAGGGTCCGCCAATGTACCAAAAACACATACAAGTTGCAGGTTTTTGTCTCTCATAGGATATTATTGTCTATTTGTCTTTGCATGGGGGGTAAAAGTTGGGATTCACAGTTGGACAACATACACGTACACCCACTGATACCTTCTGTTTGCTGGTACTGGTAGCATAGTTGTGATTGTGCTGGGAGGGGCTAATGGGGGTTGGTATAAAAAAGTATTCGTTTCCGTGTCAGATTGTTGTTGCTAAAGTTATGGTAGCAACTAATAGTCTGATAGGGGTGCAGTGGCTAAAATCCTTTATTTTATTTCAAGACTTTTTAAATCGAAGTGAAAGCATTGGGATCATTGGCATTCATCGGCTTATTGGTTTAATATTATTTTTCTACATTTTTGTTAGAAAAAGTTTCGAGATTGAATCTCTGATCCCTTTGTACGAAAAAAGATTGGAATGAGAAAAGAAAGGGGTGTGAAAGGGGATTATGCAACTTTTACAATTACTTGCAGGCAGCTCTTTTCTAGAAGAAAGATGAAATTTGGGAATATTAACCTCGTAAAGAAAATCTTCAATAAGATTTGATGTCTAGAATCTTAATGTTTCATATTGGTATGGTTAAGTGTGAAATATAGCTATATTATCAACTTTTCTATTTAAAGAAAAAACTCCAAGTTAAATCTTCTCTCTCGAAAGAGAAAATTTCACTGTGGGGAAGTCGGCAGAGTGCTTCCACTTACACTCTCCTGAGGCAAAATCAGAGAGAGAGGGAAGGATTCAAGTCCAACGTCGCCCTTTGTTCACTGAATCATATTTTCTATAAAAATAAATAAATAAATAAAAATTGTGTGACCAAGATTTTTCCATATCTTCATAGATTAGAGAGTGAGAAAAGAAAGTAAATGATGAACTCTTTTGGTCATTAATACTTTACATGAATAAAAGGATAGAATGCCATTAAAAAAAAAAAAAAAGAACAAAAGGATATTATGAGTAGACATGAAGAAAGGAACAAAAGTTATGTTAAATTACTCTCTTGGTCCTTAAAATTGAAACAATGCTGTCCATCCTTTTAATTTACCTAGCTATAGTCATATTTTTGGTACAAAATATGCTAAATTTGACATGTAATGCAAGTGTAAGTATTAGTGCAAACTAATCTTACATTTAAATGAAAGCAATCTAAAGTTCTAAATTCCTAAATTAGGAATTGAATGACTGAATGGCAATGCAAGAAAATCGCATCAGATGTCACTTCCTTTTGATATTCCTTCAACCTTCTTTAGGTTAATATATAATATAATAATACGTACTATATATGGTGGACAAGAATGGTATTTATTGTTTGATCAAAAAGATAAAAGGTCTCTCAAGTGAAATATTTAAAAGAAAATAACAACTAAAATGAAATTTGAGTCAAACTTCAAGGATCGATAGAGATATATATGTACTAGTTTAGCCCTACAAAGTCATCATTCATTATTCAAAAGATGCACAATTGGATTGTTACCTTGTAGTGGAAATTTGGGGAAGCAATGAAGGAGATTAGTCAAAGATCTTCATTGAATTATCACATGACATTATGGCAAGCTGGCCTGGTGGACCATGATGGTTGAGAGAAAAAGAGAGGCGATCTGACTCTCTTGTTTGTTTAGAAACTGCAGAAAGAGATGATGAAGTACATGTATGGTGGAGTACTGGCATGGAAAATAGGAGGGTAATAATCAAACCCCAATCATATTATCTAGAATTGGATGCATGATATATATATATGATAGTGATATCATATTGTGCATAGTGCTCCAAGAATTTCTTCAATGCGGAACGAGAAATATAAGATTCTTGATGCGACAGTGAGAAAGTATTCAAACACCAATGATGAGTTTGATCACTCTTTCACATCACGCATTATTTCCATATTTGCATCCTGAATTAGAGAAAGCCTCTAAAGTACTGCTCAGCTTTTGGGCTAAGTTGATCGACCATATAATGCAATAGTGTTTATTTCAAGCCATTGCATCAGTTGGTGTATCTCTGAGATCTTACAGTCTGCTGCTTTACATTCAGCTTGAGCATGCTAAACATTGTATAATAAACTTGAGTTGGGTCCCTCTCTCTGAAAGCTTTCTGGTCTTTAATTTGCTTTTGCTGTTTTCGTGTTCGTTTTGTGGGTTGTGACTTGTGACCCTCCAAATATTTATTATTCTTTGGAGTAAAAAATTATACAAAAAGGAAAAGAAAGAGATTTCATTGAATAAGAATAATATGGTTGTCAATGACTGGGTTTTAATTAAATAATCAGCCAAAAAGAAGGGCATGTTTAGTGGCACTAATTGAGAACCAAAGGTCAAGTTCCCTTGGGTCAGAGGACCATATATATATATATATATGGGGTATTACTGCTGTTTACACATTTTTGGAACTCTGGGTTTGAGGCATGTGATGTATGCATGAAGTAAATTAATACAGGTCTCTGATCAAGTGAATGTCAAAGTACGTGTGGTTCTGGATACAGTAACTACATTTGGACAGTCAATCATGTACCAATCATCACTTTCTCATGCTGATTATTTAGATGGGTTGGTGGTACAGGATGGATTCTTCTTCACCTCTGTTAAATTTTTAAATATATATAAAGGATAAAGGATGAAAATAGGAGAGAGAAGAGGAAGTGCATGATGATAAAGTTTCCATTGGTTCCACCATAAATTGATAACATAAAAATATTCATCATGGACGGGTTATTGGGTTGTAGTTGTACCAATGGTACTAGAGTAACCTAGCTAGCTAATTATTGTCTATGTAAAACCTATGTGTCATGATTATGAAGACAATTATTCCCTACCAGTGCACAAGGTGAGGGAAATGATAACATTTTTCTCAAGAAATATATGAGAGAATAACTTATTGGTATCCCACTTACAGATGGAAAGAGAGAGAGAAAGAGAAAGATAATTAAGGGATACCACGTGTCTCTATCACAAAGACAAATAAATTTTTCTCAATATATTAATATGTAGGTAGGTAAATGGTTGTGTCTCACATTCAATATCGAACATGTTGTCTAATAATTCATGTATATATAATACTCGTTTCTTCTATTTTAATGAGGATACTAAGAATTTTTTTCATTAAATGATATCGGAGAATAAGATAATTGAACTAAGAAATTTGGGTGTATATAAGTTAATACATTTAACCGAACTACAAATTCCCCATAAAGATATCAAGGTTTAAATGAAGGAAGATTGTGCAAGACTTAAGAATTTATCTAAATGTTAAATCTAGATTAGGTATTTTGGTGGTGAATGTCCACAGCAATTAAAGGCCTATCTAATAAATTCACTTTCAATTTTTATATATACATCTTTTTTCTATCATATATTCATATCAAAGTTTTTTTTTTTTTCCTAGCACTTTTAAGTTCTTATATATTAATTGGACATGATCTATTGATTTCGTATGGTATATTATTTATGGTTAACACACTTAGAAAAAAAACCTACAAATATAAACACATGTATATCGTTGTTGCTGTAGATCAATTAAAAAGTTAGTCTAAAAATTCCTCAGAGTACAGTTGACTCCAATGCACTACATTAACTATTCCCTAATATTTTAATTGAAACACCAAAATCAACATGGAAATTGGTTCCAAATGGGAGAAGGTGAATTCGATCCATGTTTTTCTTTCTTTTTTGTCTTTAATTAAAAAGGTTTAGAGTGCTTCTCAGTTGAGAACAAAATGCATGAACTGCACAACCATCTTATCACATGATTAAAACGGAAGGAATAAAAGATAACCCAATGTCAAGCATCGTGTCTCCATCACTTCTGTCATCATCATCTCTCTCAATATTATTCTAGCTACCATATATATCATCAGTGACTCACCAAGCTACTTAAATCATTGAATTGCCACATTTATCATTATTATCCTCATCAGTCATCATCATCACCACCAAATTTTTACTCCACAAAATTTTATTAAAATATATTTAATTATATAAACACAAATGACATATAAATATATATTTTTTAATTTAATTCTTATATAAATTCACTTTTACACTGATAATTAAGATATTTATTTTCTGTTATTAAATATGTTTGTATATCATATGATGTTGGATCTTATTATAAATAAACTCTATACCACATCTTATATGTACTACCATTGATTGAGCTATGACACATACAATATACATTTATGCATATATATAACACATACTTGAATTTCAACAAATTAATATCCAATTAACGGCCAATCCCACCACCCTCACCTTGATCCCTCCATAAAACTGCCTCCATTGCAATTACCACCATGCACCTTGCTTCCACTGCACTGGCACTACCACCATCTTGCTCCCACCATCCTCAACTAATGTTATGTAGAGTTGGGTTTAGTGCTTAGACTATAAAGTCTAGTTCTTAAATTTTAGGCACGCAAACTGAATCGTTGTTTGAATGACAAGAGGTTGAAGACGAGAGCATCTAATCATCTTTTTAAGTTGACTATACATGCATACATATATATATTTACGACATAAATTGTCAATTGATATTTGTTGCTTGATTTTAACGCTTTTAGTTTTGGGCTCCCATATTTTACGATCATATTTTAAGTTTTAATTTTTGAGTTTCAGACTAAAATTTAAGAGTTAAAATCTAAAATATAATATCGAAGGATGATTTTATATCCTAAAATATAAAATTATATATCTTAATATCAAACATTTTTAAGAATAGAATAAAAAATATATAGCAAAAATCATAAAATGACTCACATCCGTTCTTCAGTTGAAAATAAAAGTCATCCACATATAATTTGCTATATCACCTTCTTGAACACTACCATGATTGCCCCCATTGCACCATCATCCCTAGAAATCATATCACTTCTAAGCACTTATTATCATACAAACATGTTTCATACAATCATTGAATTAAGAAAATGCTATTTGCACCTTCAAACAAGCATCTTACATTTTTCGTATGTGAGTATATATATATATATTTGATCAAGTGTAAACATATGAACGTGCACACCCATTTTCAAGCGCTCGGCAATTTGACAATGATTTTTTAACATAGGCCGAGTTTTGAGGATAAATTCTCATATTTTTGTCTAATTCCTTCTTAGGATTTAGAATAAACTTAATGGAGGTGTTCGTTTAAAATTTCGGAATTAAACTATAACATAAACACCATTGAACTAATACTAAATGCTCAATAGCTACAAAATTTTGTACTACCGAGCACTTAATATAAAATTAGACGTTTACACTTGAATGAGACTATAGATATATATATGAGTACTAGAGTATACAAAAAGCTTAATTATTTGCACCCTATATATATTATATAATTTTCATATTTTTACATTGAAAAATTGGGACATGTATTATATTTATATATATATAGATAGCAAATTATTTGCAACCCAGAGAAAAAAATAAAGAAAAGAGAATGGTCGTCCTTTCTCATTTGTCCTCTACTCCTCTATAAAGAATTAAAGAGAATAATTAGTAGTAATTATACTAGTGTAATGTATAGATGTCCGACAGTACGTACATATGTGCAGTAAAAGCTATCCTTCTCACTGTTCCACTCTTCACAAAGCCGCGTGCAATCACCGTCACCGTCTGCGCGCTTTGACTCACTTGGTTTTTGGTCAAGCTCAAACCGTACGTCTCTCTCTCTCGTCTCCGTGATCCTCTGTGTCCCGGTACCTGATACATGCACTGCTATCTCTGTCACAGCAGTGTCCTTTGCACACGTGTTCCATGTAGACACGTTAACACACAGGGGCCTGATTATCATTGTCAGAATCAGAACACCACTTGCTAATCATTTCATCAGAGATGGTAGTGATCAGTGTCACTTTTGTTTAAATTATAGTGGACAAACTTTAGTTTTAGTTTATTTCATCAATTTTATTTATATTTTTAAAAAAATTTAAATACATTATCACGATGGTTCAAAAATAAAAAATAAACTATTATTTTTATTTTTTAAAAAAAAATTAAATGTTTAACACATGATTAAAATTAACAAAATAAATAAATAAAATTAATGAAATAGACTTAAATGATACATAAGATAAAAATTCACAAATTATAAAATTCATAAAATAGGTTCATGGATCAATATAATACTAAGAGTAAAAATTAAAGACCATTATTGTAATTTACAATTACTTCAATTTATGCATGCAATGTGTTATACAGTTCAATATTTTTTAAACTTTAATCGGGTTTCGCATTTTAATTCTCAAACTATGAAACTTTTTCTCCCTAAATTAAAAAAAATAAAATGTAACTTTTCAATTAAATCTTTACATTTTCATTCGTGTGTCTAACAAGCATGAAATAAAATATTAATTTAAACATTCGATAAAATAAGAAGAATTTTATCCATTAAGTGTTACCCACATAAACTTTACATTTTTCTATCTATTCCATCGAAACACTTACGCAGAGAAACAAAAGGATATCCAGAGGTAATACAATTCTTTGAGGAAAAAAAAGAAAAAGAAAAAAGAAGAGAAAACATGCCCCAATTGACCTTTGAGGAAAAGCATGCGATTGCGTGTATTAAGAATTAGATTAGAATATTAGATTAATAAAATTTTTGATTGACAATAATCAATAATGATTAATCTATAGGCAAGTTCGGATATCCAGAGGTTCTGATTCGAAATTCTTCTTGTTCTTGACTTTTAGCTTGGTATTGTTCAATAAGTGCATGCCCCCACGTCACTCTCTCTCTCTCTCTCTTTCGAGTGCTAGTCAACATCTTAATTGGCCGTTGATGCCAAATCTATTTGTACCATTCACGACTCTCTCGCACACACCTCAAACCAAAGAAACAAAAATAATTAAAACAATTATAAATAAACAGAAGATAGTCGACATACTTTAAATGGGTACTTGTTTGACTTTTGTAGGGCCTTGACATAATGACATCCATATCTTAATTTCTCCAAAATAACAATTTTAAAAACTAATGCTCTCTCATAAAATTGAAAATCATATAACAATAGTTGATAATTACAGATAATACAACAAAAAATTAATGTATAAACTAAATCATACTATACTAAAAAAGATCAAAAGTAATGTTGGGAAATGAGGCCGAATTTAAACTCACAACCTTGAGTGTAAGCTCTTAAACCATAAGTACGCCTCATAGAAAAAGCCAATTTCTTATTAGTAAAATTGATTATCTGCATTATTATAGACCTTATCTTCTATTAAAGATTTGATTTACATTATCCTATGTATAGGATTATTATATATATCTTGTTTTAGTTATAAGGATATATTATTTTTAAAATTTATTCTGCAGTGTAGTTCAATAATCAGAGTCGTCTATTTTTAATTTTAAGTCTCAATTTAATAATTATTTCTACAAAAAATTAGACAAATAAAAAACCGTTTAACAATTTAATTAAACGATCATTATTACAAGTGTTTACCAAAATTACTATGTTCGTGAAACTTGAATGGAGACAGATTTGTGTGTAACAGAGATATAACTCTCACAATCAAAAGTCACTGGACTAGCATACAGTGAAAGTAAGGAAATATACTCCCCTTACAGACAAATTTTTCTCACTTGAATAATACCACTTTTACACAGTGTATTGCATAATGATCATCAATTTTTCAATAAGAGAGTGTTGTAAATAACTAAATATTGACTTGTATATTAATCAAAAGACACTAATATTGACTTGTCTAATATCCTTTTTTTTTTTTGGTCAAATACTTGTCTAATATTCTTAAACTTGGAATATTACACCTCAATATACACGTACTCTCAAAATTTGTTGGAAAAGAAAAAGTCATGTGAGTATTGTACGTTGGAATAGAAGGTTCTAACATTTAAGAATGTTAATGAAGACAAATATATCATCTATTCATTTTTTTTATAGGCAATCAAGACAAACCATTATTAAAGCGATTATCATGATCTAATGATTGGGTTTAGGGAACAAATCCCCTTTCATTTGCAAATTGAATTTTCATGCATGTGAGGCAATTCCTTGATGTTAACCCTCGTTCATTTAAACTAAAACCCAAAAATCTATTGTTAGGTTTTTACTATTATGACGATTGAAGTTTAATTTGATTGTTAGCGCCGCTTTCACCTCTTTTTTCATTATAAACACACATCATGTGTGCTATGAAGTAGGGGTGGACATCAATCCGTCCAAGTTGACGCTCTGATCAACCTGCCGACCAAATCACCCAAAGTCGACCTAACCTGATAAACACACTCGAGCTCAGGTTCCATTATCCATCGACCATCAACACTTGAGCCGACATGTCAAGAGAGAGAGAGAGAGAGAGAGAGAGAGAGAGAGAGAGAGAGAGAGAGAGAGACCTAGGTGACATGCCAGTGTGAGAGAGTGGCAGCGACTGCCATTTTTTTCGGTGAGAAAGTGAGAGAAGCTTGTCGGCTTAACTCGTCTTTGACCGCCGACCCGATCGACGCTAGCTCGCTCCGACCAATGGATGTGCGGGGGGTGGCGATTTGAGCCTCAACCCGCCCGATGCCCATCCCCACTACAAGGACTAATATATATGTACAAGTGTGTGTATACGACATTTTACTAGGGACAATGACATAGATGTGTGACACTCTTGTATAATTAATGAGAGAAACTTTCGTGCAATAGAGATATGGCTGATTTGATATTTCAATCCAATAACATGATGATATATATGTTTTTATAATTCATCACATAACAATTTCTCCAATTTCAAGATATAATCTATTTCTTGAGATGTCAAGTCAACGTTTGTCCTTGTTATGTAAGTTTTTCTCATAATTAATTAATAAAATGATGACAAGTGATGATCTACTATGATTGCAATGTTTCACAATTGAAAATTTGTGTATATACTATACACTTTTTGTTTTTGTAAAAATTACGTAACTAAAATTTGTAACTTAGGCTTTACTCTTCTTTGACTACCTAGTATTGTTTGGAAATGTTATGACCTTTTAGCAACTATTGATAATAGAGGTGAGATTTGGTTATTAGATACCTTAAGAAACCAGCCCAAACTGATTGATGTAGATTGAGTTGATTTGGTTTTCTTGATACTGTGAGTTGCGTCTAAATTTTTGTAAGTCGGTGAATTTAATTCCACAGAGATCGAATTGTACCCAAACTAACTTCAAGAAGTAGAATGAAGCAATGTACATTATTTATTCATTTTTTGTTTTCTTTAAAACTTTAGTGCCTCGTTCATATCAATTGTTAGCTTACAAATTTGAAGGAAAGTTATAAGACTTAAGATTTTTATAAAGAGTATTGCTAGGGATCCCTAATTAATGTATTTAATGGAATTTAGTTCTAATGACAATGGGGAGTGGGGACATAGTTCAAACCACCTTTCCCCTTTCACATTTTTAATAAAAAAAAAAACATTGTTCTAAATTTAGAGTTTATATTGATATGGTTTGAGGTGGACACGTACAGGAATATTTGACTGCAATATATAGTTGAAGAAAACTAGAAAAATCAATGTCACCAAACCTACCTAATTAGACCCTTTTTTTTTTTTTCATGCAAATGACAAAATGCTTAAAAATCTAAGTACTTTCCAATGTAATTTTTCTATCATTTCACATGAGATTTTCTTTTTTATTCTTTTTAGCATCCTTGTAGTATACAATCATACAACAAATGTACTATTTTGATTTTTCTAAATTAGTTTGATTGAAATACTTGTCACAATAGACTCACTCACTTTGACATCTTAGTTAAACCGATTTGACCGTCTAATCCAACATATAAAATGTGATTAGGCTGTTTTTATGTTGCTGTTGGATTAGTCACATAGGAATTAGTGGTGAGCCTTTTTTTTTTTTTTTTCTTGATTCGTATTGAGCATTTAATTTTAGGTTTTTTTTACCCAAATACCACATGAACTAGAGGGGGTGTGCTCTCATACCACCCAAACTTTTTTTCTTGCCAATTTACCATCTGAAATTATCAGTATGTGTTAATTTACCACCTAACATCCATTTTTCTGTTAAATCATCAAAAAATTTCCTAAACTTTCCATTTTGTCCTTGAATACAATAAAAAATTAATAGTATTTTAAAAACTTTTTTTTTAAATATAATTATAAAAAAACTTAAAAACTACAAAATAGAAAATGGAAATACCTTTTTTTTAGGGGGTTTACTTAGATTTTTTTTAATATTTAAAATGCTTTTATCATATAAATTGACAAAAATACCCTTGAAATAAACAGAAAATTTAACTAAAGTGACAGTAGGTGGTAGATTGGCCAATATATGAAAATTCAGGTGGTAAATTAAAAAAAAAAAAGTTTGGGTGGTATTTGAGCATACCCTCTATAGTTCAAGTGGTATTTGAGTAAAAAAACCTTAATTTTAAGATCTGTTGATTTTAGGTATCAAATTTTAATTATAAAAAATTTATTCTATTTCACTTTAAATATTAAATTTTAATTTAAGTACCAATTTTAAAGAACGTAGTTCTACCCAAGGTGTTAAATTTTGAAGTTTTCAGCGAAATTTCGCCGAAAATTTCGATTTTTTGGGGTGTCAAAATCGAAACCCATTTTTGTTAAATTTTCAGCAGTGAGACAGATCTGGTTTTGGAAGGAAGGCTGGGTTTTTGGAAAAAAAAAAATGGAAACCTTAGCAAGGAGACTGGCGGGGGGAAGCTGGGCGACAGGCGGTGAGACTGAGATCTGGATTTTTGGATGGTGGGGGGGTGATGGCTGGAGGGCGACAACAGGGGGGCAACCGCGGGGGGGCGACGACATGGGGGCGACAGTAAGGGGGCGACATCGGGGGAGCGATGGCGGGGGGACGANAGAGGATGAATAAAAACAGTAACTGCTAAACTGGAGATTCGGGGGAGAAGAAAGGTAAGGAAATGAAGGAAAGAAAAAGAAGAAAAAAAAATAAAAAGAGAAAAAAAGTAAAAGGTTTAGGATTGATTGGAGTTTGGGGCCTTTAGACAATTGTAAAAAAAAAAAATGGTTTGGAGTTTTATTTGGCCGTTTTAGAGTTTCGTTTAGTTGTTTTTAAACCATAAACTAGTAAACTATAATATATTTTTATATAAAAAATAATTTAAATATCCTAAAAGGCCTAAACCCTAATATCATATACCATATCTTAAATAATATAAAATATAGATTATAAAATACATAGGGTTTAGTATACAAATTATAGAGTATAAATAATATACTAATTTTATTTAACAGTATTTATTTTCAGCGTGTACTATATTCATCTTATATCATATAAAACCTACTATATAATTTGGTTTCTTTAATGTTTTTTATCAATTTAGTAGATAATATATTAAATAAACATATGGTAAAGTTTCATTCAAAATTTCTGTATTTTGATAGCAATTTCCGTCTAATTTTTATCGAAATTTTCGTTAACCCGAAATTTTATTCCTTGGTTCTACTGAATACTCATGAAAAATAATTATTTTATTGTTTACAAGCTCAAGAGCAGTCACAATTTTTTACCAAAACATAGTCACAACTTAGTTCATTAAGTTTTAATATTTAATCTTTTAGGGTGTAGGATTTCATCCCTCCAAGCTAAATGAAATGCCTTATACAATTACATCTTTATAAACTTTAAATTTTTATAAACTTCATATGGTCACAAATGTGATTGCATGTCGAGCAGTCATAGACATATACCAAACCGAAAGGAAAAAAGAAAAACCAACGGAAGGCTACCAAGTGCTCAACACTTTGCTAGAGTAATTAATGTCAATATTTTTATATTTTATAAAAATTTATGACATAATTTAAAATGTTTTGCTTTATATTAGTATTTAAATTAAAAAAATTTGCATCTTTACTAAAATATATTAGCATTTGATATTTAATTTTAAATTTCTACTAATTTTATGCCGCCGTTAGTTGGCCAAAAGGGTTAAATGTAGGTAGTTACGGACGCTAATTTTTAGATGTTCTCGAAGTAATTCATTTTTAATAAAATTTGCTTTATCCATTAATTTATAAAAAGAAAAAAGAAGTTTCCGTATCTAGTAGACGGTTCAGATTGGACCGGATCTCCCAGGACCAAAAGGCCAAGTCCCCGACTCCCTGGTCAAAGACGTGAAAGCCAGTACAAATTTACAATGCCCGTCAAATAAAACCACCAAACACCCCCCGCCACTCACTAACCAGTAACCACTACTTTCCCGCCACGCGTCCCTAATGCCACCTCCACCTGTCACTCTCCCCGCATGCCGGCGGCCGTTCCCACCTTAACCACCCTGAACCCTCCCGCACCCGCACACAACCCTTTTAAAGACGGAAAAAGCCGGAGAGAGAAACAGAGTAAAAAACTCAAAGCATTACAGAAGAGTCGTGGCCAACCGCCTCTTATTTTAAAACTTTGGGGGAAGCATTACAGAAGAGTCGTGGTTTTAAAAGTTGTTATTAATTCGTTTCATTTCTGTGCGGCGTCGTCGTATTGACCGCTTCACCACCGTCGTCGCCGTCGTACTTCGTCAAAATATTCCATTCCTTCCTTCTCCGCCACCTCACCTCACCACCAGTCTTGCTCCCCGCACTTTTCGCTCTTCTTCTCATAACCGTCTCCTCCCATTTTCACGCAATCCTCGCTTTATCCGTTTCGCTCTTTCCCCAATTCCATATCCATTTCCCCAACAAAAAAAATAAAATCAAACTATGAAACCCCTGACGACCACCACCACTTCCGCCGCCCTCCTCCGCCGCCACGTCAGCTTTATCCGATCCCAATCCCAACATTTTCAGCCCTCGCCTTCCTTCTAATTCCGCCGTATGCATCCCTTCTGCTGCATCACCACTCTCTCCGATAACTCGGCCAACCCCTCCCCTCGCGCCTCGGACCTCTACATGACCTCTTTCGGACCGCCCAGATCCGATCCGAATACCCGACCCTCCAACCTTCCCATCCACAAGGACCAGAACAATCACAGCCACAGCCAATCCAACAGCGATTACGGCCGCCTCAGCCAGCGGACCACGGCGGCGGCCGCTGCCGCCGCAGTGGCCGCAGCCGAGGTGGCGGTTCGCCCGCCGCCCGTGCCACAGCGAGAGCAGCCCCTAGACGTCAAGATAAACGACATCGTAGGGAATGCCGTCTCCGGAATACTGTACAAGTGGGTGAATTACGGCAAAGGCTGGCGGCCGAGGTGGTTTGTGTTGCAGGATGGCGTTCTGTCGTATTATAAGATTCACGGTCCCGATAGGATCGTCGTTAGCCACGAGACCGAGAAAGGTTCGAAGATTATCGGCGAGGAATCGATGCGGAGGGTTTCGAGGAATAAGAATGCCAATCCTCACCAGCTTCGCCGCAAGCCCTTCGGCGAAGTTCATCTCAAGGTTTAATTTTTAGTCTGTTTCGATTTTCATATACGTTTTGATTCAGTTCTGTTCTAATTCAAATTTATATTATATATATCTGTGTTTATTGAAATGCAAAAGGAATTTTTTTAAAATGCGGTTTTAATTTGATTAAATTACGCTTAATTTGGTTTTATTGATTTTCTGGTTGTTTTCAATTTTTATAATTTTGATGAATTTATTCACAGGTTTCGAGTATCCGTGAGAGCAAATCAGATGATAAGAGGTTCTCGATCTTCACGGGCACCAAGAGGCTGCATTTGAGGGTGGAGACTGGAGAAGATCGATGTGCATGGGTGGAAGCATTGCAGGCCGTGAAAGACATGTTCCCACGGATTTCCAACAGCGAGTTGATGGCTCCGGTAGACAATGCCGCCGTTTCTACTGACAAACTGAGGCAGCGCCTTGAAGAAGAAGGTGTTAGGGAGGCAGCCATTCAAGACAGTGAGCAGATAATGAGGACTGAGTTTGCCGCGCTGCTCAACCAGCTTCTGCTGCTCAAGCAGAAGCAGTGGCTCCTCATGGACACACTGCGACAGTTAGAGGTATGGAAACCTTATGCCAGTTGAATTCGGAGTTCTTCTTTGGTTTCCTACCATGCAGAACTCTAATTTTCTTAAACCACCAATAAATTTCTAGGAGGCTGTTGGCTCTGTGTTACAGCTTGTGGAGTAGTAAATTGTTGTGGTTTGTTTGTGCAGAGTAGTAAATTGTGTAGTAGGAAATTGTTGTGATTTACTCAATATTTTGTAATTATTTTAATATAATTATTCTTCGTATTACTGCTTTTGTGGTCTTTTGATTTGAGGGATGTGAGTGTTAGTTAATGTAGGAAAATTATCTAGAACCAGTTTTTTTATGTCGAAGAATTCATGGAAAGGTCATTATGCCAGAAGATGGCATTGATCTTGCACAAACCAACAAACCATACCATTCTTGCTTAGCTTTCACACTATTGTGAAAAAGTAAAAACCATCCAAATTTGAAAATTGGTTGATTCAGACTTTACCTTATCTTCTAGATTGTTTGTTCAAAGATTGATGTGGTATAGACCTATGGTTTTCTCTTGAGGATATTCCCATGACATGGTTAATGCGATATGTGTACAAGGATTGATGAAATTCTTTAAAAACAGGTCATAGTAGTATCCTTTCACATTTACATTAAGAGTAGGGTATCTAGATGTGTCTATGAAGGTAAATGTGGAGGGTGTATATGCGTATATATGAGGCTACAGCTTCATATTATTTTATTTTTCAATTGTGCATTTTGGATGATATTTTGAGCATCTCATGTGTTCAGTTATGTAGTTTCTAAGAGACAGGTAGGGTGTTAGTTTGTATTGTAACATATTTTGTTGATCGTATTTATATATATTTTAAATTTGTAGCACCACTTTATGCTTTATGTGTATGCTACTTATTACCTTCTGCTAAAAATACTGACGTAAGTAACTTACTACCTTCTTTGAGTAGAGCTCTCAGTTTCGTGTGGGAAATATTTAAAAATTGAAGGCAGACTGCTCACATTGCTGTCAGGGAAGGTGGTTAACAGTAGTAGTAGATAGTGGCTCTTATAATGGTGGATGGGTGGCAACAGTGGCAGGGTACTGGCAATCGTGGGATCAATTGATGATTTTGTGGATTTATAAAGGAGCTTTTACTTGTCAGTGTTCTTTAGTTTGCACTTTACAAAAAATGATTTTAAGAACTTATTTGATGATTTTCATAATTGTGTAATTCCTAAAAAGACGAAATATGTGAAGATATGTTAAAGTTGTATTTACCATGCATATATTGGGATTTAAGGCCATAGTGTGTTCTTTATTTTTTTCAGAAAATCTTTCCCATAGTTTTTATCTAAGTATTGTTCCTTTCAATGCATGGCCCAACAATTGTTTAAGACAATCAAGTGGAGCTGGCTTAAAAGAGGTACTTACGATTGCCCTTCCTAAGCAAGATTGCATCTCTTATTCTCCTTACCAACTGGTATTGCATGGGGGAGGTTATAATATCCAAAATTGTTTTAGTGTCTGTAAATTATTATGCCCTCATGTTTCACTATTTCAGTGAATGGCACTTGTGATATAATATAAAAAAATACCTAATGTTTGTGTATCGCCCATTAATGTATCATGTACAAAGAGGTGGTCGAAAATACAGAGGCACAAACTGTTTGGGGAAGCAATGTTGAATTCTGTAGTCCCATCACGTGTTTCTTTGTTCATTTTAATATTATGCAATGTTTTCTGGAATTGTATTGTGACGGCCATTTTTTGTGTTATTTGGATGGAGAGGAATAAGAGGATCTTTGAGGACTAGTGTGGGGAGGATGTGGAATTATTTTGGGATAGTTATGGATTGTAACATCTTTTTGGGCCTCAGTTTCCAGTGATTTTCGAGATATTCCGTTTCTCTGTTTCCATGTTGATTGGGTTGCTGTTGTTTTATGAGCTGATTGGGTTCCTTAAGTATTAATTTGGCTTTATTTGGATGCTTATTTTTCTTAGTCTTTGTTTTTGGTGGGTGTTCACATCTAATGCAAATTTGATCACTTTATGTTAACTAAATATTTCTTTTTTTCTTATCCAGAAAAAAGCCCTCATGTTTTCCATCTGCCTTCTCTTAATAGTGTTTTTGCTTTTATGGACTTGTATAAGTGTTCAGTCTGTAGGTCTGTAGGCAAAAAAAAAAAAAAACCACCAACTTGAATGAGTGTTGAAGAATTATTTCATTTCGCGAATCAGAATCACATTGGACATCAGTTTTGCTGTTCTGCCAAGTTATATCTTGTACTACTACCTTTGTATGAAACTTAGTCTCTAGTAAATTTTATGCTACATTTTGTTCTGCTGGTATGCTGTCAATTCTGAAATAGTATTCCCTTGAAAAAATATTTACATTTGAAATTGGTGGTGCATTTGGTACGGAATAAGCTTATTTCATTAGAAAACATGAATTGATGAGCTATATATACATCTGGGTTTTATTAATTTGGTGCAATGGAAGACTATGCCTCTCTGTATGGGGTTTCTACCAGGACACATTTTGTAGTTGCACCTTTACTTATGTATAAGGTATGGAAGGTCAAGCTATGAATTTTTGACCTGGTTTATCCAGATGATTAAATTTCTAATATTTGCAGTTCGTCCTTTTAGTTGATGATGGAAATATGTGCTTTGAGTTTCTTCGTAGCTTTACTTCTGGCTTTGAATTTCCTTCGAAGGGTAATCTGTGTTAACCCTTGAATGCAAGTTACCATTTCTGTCTCTTCTTGGCACTTTCATTGTTATAACTTTTTCTTGACTGTTTATACTATAGCTTTTTTGAATCAAGACTAATGTTCCTGATTGAGTTGTGAGGCCTGGCATCCTCCATTTTAGCATAAATATGTTTGAGGATTAAAAAGTACTTTCATCAAATTTGAAATGCCTTAAAAACCAACCCCCTTTCCTCATACCCAAGTTTATCACAATATTATCACCTGTAAAACTACCCCACTTCCTCCTTAAAAAGGGCTTTGTAGTCTTAGTTCCTTAACCAACTACTCATGTTAAAAACTGGAAAAGAAAGAGAAAACTACTCATGTGGGAACATCTCACACACATTTAGTGGGTATGGATGTGCCAGTATATGATTAAATAAAGAAGGGAAAGAGAAATGTCATTATTACCCTATAGGAAAAAAAAAAGGTGGACACGTGCCAGTTTAAGGGATGCAAAAAAAGACTAGTTAATTGTACAGCTCTGCTTATTTTGTTGATGTACATGGCATTTTTTTATGAAGGATCCTGTGTTCATACAAAGGTTGCTTTCTTTAGAGTTAACTTCTTGTACAGGAATATTTTTCCTCATTTACTTCTTTGTTTCTTGCTTATAAATTGCTATCTGTACTGTATTTTGTAGACAGAAAAGGTTGATTTGGAGAATACAGTGGTTGACGAGAGCCAAAGACAGTTGAAAGATTCCGGGTCTTCCTCTAGGTTAAGGCAAGAAAAATTTAGTGGTAAGCATCAAGTAGAACATTTACATCACTTATTCCCTGTTACCTGTAACAAGTTATATATGTTACTTCAACTACTTTTCTTTCAATTTCTCTTTACCCATACTTCTGAAGACTATATCTTCCATTCCTAATTTTAAAATATGTTGACGCTGTGGTATGTGAAATAATATATTCTTATAACTTTTCTAGGTTTTCCATCATGCTTCATTATGCTGATGTAATCCTGCATTGGTTTGAATTTTTCAGAAGGAAGTGCAAGTGAATCTGATGATGATAATGAGAGAGCTGATGCTGCAGAGGAAGAAACAGATGATGAGGACAATGCTTTCTTTGATACTCGTGATTTTCTATCATCAAGTTCATTCAAAAGTAATGGGTCCGAGTATCGGATATCATCCGTCTCTTCAGAAGATGAAGGGCTATATGCCTTTGAAGCTGAAGATGGTATCGATCCATCCATCAGATCTGTTGGAACTAACTTTCCTTTTGTCAAGAGGCGTAAGAAATTGCCTGACCCTGTTGAAAAAGAGAAGAGTGTTAGTCTTTGGTCAATGATTAAGGATAACATTGGGAAGGACCTCACGAAAATCTGTCTTCCTGTATACTTTAATGAGCCTCTATCATCTTTACAAAAATGTTTTGAGGATTTGGAATATTCATACCTCATTGATCGAGCATATGAATGGGGTAAAAGGGTAAGACCACAAAGCCATCCTTATTGCAATCCTGTTAAGAGTCCTCCCTACATTATCTTTCTTACATGAGTTAAATTAGCATGATGCGCTCTTCACTTATTTTTGAATTTCCTTGAAGTCCTGCAGGGTAATAGCCTTATGAGGATTCTTAATGTGGCTGCTTTTGCTGTATCTGGATATGCTTCAACTGAAGGAAGGATTTGCAAACCATTCAATCCATTATTAGGAGAAACATATGAGGCTGATTATCCAGACAAAGGCCTCCGGTTTTTCGCAGAGAAGGTGTGAAAAGTTCTCACACATGAACTTGAAATTATGTTATTACTAAATGGATAATTTTTAAATTAAAGTGGCATACTCTATTCATGTATACTACCTGGGTTCACAAGATTTACATGTTTAAACTGAGTGGTGCATTTATCAAGCATTTTATATCAAATATGCTTGCATGTCAGTGAAACTAAAACATGATTGCAAAGAATTTGACTTGGTCAATGAAAAAAATTGAATCTTGAATTTAACATCACTATTTGCTGAATGTTGAAGAGTGTATTTTGTATCTTTGATTTGCGGTTGTGGGAAGATTGTCTTGCAATAGAAGCTACTTTGGGGTTAAAGGGTTCTAAATTGATCGTTTGATAAACTATAAAGCAAAAAAACTATTTTATTGACATTTAAAACTCCCCAGATAGCCTGAATTCTTGATAGGAGATCTGAAAAATGAGAAAGGGGCGATGAACCTCAAAGAAATGAGGGTTGTTTGAGCAGAGAAATGACTTAATCGTGAAAGAACTCAGGGAATTTAGGCAGCCTTATAATTGTTATATGGTGTATGTGGAAGATGTTCAACCTATGGCTCACTTCATTTTATTCAGCATCCCTTCTTTCCTTAGAGTGCAACCTTTATAGATCTATTTAAAATGTGTAGAGTCTCCTTGTTTTATTTTTCTACAATGTATCAAGTAGTGAAGATTCTTATATTTTGGGTGTCAGGTTAGTCATCACCCCATGATTATTGCTTGCCACTGTGAGGGTAAAGGATGGAAATTCTGGGGAGACAGCAATTTGAAGAGCAAATTCTGGGGTCGCTCAATTCAGCTTGATCCTGTTGGTGTTCTGACTTTGGAATTTGATGATGGAGAAGTCCTTCAATGGAGTAAAGTGTGAACCAGACCACTAAGCTATTGTTCATTCTTTGCTAGGTTCTTCTCTAAAAATGGAACTCTTTTCTGCCAGGTTACAACGTCCATTTACAACCTCATATTGGGAAAGCTGTACTGTGATCACTATGGTACTATGCGAATACAGGGAAAGCAGGAATATTCGTGTAAGCTGAAATTCAAGGAGCAGTCTATCATTGACCGAAATCCTCACCAGGTACTTTCTTTTTCATTTTACATTGATGATGTCAGCATATAAGCCTTTTTACTATGTAATGCATAGACTGGTGAGTAGATTGCTGTATCCTTGGCAGTAGGTTATTTGAGATTGGAAGTCTCTTTCTGTATCCATGAATTGGAGAAATCCAGAACCATACCTTTTGTGGATTTGTAATTCATTATTGCCCATTTTCCTTTGCCTGATGAACTTATTCAAGCAAGAGATGATGGCTTTATATAATAGAAGCCATCTTAGAATGTGACCTAGTGATGTAGTGTTGATTTTATGATTATGTTAGTCAACGGGTCATGTTATGCTGTTTAGGCTATGTGAGGAAAAATGTCCGGACGTATTGCGTTTCACCTCATTTTTACCACTTTTCTAGTTTCTACATACGAATATCATGTACTTGGGCAGTTTTCTACAATGTCTTATAAAATAAAGGAATAAAGCATTTATCAAAAACAAATGGAATAAGACATGGCTTCTGTTTATAGTAGCTATTTTTTAGTTACTTAAATCTTTTAACTATTTATATGTTTTGTGTTTTTTCCATTAGGTGCAAGGCATAGTTCAAGATAAGAATGGGAAAACAGTGGCAACATTGTTTGGCAAATGGGATGAGAGCATGCATTATGTGATTGGAGACTGTTCTGGGAAGGGAAAAGGTGAGTCTTTATCTGAAGCCCGCCTGCTCTGGCAGAGGAGCAAGCCACCCAAGTTTCCAACTAGATATAACTTAACGCGCTTTGCTATCACAATGAACGAACTCACCCCTGAACTGAAGGTGATTACTGTGATGAATTTATTGCTCAGTTGGTCCATCTTATTTTTCATTTTGGTGCATGGAAAGAACTGCTTGAAATGGTGCCACATGGTTTTTTTTGTTTTAATTTTAATTTGAGTGAGTTCATCAAAACTTAAAGATGTTTGAACTGATGAAACAGAATAAACTCATTTGACTGCTATAAACTGAATGGAGATGGTTTATTACAGTTTACTTTGTGAATGCACTGCTAGCGATTATGACTCTTCAAGTTTAATCATGCGCAGGAGAAGTTGCCTCCAACAGATTCAAGGCTGAGACCCGATCAAAGGTATCTGGAAAACGGAGAGTATGAAATGGCAAATGCAGAGAAGCTGAGGCTAGAGCAGAGGCAACGGCAGGTAATATTGGTTTTTATGTTTATGTATCAACATATCCGCATATTTTGCTTCAAAAAGCGTTCATTGGTTTTGTGGAAATTGACGGGATATTGCTTTGATTGGGATTTTTTTCAGGCTCGAAAGATGCAAGAGAGTGGTTGGAAACCACAGTGGTTTGCAAAGGATAAAGCAATTGATACATACCGGTATATTGGTGGATATTGGGAGGCGAGAGAACGAGGAATTTGGGATTCATGTCCAGATATTTTTGGCCAAGTCCCTTCTGAACAGCTAATTGAATAAGTTCATTGCCGTCTCTTATGGTTACCAATTCTTTTTCAATTTTTTCCAAGCAGATGGGTGATCAATACTGCTCATCCCAAGCAGTTAAGGTCCCCCATGATTTGCATATAAAGTAAATTTGATGAAAGGTCATGGCAGGTAATAAAATGAAATTTTTTCTCTCACCGTCCATCTTATACATATATCATTTTTTCATAGAATTAAAGTAAAATACGAAACCAAACTGCACTTTTTTTAAACCACTGATATCATTTGAAGAAACATATTTATATTTTTTAGTTTAACCTTGACAAAAGTTTGAGTTAAGATTCAATTTGTTCATATCCTAATAATGTACCTGCAATTGAGGGACATCCATCTTACATTAAGGATAAAAATATGAAAGATTTGATGGCGTTTGTATGGAGCGTGTTCTGAGTTTTGATTCACATAATGTTGAACAGTAGTTTATTCAACGTCAGAAAATACAATTGTATTTTATTTATATAAGTCCTAATAATTCCGAGTTCAGATTTTATATGCAAAAAAAAAAAAAAATTGTCTTTATTTGTTTTCGGCTTGCAATCCTAAGACCCAAGAGCCCAAGACCCTATTGGTAGGAAACCAAGTTGGGAATAAGTGGATTTGGGCTTTGCATTTGCATTGCAAGAAAGGTTTGGCAATGAGAGTAAAAATATGAAAGATTCGGTCACGTTTTTATGGATCTTGTTATGAATTTCAACTTTCGACAAGTGAATCTGAATGTAAATAACAACAGTCCGTACTTAAAAGGTACACCAATATAGCCAAAAATAACAAATAAATAAACCGTTATGATTTGAGACCCATAGATGACATAATAATGTCGGACTTTTCAATCTACTTTTAATCAATTGATTTGGTGGGAATAAGATATATCCTCCCATATACACAGTCGTACTTAGGGCTAGGTCGGGTTGACCGAAAAACCGAGGCCGAGCCCGAAACCGGCCTAACCGATACCGAAAAAAACCGTATCGAAAAAAAACCGTACCGGAAGTTCGGTTTGACTACCGAACCGGGAGGTTTGGACTCGGTCCCGATTCCCATATCTTTAAACCGTCGGTAAACCGAACCGAACCAAATATACTTAACAAATCATTTACATAATTCATTTTTATACATTTCTAATAAATAATTTATAATTTTATATAATATATTTCTATAATTTATATAAAACATATATAAATTTATAAACCCCTATCATTTTAATTTATATGTTTTTTAATATATATACATATATAAACTAATTAAAAATACCCTAAACCATAATATTAATATATTATACTAAATTAGTGAATGGAGTCAAGGCCCAAAAATGGCCCAAAATGTGGCCCAAAACATGGCCCAACATGTGTTTGGTCTAGGCCCATGACCGAGCCGAGCCGACCGGATTCTTCGGTTGACCGGACATTGGTTTACCGGCTTGCCGGTCTCGGTCTCGGTTGCCATGGAGGCTTACCGGAGGGGTTCGGTTCGGTCTTCGGTTTAGGGGTTTCGGTTCGGTTACCGATCTGAACCCACCCCTAGTCGTACTCTTCAGTCTACTTTTAAATAAGGGTGGTTTCGGTTTGGTAACCGAACCGATTGGCCGGAACCGCCACCAGTAGAATGCCACAAAATAGACCAGCTACCGTACTTGTTGGCCGTCGATTTTCGACTGTTTCGATGTCGGTCGATGGTAGTCTATATTGGTTGATGGTGATGGCCGAATTTTGTAGAGAGAGAAAAAGAAAGGAGATGTGGTGGTGGTGCTGGGTTGGTAGTCGTTTGTGGTGGAGGTAGAGGTGATGTAGGTGACCCATGGGTTGCTGGTTTATGGAGAGTGAGAGAGTGAGAGGTGATGGAAGTGTGGTGCAAGGGCAGCGATGACGTTGCAGATTTGAGTGGGAGGAAGAGGCGACGTTGCAGATTTGAGCGAGAGGAAAAGGAAAAGAAGTAGACATACCGGAAGAAGCAGAGAAGATAAGAGAAGAAGAAGAAGAAGAAGAAGAAGAAGAATAAGCCAAAAACCAGAACAGGGAAGAAGAATGAAAGAAATGATGAGGATCAGTCGTCGGTTGGTATCGGAACACCGATAGTCTGGGATATCACAAACCGTTTATGAGGCTGAATCTGCTAATACGGTTCGATAATCCTACTGATACCAAAATTTCATGAAAACCAATCGAACTGTCGATATTGGAATCAGTCGGTAGTCAGTAATTATCGGTTGGTCGGGAAAAAAACTCAACCTTACTTTTAAATAGTATTGCTCATGATACTTACTTCTACTCAAGGAATTAAATTTCGGATTTCGAAGAAATTTCAATGAAAATTTCAAAGATTTTTAAATTTCGACAAAAATTAAATGGAAACGATGAATATTTTTAATGAAATTTTACCATATATTTATTTAATATATTATCTACTAAATTGATAAAAAACATTGAAAAAACCAAATTATATAGTAGGTTTCATGTGATATAAAATGAATATAATACACGCTAGAACAAATACTATTAAATAAAATTAGTATATTTTTTATACTATATAATTTAATTATACACTAAAATCTAAATCATAATACTTTATACACTCTAATGCTCTTTATACTCTATAATATATACATTAAACCCTATATACTCTTTAGGGTATTAGTTTTTAGACCCTTTAAGATATTTTTAATTATTTTTTTTATATAAAAATGTATTAGAGTTTAGGGTTTAAAATAACTGAACGAAATCCCAAACTTTTTTTTTCTTTCCAATTGCCCAAAGGCCCAAACCTACCTTCCTTTTTTTTTTGTTCTTTTTTTTTCTTTCCTTCCTTTTTTTCCCCATACCTCTCTCTTCACCCAGCCAAGTTTTGTCTTCATTGAGTGTAATCCACATTTTGACTTATGATAATTTTGTTACTTAAATTTTTCAAATTTATTTTAAGGTTTGTTTAAAGAAAGTTTCTAAGTTTTTTTTAACTAATTTAGACCTTTGGTTGTAGTTCTAAAGCTTAGTTATGTAGAAATGAATTTTAGAAAAGAAAATTCAAGAATTTGACGATTATTATTATTTTTCAAAATTAAATTATTAGAGTAGAATTTTTTTTATAATTTTTCTGAAAGCAATTTGACTATTTTGAGGTCATAGAAAATTAGTACTCATCGATACAAGTCCGTAGAATTTTTCGGTAAATTATTTGAGGTCTCGAGCTATTTTTGATGAATTTGCAAATTAAAAAAATAAAAAATATGAAAATTTCTATAATTTTAATAAATTTTGACGAAAACTTCACAAAAAATTGTTAAATATATATATTTCGATTTCGAAACCCTAAAAAAATGAATTTAATACGTTGCTTCTACTGCTAAAATTAAAATCATCCAATCTTTGTATTTGTCTTTGACCCACATGTATTTTCATATAGAGCAAATTACAATTTAGTACCTCAACTTTATATGTTGTTTCAATTTAGTACCCCAACTTTGAAACATTGCAAAAAAGTAACTCAACTTTCATTTTGCATCAATTTAGTACCCCAACTTTGAAAATTTACAAAAAAATACCTCAACTTTCATTTTGTGTCAAAATAGTACCTCCGTTAGTTTTTCTGTCAAAATAGCATGGGTATTTTCGTCTTTTCCTTAAATTTAAAAAATAATAATTTTTTTTAAATAAAAAAATTTTAAAAAATTTATTTTAAAATAATTAAAATTAAAAAAAAATTCATTTTGTTCCCTTCCCCCCCCCCGCCCCCGCCCC
>QANW01009953.1:341488-402280 GCA_003254865.1 Dryas drummondii
CGGAGGGCGAGCGCAGGTCGGCTCGGATTGAAGCTCGGAGGTGCGGCGGGGGGCTTGAAGCTCGGGCCGGATCACAGGTGAGGGGCTGCGGCGCAGAGGGCAGCGCGGTGCGAGGCTCTGCTCGGCGGCGCGGGTTGTGTGCGCGGATCGGCGCGGGGCTGAGCGCGCGGTTGCGAGACTCGGCTCGGGTTGCGCGGGGGTGGTCGGGCTGAAGAGCTCGGGCCGGATTCGGAACAGGGGCGGCGCGGACTCGTAAGCAAGCAGCAAAGATGACTTATCTACTTTGCTCAATGTCGTTTCTGTATTGGTTGCAATACCTGAGGTATTGGTATTGAAAGAATCCCAGATGCATTAATGAGCAAGTTTAAAGAGCCATATGTTTCTTTAATAGACTTTGCAGATTCCTCTATGGTGCTTTCATTGGTCACATCCAACTGTCGAACACTAAGGCGTTCCGCAAATTTACTTTTCAGTTGAAGAAGACCTGTTGCCCCCTCTGGATTACGGCAAGTAGCAACAACATGACCATTCTCCTTCTCCAACAACTGTTTAACCCGGGCTGTGGCGTGTAGTGGTCGGGTCGGATCTGTGGGCTGCTCGGCTCGGAGCAGCTGGTGGGCTCAGGCAGCGCGGGCTGCTGCGCGGTGGTGCACGGGTCTGCTCTGCCCCGGCTCGGGCTGTGGTGTGCGCGGAGCGGGAGTGCTGCGCAGGGGGGGTGGACAAGTGGTCGGGCAGAACAATGCGTTGCAGGCTGAGCTACTGCAGGCCAGGAAGAAGGCGGACCATGCTAGGCAAGAATTGGAGGAGCTGAGCCAAGCCAAGCAGGAGTTGGACAACGAGTAGAACAGTGGCTATGCAATGGGCTTTGACGATTACCAATTAGAGCTCGAGGAGATGTGCCCTGATCTTGACTGGGACCGCTTGCGTGGTCTGCTTCTGGCAGTAATGATGGGCATGCCAACGTCCCGGAGGGAGGTACCCTTGAGGTAGAGCTCGAGGATGGAGCATCCATAGGTGGAGAGCATGACATGGGAGATGATCCCAAATAAATGTTTGAAGCAAACATGGCCCGGGGGCAGGGGTGGGCGGACCATTGCCCTATTTTTACTTGAGTTATATGGTCGGGTCGGATGTTGCCCGTACCGAATTGCAAACTCTTTTGAGTATTAAGTTTGTGCTTCAGTATGTGGATGATGTTGAAGGTGTCCGACCCGTTATTGGGTAGGATGCCCTTCCTTTTAATACATGGTATTGTGGAATTTTTCTTGAATGCATGATACTTAGTTTCCCTTGAATACATGTATGATACTGATTGTCCCTTGAATGCATGGTACTTGATTTCCCTTGAATGCACGGTACTGATATTGGTAGGGTCGGATGTCCGATGGCCCGGGTGCCCATACACACAATTAACGCTTTGAATGAAAAGATGTCTGTGGCCGAGTTTTTTGCTGGTTGTGGCGCGGAAGCCTGGGTGGTGAGCAGGGTGGAAGCCTGGGCTCGAGCCGGGGCTGGAGGTGCACGGGGCGGAAGCTCGGAGGGAGCTGGTGTCGGTGGCACGAAAGCCTGGGTAGGTGCGCGGGGCGGAAGCCTGAGTGGGTGCGCAGCGCGGAAGCCTGGGTGGGTGCCCGGCAAGGAAGCCTGGGTGGGTGCGCGGCGCGGAAGCCTGAGTGGGTGCGCGGCACGGAAGCCTGGGTGGGTGCCCAGCAAGGAAGCCTGAGTGGGTGCGCGGGGCGGAAGCCTGAGTGGGTGCGCAGCGCGGAAGCCTGGGTGGGTGCCCGGCAAGGAAGCCTGGGTGGGTGCGCGGCGCGGAAGCCTGAGTGGGTGCGCGGCACGGAAGCCTGGGTGGGTGCCCAGCAAGGAAGCCTGAGTGGGTGCGCGGGGCGGAAGCCTGAGTGGGTGCGCAGCGCGGAAGCCTGGGTGGGTGCCCGGCAAGGAAGCCTGGGTGGGTGCGCGGCGCGGAAGCCTGAGTGGGTGCGCGGCACGGAAGCCTGGGTGGGTGCCCAGCAAGGAAGCCTGAGTGGGTGCGCGGGGCGGAAGCCTGAGTGGGTGCGCAGCGCGGAAGCCTGGGTGGGTGCCCGGCAAGGAAGCCTGGGTGGGTGCGCGGCGCGGAAGCCTGAGTGGGTGCGCGGCACGGAAGCCTGGGTGGGTGCCCAGCAAGGAAGCCTGAGTGGGTGCGCGGGGCGGAAGCCTGAGTGGGTGCGCAGCGCGGAAGCCTGGGTGGGTGCCCGGCAAGGAAGCCTGGGTGGGTGCGCGGCGCGGAAGCCTGAGTGGGTGCGCGGCACGGAAGCCTGGGTGGGTGCCCAGCAAGGAAGCCTGAGTGGGTGCGCGGGGCGGAAGCCTGAGTGGGTGCGCAGCGCGGAAGCCTGGGTGGGTGCCCGGCAAGGAAGCCTGGGTGGGTGCGCGGCGCGGAAGCCTGAGTGGGTGCGCGGCACGGAAGCCTGGGTGGGTGCCCAGCAAGGAAGCCTGAGTGGGTGCGCGGGGCGGAAGCCTGAGTGGGTGCGCAGCGCGGAAGCCTGGGTGGGTGCCCGGCAAGGAAGCCTGGGTGGGTGCGCGGCGCGGAAGCCTGAGTGGGTGCGCGGCACGGAAGCCTGGGTGGGTGCCCAGCAAGGAAGCCTGAGTGGGTGCGCGGGGCGGAAGCCTGAGTGGGTGCGCAGCGCGGAAGCCTGGGTGGGTGCCCGGCAAGGAAGCCTGGGTGGGTGCGCGGCGCGGAAGCCTGAGTGGGTGCGCGGCGCGGAAGCCTGAGTGGGTGCGCGGGGCGGAAGCCTGGGCTCGGGCCGGGGCTGACGGTGCACGGGGCGAAAGCTCGGAGGGAGCTCGGAAGCTAGGAAGCTCGGAAGCTCGGAAGCTCGGAAGCTAGGAAGCTTGGAAGCTCGGGAGCTCGGAAGCTCGGAAGCTCGGAAGCTAGGAAGCTCGGAGGCTAGGAAGTTCGGAAGCTCGGGAGCTCAGAAGCTCAGAAGCTCGGAAGCTCGGAAGCTCGGGAGCTCGGGAGCTCGGAAGCTCGGAAGCTAGGAAGCTCGGAAGCTCGGAAGCTCGGGAGCTCGGAAGCTCGGAAGGTTTTTGCACCTCAACTGAGGGTAGAGAATTCAATGGGGAAAAGTTGTAACTTTCCCACAGACGGCGCCAAACTGTTGATGCCCAAAAATGGTAGAGCAGTCAACGTCGAGTCGAACCACGTAGGCACGTTGACCCACCACTGAGTGGATGACACGTCGAAGTGGGGCAGGAACGGGTAGCTGGGTCCGACTGGTGAGTAATGAGAGAGAATGGTATCCAAAGCACCCTGCGCAAGTACACAAAAGTGAGCGGGAAGGGCACCGGTGTGGTGCCGGCCAAAGCTCCTCCGACGCTCAAGTCAGTGTTCAGAGAGATCTGAGAGCAGAGTGAGTGAATAGTATAATAATGATTTCAGTTGTCCTTTTGTGAACAGAAGGTACCTCTTTTATAGTACCTTTGGAAGAGTGTCAACCAATCCGGTGACGACACGTGTCCTTTGTGGTGACTTGCGCTGTAGGAGCGCCACGTGGCACCGGTCTCGAGGATCCGAGTGAGTCGACACGGGTCGGGGGCCCAGGAGGCTTGAGCTTGGGAGGCCGGAGCCTAAGAGGGTCGTGGCCTAGGAGGCCGGACCCTAGTGGATCATGGGCTAGGAGCCCAGGAAGGGCTTAGTCTTTTGGGTCTAGGCCCAAACTGCATGGTGTTAGGCCTTGTGTGACTTGTCGTTATGCCCAGACGATTAATCATACGAACAAAGGGGCTTCTCAAGATGCTAAGTGGCAACAAGATCGAGCACCATTCGAGCATAACACAGCTGATATTAATATTGCTAAATGATAGGTATATGATATACATGATCATAATATTATATTTCATCCTTTGCATTATTTTCTATGCAATATTATTAAGTCATTAATTAAGCACATTTTTGCATGTAACTAATAAACCCAAGTGATGGCTAAGGAAAAAAAACAAGTAAATTAACAAAATGGTTCGTGAATTAGTGAGTGATAATGCTAAAGCTAGTATATATAAAAATTTTACATAAATTGTCACTATAAATTGAGTGACAAATGTGGAGAGCTACTAAAGTGCTTATTCTCAAATCCATGATCAGAGCATACATAATTCTTGTTCATCTTCCTAAATAAAATATTATAATTTATATACCTAGCAATATATATATATATATAGCATTACTTGGTAAATGATAATATGCATTCATTGCATGCATGTTATCTTTAATTAGCACATCAATTTGTTCATGAACTCTTAACTGAAGTACCATGACAATAAGATCACGTGATCGAAGGATATGTCTTTAATTTTCTCCATGTTTTTAACTACCAACTAAGTTTGAAAACTATTTTGATAAAACATTTTTTTTTGCAAATAGTATATATTTCATTTACTTTTTTTTTTTGCTAGGAAGTATTTAATTTACGTTGCTAAATGGTAGCTGGACGTTTAAAATCCAACTTGATTGTTTTGGCCCCTTGGGCATGATGGCGCGGGACCTTATTAAATAGATGGGTCACGGAGAATGGTAAGGTAAGGTGAATACTTGATGTCCAATTTATGATTCATAGATGACTTGCATGGTTGGTAAAACTTTGACCATTATTTTTTACTTCTCTCCAAGGTACATTTATATATGAATATGAAAGTAAATTCATCATTGACAGTTCTTTATCACTTTATGAAATATGGTCGCTCTAATAAATGCCTTTAATTAAATATCAATTTAAGTTATCCCAATGCCAAATGTGGGTCAATACTCAATAGTCTTACATTTTGCAATTGAAGGATTATGCTAAACCCTTATACAATTTTTCTTTCACAAAATTAGATTGCACGATTAATATGAGAAATTATATACATAAAGAGATTGAATGTAACGTTTGTATATGTATATAAAGATGTTAATAAGCCCTTCCAATTTTTGTGATAGAGTAGTTTTTTATTTTATTTTAAAGAATTAAACTCATAATCTAAACAAGTTACTGTGCTTATTCTTTATCACTTAAACTCACTCTAAGAACTAATGATATGGTAATAGTTCAATTCTTGTCCCCTCCATTTTCACATGGAAAATGAAAAAAAGAGGTAAACGTCACTAAAACAGTAGGCTACATCATCATATACATATAGTCCCAAAAAAAAAAAAAAGTGTCATTATACAAGGGTTGATTACATATGAGAATGACGCTTGCTTATTTTGCAGTCACACATATGCTTTGTTCCAAATTTGGGTCATCATCTTAGATTAATTGGACAACCCACTACTCTAAATGGGCCAAAAAGTGGGCCCACACATGCTAATATAGGTCCATCCCTTTATGATTCATCCTGCACCACATCGCCATTTCCAAAGCTTACACATAGAGATTCATGTTTCCACCTTTTGACCAGGTACTCATTTTCAAAACTTGATATCAACCCTTACAGAAAAAATAACAAAAGAAGAAAAAGCAAATAATTGATATACACTAAATACACCTAATACAAAAAATAGCAAGTTAGAGTTAGTCATTACTTAAAGTAGACTTAAACAAAACCCTATAAGCTAATTAGACCAGTATCAAACACGAATAAGTCGATTTTGTTAAGAGAATGACTATTTTTTCATTTTTTGTTCCATTTATTAATAATTATTGATATAGTATATTACATGAATCCCTCTTTGAATTAAAGTTTTTTTTTTTATTGTTGGTTTTGCAAGCATATTGGTAGAGTGAGATTTTATTTTATGGGATGCATGAGTGATGAGTTTATTTTAGATGTTAGGGTCTTAAGTTTTTCATGGACAAGACATGCATGTATATATATATATATCAATATGAATACGACATGTTTAATTAACAAATCATGGATAATTAACAATCTAAGTTACTAACTTACTATAAGTTGACAAATAAAATATTTATGTAACAAGTATATGTTATCTTTCTCATTAAGTAATTGGTCATGTGATAAGAGGGATAAACACATAAAATAAAAACACTAAAAAAATTTCTCATAAATTCACATGATGTTGTTGCCTAAGACTCGATACACATCAATAAACTCCTCCCCAATTATTGGAGAGTTTTGGACATTTTAAAGCACTAATTAGTCTTTAAATATTGTCCAAACCTAATAAGAAAAATGTTTTGTCAAGTTGGTAACAGGCCTAAAACCATGTGAAAATATACTACAATTCAGAAAAAGAAGAAACATCCCACAGACACATAAATAATATGGATGCCATTTTCTTGTTATAGAATGGAAGCATAAAAAATTTCCCAATTTGCTGTAAATTATTATTGATGAATAATTTATAAAATAGAAATATTGACATTCTCCCCAATGCACCTGGATTGGCTCTCAATCTCTCATCATCATCAAAATCGTTTTCGATTCTTATTTTTTTTGGCTAAGGAAAGCGAAGGTTCAATTAATCGTATAATACAGTAATACAGGGTACATGAAGCCACGAGGCCCACGACCAACACAAATAAATTAAATAATTATAGATCTCAGTACAAAAAATAAATTAGACATTCTTCTGAGGTTGCAAAAACAACACCCCATCTATCCAGTCCTTCATAGCAATAGTAGCCCAATATGAATAAAATAAGCCAACCACAAAAAAAGAAAACAAAGAATATCCTTTAAATTGTTTGTACGTAGCATAATTTAGGGTTTGACAACGGACTAAACAGCAGCACAGCACAATTTAACCTTGGACGTGTCACAGGAATTTGGGAGAGAGAGTGGGGACCACAGCGTGGCAATACCGTAATAAATCGAAAAGCGAAGTCGTAAATTGGTAATTACAGAGTTTCCAGAGCAACGAAAAGACGGGGGCAAACGAGAGGCACGAAATTACGTATGTGTACATCAGCCCCTAGGCGATTCCGTCACGTCACGACGAAACGGCGAAACCACAGAGGGAGAGAGAGAATAGAAGTAGACGAGTAGAAGGGCAAAAAGGTCATTAAAGAAAAAGGAAAAAGAAAGAAAGAAAGAAAGAAAGGTGAGCTGGTTGGGCATGGTGATATGAGTAAATGGTGTACATGACTCGTTAATCGTGTTGCTGCTACATTGTATTTGTAGGTAGCAACGTTCCCAATGCAAAAGCCGGCTCATCAATACTGCATTCTTCTCACTTCACCTTTATTTTTTTTTTTTGGGGGGTTTTTTGAATTTTCTTTTTTGGTTTTGGTTTTTTTTTTTTTCAACTATCTCTCTTCTTTACTCTCTCTCTCTATCCTTTTCAACTATCCGCTGTGCCCCTTGTGTCTGTTTGTAGGATTCCCACCTATTTTCCCAAACACAAAGCACCAAAGAGAGAAAGAGCGACACAGACACACAGAGAGAAAACAAAAAGAAAAAGAAAAAAAAACAAGAAATTCCTGCTCGGAAATGCCCACCGGAATTCATTTCCCGGCGACTTCTTCTTCTCTTTCGCCGAAACAGGTCGAATGCTGAAGCTCTGAGACAGAGGGAGAGTCAGAGGGAACCGTTTCCAGTTCTGGGTCTGGGTGGGTCTGTAAATATATGTGAGCCGAAAATGCGAGAGGCACTGCTATGTGAATCGCCGACCGACATCGTTTTGAGCACCACCAAGAAGAAGAGGTCCGAGGACGAGAGCCACAACAATAACAAGGTAGAGAGAGAGTTACAGTCGCCGCAGCTGGTGGTTGCCGCAGCGCCGGTGGTCCCCATCGGCCGGAGCCGATCCCAAGCCGGAATCCGTCGAGTAACACCCACCACGACGACGGCGACGGCGAGCGTGGAGAGGCATCTACCGAACGGCGATCTCTACATCGGGAGCTTCTCCAGCACGGTCCCACACGGATCGGGCAAGTATCTGTGGAGCGACGGGTGTATGTACGAGGGCGAGTGGCGGCGAGGCAAGGCCTCGGGGAAAGGCAAGTTCTCGTGGCCGTCCGGAGCGACGTACGAGGGCGAATTCAAGTCGGGTCGGATGGAGGGCTTCGGAACCTTCATCGGATCCGACGGGGACACGTACCGGGGCTCCTGGTGTTCGGATCGGAAACACGGGTTCGGGCAAAAGCGATACGCCAACGGCGACTTCTACGAGGGGTCGTGGAAGCGGAATTTACAAGACGGACAAGGACGGTACGTGTGGCAGAACGGGAACGAGTACGTGGGCGAGTGGAAAAACGGAGTGATTTCAGGTCGGGGCGTTTTGATTTGGGCCAACGGGAACAAGTACGACGGGCAATGGGAGAACGGAGTTCCCAAAGGGAGTGGGATTTTCACGTGGCCGGACGGGAGCTGCTATGTCGGTTGCTGGAACAAGGACTTGAAGATTCAGCAGCTCAACGGCACTTTTTACCCGGCCAATGGCCGCAAGGAGCAGACCTTGAACGACATTGGGGCTTTTCCGGCTGACAATTTGACCACCACCATTACCATGCGGAAGCGCTCCTCCGTCGACGGAGCTAGAGGCAGCTTGGCGGAGAGGACGTTTCCCAGGATTTGTATTTGGGAGAGTGATGGGGAAGCTGGGGATATTACTTGTGATATTATCGATAATGTGGAAGCCTCCATGTTTTATCGGAATGGCACTGCGTTCGATCGAGATGCCTTCCAGGGCTTCCGAAGGACTCCCTGTTGTTTTTCCGGCGAGCCCAAGAAGCCCGGCCAGACCATTTCCAAAGGGCATAAGAATTACGATTTGATGCTCAATCTGCAGCTGGGTATTAGGTACTTTTCCGATTTCTCGATCATGATACTTTTTTCTGCTTTCTGGGTTGTTTTGGAGTTTCATTATTTGCTGTTTTTGTGATTAGGTACTCTGTTGGGAAGCACGCGTCGATATTGCGGGAGCTTAAGCCCAGTGATTTCGATCCCAAGGAGAAGTTCTGGACCAGGTTTCCACCTGAAGGATCCAACAAAACGCCGCCGCATCAGTCCTTCGAGTTCCGATGGAAAGACTACTGTCCTTTGGTGTTCAGGTATGTTGTGCTGTTGGTTTTCAGGTTAATTATCATTGCATCAGTATCTTTCATGTTATTTGAATTCGGATAACCCTTCTTCTAAAGAAGCATTGCCTGCTTCAATCAATCTACATTTTGCCACAATTTTTTTATTCTTGTGTGGTTCAGTTTCGTGACTAAATCTTATTGGGTATTTCAGACATTTGAGGGAGCTATTCCAAGTAGATCCTGCAGATTATATGCTGGCTATTTGTGGAAATGATGCCCTTAGGGAGCTTTCTTCTCCAGGGAAGAGTGGAAGCTTCTTTTACCTGACTCAGGATGATAGATTTATGATAAAGACGGTCAAGAAATCAGAAGTCAAGGTTAGTTGCCCACTTGTTTGACTTCTATCCTATCATTTTTACCTTTCTGGACACAAAAGAACATTTGTGTGGCATGATTAGCGCTTTGAAATTTTGTTTGTTTTGAAACTTCATACTTCCACTCTGCTTTCTTAATCAGACAACATCTGGAATGTGTTGTGTTGCTGAAATGAACTGATGGCTGACATTTTGTTTTCAGGTGCTTATTAGGATGCTTCCAAGTTATTATAGACATGTTTCTCGGTATGAAAATTCTCTTGTGACAAAATTCTACGGTGTGCATTGTGTCAAACCTGTCGGCGGTCAGAAGGTAATGTATTTGGGGGACTAATTTGAATGGCTTAGAAAATTAAGCCCTTTGTTCAGTGATGGGGTCTTGATTTCTATCTAACTTCTTGTCCTTTGATTGGAAATCAGACAAGGTTTATTGTGATGGGCAATTTGTTCTGCTCAGAGTACAGAATACATAGACGATTTGACCTGAAAGGATCATCTCATGGTCGAACAACTGATAAGCCTGAGGGTGAGATTGATGAAATCACAACCCTCAAGGACCTTGATCTTAATTTTGTGTTTCGTCTCCAACCAAAATGGTTCCAAGAGCTTATGAAGTAAGTCCTCTAACAAAGTAACATTTTCCCGCCTTCATGGAATTGCTTTTACCTGGTTGTTTCTTTTGCATTCACCTTGGCTTGTTATTAATTAGGTTGACATATTGGCAGGCAAGTTGATCTAGATTGTGAATTTTTGGAAGCGGAGAGAATCATGGATTATAGTCTTTTGGTTGGTCTTCATTTTTATGATGGCAACACATATGACAAAATGGGGCTGTCACCATTTCTCTTGCGCTCTGGTAATTGACCATATCTTCCTTCCTTCAGTAATCTGTAGGTTAATATTTTTGTGGGTCAATCAGAATGTTGAATCAAGTTTATTTGTCCCTTGCAGGTCAAAAGGATTCCTATCAGAATGAAAAGTTTATGCGTGGGTGTCGATTTATTGAAGCTGAGCTACAAGATATGGATCGAGTTTTGTCTGGCCGGTATGTTTTGACGATTCATTTCTTGTTTTCTTCTAGTTTAAGCTATACAACCTAATGTAACCATGAGATGATTTGACCAAGACTTCTAGAAAGGATTTATCAAAGAATTTTAAGAACATAATGTGGTTGAGCTATGTCATTCTAGTTTTGATGGCATTAGGTGAACTAATGATTCTGCCATTGAATTCAATCTAGTTGAAATAATTGAGGCTTGGTTTGTCTGAGTAATTTTTGTGGGGTATCCATTAGGCAACAGTTGTGGGACACATGCAGGATATCGCTTATGCATTTCTAGATAAGAGTAAGGTTGTGACCCAATAATTGGTTCATTTCCCAAATTAAATCTGTATCCTGTATCAGTTTAAATTGCTAGTGAATCTATTACCATGGTTGATCAGTAATGGTAATGCCACATTTCTGCTTCACTGGCAGAAGTTAAAACCACTGTTTTCATGGTAAATCTTCAAATTGAGGTCAATTGTTTTTTGATATATATCTCAGATACATTCTCCCGATGCGGAAAACAAAGATTACCATTAATAGACCCTTGCATTTTAACCCCTTCTTTGAGTATAGGGGCATAGGGAAATAAACAATCTAAAGATGTGAACGTGTTTTTTGTGATGCTATGGTGATTTTTGAATGTATTTATGTGAGTTAATTCGCGAGAATGGGCTAATTGTGTTTCTTGTTTAGTGGGAAATGGATTTTACATCTGTTAGCAGATGAATTATGTGCTCGAAATTGATATTAAACATGTTCTCTATCAGGAAACCATTGATCTGTTTAGGAGCCAATATGCCTGCAAGGGCAGAGAGGATGTCTCGAAGGAGTGACTTTGATCAGTACACCCCTGGTGGGTTCAGTCATTTGACCCCTTCACGCAGTGGTGAGATATACGACGTAGTTCTTTATTTTGGGATCATTGACATTCTACAAGACTATGATATCAGCAAGAAGTTAGAACACGCATATAAATCCTTGCAAGTTGACCCAACTTCGATCTCAGCTGTTGATCCGAAGCTTTACTCAAAGAGGTTCCGGGATTTCATTGGTAGAATTTTCATAGAAGACAGGTAGTCTTAAAATTGAAAATTGCGGGTGGAAAACTGGTACTGTAGCATAAAGAAGATTCACCAATCTATCCTCTTTTGAGAGAAGGATCAAGCTGCTCCAGCAGGTGGATGGAGCAAAGACTTGGAGGGTTCAGAGACTGCAGCACTGCAACTGCGGCGGAACAACAGAAGCGTGGTGGTTTGTTGTTGGGGACCCCTTTGGCTGAATTTTGAAGACACAGCCAAGGTCTTTTGGTGTTGGCGGGGGTGGGTCTTGTACATTCAATGGAGGGGGGGGGGGTTCAGGTTTGTGTTCTGGTTTTTTTATTTTATTGTTTTTTTACCTGAGGTGAAAATTTTTTTGGTAATCAAGGAATGTGAAGATTTGAAAGATAGGTATAGGGAACAGAGTAAAATGTGTTTCCCAGAGCGAAGATTAAAAAATGGGGAGGAGACTTGGAATAACAAAAAGTGTACAGGTTTATTATAGAAAAGGTTGGATAGCTTATGGAATTCAATGGAATTTTTGTGATATTTTAAAGAAAAAAAGGAAAAAAGTTTGAATCATGTAGACAGAGAGACCCCGCGGAATCTCTCTCTCTCTCTCTCTCTCTCTCTCTCTGAGTCTTGCCCTTTTATGAGATGTATAAAAAATAGGGATGCAATGTGGAGTAGAAATGGGGTCACTGCTTCGCTTTTGCAGTGAAAGGGAGGCATTGGGCAGGAGGAGATGTTAGATGCATCAAAAGCAGAGAAAGCAAGAGAGAGATGCGCTGCTGTTTCTTGTTTATGCCTACTTTGTTTACTCCCACCCCTTACTTTATTTACTGTTTTCGTAGTATCAATATCTATTTATATATAATTTTTGGGGAATGAAATTCAAGAAGGGGGAGTAGCTGTGTAGCAGGTAAAAGAAATACTTGCCAAAGCAAATCTGGGAAGTGGGAAAAGGACAATGACCATTCATGCATTGACCAACTAAATGGTAGATGCATTATTTAAGAGGAGGCAAGTACATACAAACACAGTTAATACAAGGGTCGTTTTACACTAGAATATTTTTGTGTTTTAGAGTATGTTAAAATATGGGATTTTATGGTTGTGATTTGTGTGAGCAAAAGAGCAGTGAATTAGAGAGTTGATGAATTTCTAGTGTGGGAATTCTTGTATTAATAATGTTGGTAACTGTATCATGACCTCAAAAAGAATAGAATAGAATAAGAGCATTGGGAGTGGTGCAATGAGTTTGCACTTTGCAGAGCTTAGGTCAAACAAAGTTGTGGAGGGAATAGAGAGAGAGAGGGTCGAAGTCTCTTTCTCATATAGTAGAGTAGAGTTTTGTGTCTCTTTTTGACCATTCCATGGCCCTTTTGGGACCAACTACTGTCTGGTAGCTCAGACCTAAAGCAGGGGTCTCCTCCTGCCTACAGCCTTCACTGTTGCCATGGGGCCATATATTTTCATTGCTATCGATCATCAGTCATCTGTCACTATTTTTTGTAATTGTTTTTCTCGTCACATTTTATTTTAATACGACCGTGATAAGAGAGATAATCAAATAACAGATATATAAATTTATCAATAGCTTATGATTGTATGACATATTGTTATATTTTATGGTAAAAAATAAACCCGTTAATATTCAAGAGTTAAAAACAAAAGTGTACAGAGAAAGTTTTTCCTTGTGGAAATGTTTTGGGCGGTGACATGTGATTTTTAACCATTTGGATAGCAGGAAAGTCAAGGTGATGAGTTCGATATGTTACAGACTTCAAGAAATTAGGATGAACCCAAAACGGTTGAAGTAATCATATTCACCTTTTGCCCAATTTCTTGAATCCAAATTTATTAATGTATAGTAAGGCTTGCGTAATTATATATGCTATATAATATATTACATCTTAACCAAATTATATATGCTATAGTATTACTTTCTTAGTACAAAAGTTAGCCAAAGAGAAGAGCCTAACGCATCCTAGACCAAAATTATGAAAAACTAGTTTGTGATTATTGTGTCTAAGAATTTGCGAGTCCAGAGCTTGTAAGCATTAACTATGTGTCTATGTATCCGAATAAAACGATCACATCCACAGTGTCATTTGCTTCTTGGTATGCACCATTTATGAGAGTTTCACTTATTCTCATACTAATGAGTTTAATTCTCACATCTTTTTACTCTCATTATTGAAAAAATTTATAAATTTTAAAACCTTAATAGAGGAAAAGAAATGCAAACCTTAGTATGGGAGAAAATTTTGGGTGAAACGGTACTATGTATGTTTTTATTTGGGTGACAATTATTATTTTGTTATAAATCATTAACATATAGTTTTGCATGATTATTTGAATCTATTACATCAACATAATAACGTGGTATAATCGTCTAAGTTTTTTCTTCACAAAACACCGTATAGTTTTCTTAAGCAGTTGAATGTGATATGTTTATAGAGTGTGATAATACATGTTTTTATACTAAGGAGAAGGTTTTGGGTTTGACTTTTAATTAAGAATTGAATTCTAATCCAAAAAGGTGTGTATATGATCTGTTACTATATTTATAAAAGTAAAATAAGAAATAATCGGAATTTTAATTATATGTATTCAAAATTCATTGTTAATTACCAAACATGTCTAATTGCTTATTTATTTGTTAATTTTGATATTCTAATCTTCATATCATTGTGCTACATATTAGACGACCAAGCAATGCATTAGGGTCAGGACCTGTTTTTGCCTTTTTGAAAAATAATTAATACCCATCAAGATTGAAGACTAAATAAGTGGATATTAAAATCCCAGCCAACCCAATTAAGTCACTTTCTTTTTATTTATTTGGGTTGGTCCAAAGATACATTGTGAAGTCAGAAGTGAAGTGGATATTAAAATCCTGCTGTAAAGGACTTGTCCCTTGCTGTATTCTGGTATTTAGTCCAACAAAATGACACGTTCTAAGAGCATTTGAATCCCTTTTTCTTTTTCAGTTATGGCCTTATTATATTTGTAGGTCACCTTGACCGATGGTATCTACAATGAAATACGCATATGGGTTAACTTATAACCAATGCCTTTATTTTTTTGTGGGCCGGTATAACCAATGACATTTTTAATGGTAGCAATGTAGCATTTGTTTTTAGAAATTTTAGTCACCATCCTCCGATTTGGAGGTAGATAGAGAAGGGAGGAGGGGTGGTTGCCAACGGAAAGGATGGTGGGGCTGGCCAACAGGGTGGTTGGGGGCAGCCTCATTCTCCAAATTAAGAACAAATTTTGAGTACCAATTAAACTGTATTGAGGGTAAAATAATATTTAAAAAAAAAAAATTGGGGGTGTGAAAAGCAATTGGGGCCGGGTACATTTAGAAGAACCATTCCATAAAAGTTGGTTGCATCCATGTCGTGATTTTGCCACTAAACGCAAGCAAAACTAGTGGTCTAGTATGGGCCGTATTCGCTGTGCAACTTGGTATCAGTATGACAGTATCACAGTCCATTTAGTTGAAAGGTAAAAACTAGTATTCAATTTTCCCAACAGTTTTCTTGAGAACCAAACAGTCCATTTAGTGAAACAGAGGAAGAAACCAAACCAAATAAGTTGTGCACAGATATCAAAAACTGACGTGTGCATGGTAAGTTGAGGTAGCTTAGCTAGTTGGGTAGAGACTAGAGGGGTAGGGCTAGGTGGGCTTTGGTGTTGCATGCCTAAAAAGCATAAGAAAAACGTTATTTCTTCAAGGGGAGGAGTGAGTGAGTGAGTGTACGGAGATTTCATCTGCAATGGAGATCTAGGCTTTGCTCTGCTGTGCTCTGTAATTTCTTAGGGTTAATAATGTTTGGTTGGGAGTCTTGGGACCAATAAAATAAATAAAGGGACGAACGAATAATAAATTAATTGAAATTGTACCCTGTGTTGTGGGTTATTCAGACAAAGTCACCGCCCATAGCAGACCAGCCACATGTCAGTTAAGTTAAAGCTTCCTCGTCCTACAGTACACAGCCCTATAATAAATGCTGCACAATTTCATTTCAACACTAGGGTTTTAACTTCTAACTATAAATATATAGGGCATGTCAAACTAGTAAATATTATCTCCGACAAAAATGTATCATTAAAAGTGGTAGGTTAGACCTACTTTAGATAAGCTTTCCAGGTACAACTACAATGGTAAGTGACTGTGTCCCTCTACATAACTAGTAATTCTAACTTAACAACAAAGTCTTGAGTAAATTAACGCACTTTAGAAAAATAATTAGATACGCATTGGATATCAGTAGAATTTAAATAATTTTATGTCATATATATATGGGTTACATAAATTTTTTGAATTTAATCACGTACACTATTGTAATTACATGTCACTTCATTATTAATTAGTTTGTTTTGTCATGTTAGTATGATTACGTAATACAATTGTTATACTATAGACTTTCAAGTACATTATAATATTTCGCAGTAACGGTTCATTTGGAGAAAACTTTTATTTCAAATCCTTGAATAGAAATGTACACACAAATTCAATCTTCCCTAACGAGCTTACCAAATCTAAGCCTATGCAACTCAAAACCAAAGCATACAAACTCCATGATGCATATGCATGATTTCTTCACCATTTTATCTTGGCTCATACTTTCATAGCACACGTACGCTCGCTAATTAACAAGCTTATTTTTAATGGGTTAAGGAAAAATACTCACTAAGTTTAATTATGCCACAATCTTAATTAGTAGCCTCAACAAGTTTATAATGGACTTGATTTGACTGTGCACAAACAAACTTGGCTGGTGCATTTGGTGACATGCATATATATAATCACCTCCCAAAAACTGGAAGTTGATACAACAGGGCCTCACACATGTTCACTTCTATGTATATATATCGTACCTAATTAATCATATAATTTTATGATTTTTCCCTTTTTTTAATCACCCTTATCTCACTCGTAATATTAATTATATATACGTAATATTAATATTGATGACAGTGAGCCCCCAAAGGTTTGTTCCTGAGTTGTAATTAATTATGATCGAGTAGTATTTGTTAAATACATAAATGGGGTGCGGCCACATGTCGGGAAAAAGCCAGAGTGATATCCAACATGAAGCTGATTTGGAGGGAGGCAACTCCATCCATATATATTTCTTATATCCAATTGTCTCCAATCTCCATAATTAAATACTTTTACACTAATTATTGTTTCATCCACCCAACAAAGATTGTGCATATATTGTATGCAAAGAAAAAAGTAGGCTGACTTTGCTAATTATGGTGTCTTGAGGTTTAATTTCCATGCCTTTTGTATACATAATAAATGAGGTAGCAAGCAATTGGTGTAGCTAGGGTGGCTAATTGGTTGGACACAATTAATAGAATTAATGGACTATTTTTCCTCCTACTTCCTACCTCAACAAATAATAATCCATATAAATGTGTAGTTTTGGTGGCATTATTTGTTTTGGACAATACTAAGAACGTGCCATAGAATCATAATCAAGATCGAGCTGAGATGTGATCTGAGATGAGGATTCACATATCGACTTGGTCTTGATTCTTTCAAATTCAAAACATGTTAGTTTTATAATGGGATGGATTCATGAGATAAACATATATGATAATTGAAGCATGTTGAGGAAAATGGATGAAGGAAGATTGAGAAATGCAATGCACCTCGACGTGCTTTGCACTAATTTGCTAGTTGCGATGACAATAATTGGAATACAGCAAACGTGATAGCCACAACACAACCCAACCCAACCCTAATTATGATGCATGAGATCGAAATTGACAAATAAATTAATATATATATATATTGAGAAGCTTAATTAATTACCCTACCCTACACAGTACACACCCACCTAACACTTGAAAATTAACGTGCATAACGTGGTTACGTGCTATATATGTGCCCTCTCAAATTCCATCTTAATTAATTAATTAAAATAAAATAAAAAATAAGATTAATAAGTGGTACAAGTTTGAAAAGATAATATAAGTGCGGCTGTTAATTTGGGGTAGGAGGAGGAGAGGTCCATTTCATTCCCAACATCAGGTTCCGCTCTAGGGGACACTCCCCCTACTTCCATTTCCCTTTCTTCCTTTCTTTTTTCATTTTGTTCACATTTCTTCATTAAATATTCATAAATGTAGTATCATTTTTCAGACCAACAAAAAATATAATATCATTTTCATCATGAAAAATCTCGGCTCCACTGAAAATGCAAAATACATGTGTGTCTTCCATATATATGTATGTCTATTTTGTTTATTAATTGACGGATCTATAGATAATTCTAGGCTCTAAAATAGTAATTTTGCACTCTAATATAATCAATACTGAGTTTTTCCTTGTCAATCGATCAACGTCTACTTTGCATGAATCCGCAACAAATGTGTTTTGATGATTTAATCACCATCTAAACAAGGTCAGTCCATTGGCAAGGCAAATAAGGCCTTATGAGCAAAGCCCTTAGTTTTTAAATAAGAAATTCCATTGAATTCAACTTATGGCAAGGCAATTCTCACTTTAGAACTTTTTTTTTTTTAAATAAGAAATAAAAAAGTCAAATAAAATTCTTCAAGTCCTAAAAATTTCACTTGGTCCCAATGAGACCTAGCTATTTCTATCCAACCTCCTTTCCAAATCCATTATTTTTTCAAGGACCCAATAAAGTTCTTAAATAAAGAAGAAAAAGGATCTAGTTTCATCCCTATTTATGTACAGTTGCTTGATTTCGGAGCCCCACTTCTTCTTCTTAGTGCTCTCTTTGGTTGTGAATGTGTATAATGAGGTTCGGATTTGAAAGTTCCCCTAGGATCCCAAAATTTTTAAGACTGGCCCTGAATCTAAATTACATTGTTTGAGGTTTCTAAGTGCAGCATATATATCATTTTATAATTTAGTGATTGGACTTTTTTATATTTTTTGGTATTATGCACAACTTTTAATTGCTCAGCTGCCTTAAAAGTTAAAGGCACTACTCAATATTTCATGAGTATTATGAATTTTCATGAATATTATGAATTTGTGTGAAAATAAAAAACAAATTGGGTTTGAATTCCCCAAGAAAACATTCATAAGTTGAACCTGTAGATACACATGGTACGGACCAAGTGAATTATGTGGTTTATAATTCACCAAACAGAAACAAAGGATGCCTGCCAAGTGTGGACAGTGAGCGTTGGGGGAGACCCTATGTTTCCCTTGAATTTTGTGGGACCTGCCTGTCCAAAGGGTCCAAGGGACCGAGCCACATTTTTTGGCAAATAGTCGCAATCTAAGATGTTTATGTTGTACTTGTTATATTATAAATTTGGATTACACATCAACATAATTAAATTGTCAAAATTTGCTATTTAAAAACATAAATATATTTTATATCAGATTGTCTAACAAGAAAACATTTTTTATACAAGAGCGAAATAATTTAAAAATTACCCTTATTAAAGCCTTTTTGTATTATTTATCACTAATAAACTTTAAAATATAAAGTAGTTGAATATAACATATAATTGCATTGTGTGGCCTTAAGATCGATAACCTTATTACTTATTAGAAGTTTCAAGCTTATGGTCCATCTTCATTTGTCAATTTTAAGATATGGGACCATGAGTTTAGGAATATCCTTGAAGGCTTCATTGGTAATTTTCAATGTTCACCTTTCTCAAGTTCTCAGATGACATTGATCACTAGTGATTTTTATTTATTTTTTTAATTTAAAATAAAAGAAGAATGAGAGTCGAATTCTTATTGTAAATGTGAAAATAAGTGTTTTATCATTGAAGGGGTACACACTATCGGTTTGATGAACTATTTTGTATTAATAAAATTTAAGGATACCCTAATGTTAGGAAGGAGTTCTTTTAACTTGTTTCCTTTTAATTACCTAATGTTAGGAAGGAGTTATAATCCCACCTTTATTATGATGATCACCCAAAAAAATCTAACTTTATTAAAGTGATTTTTTTCCCCTTTTTTAGTTCTTAACTTTAGAATAGTTTGAACTACAAGAGTTTATGAATATGAGATACCCCTAACCTGTCACTTTTGTTTTGTTTTGAAAGGTCCTAAACATATAACTTCTTAAACCATCAAATAATGAGCCATATTTTTGTGTCTTGATAATTACCAATCTTCCATACAAATTTGGTGATGATAGTTGAGTGCATGGATGCCAAAAACTCTAGAACATTCTCTATGACACACAGTAATTCTTCAAATGCATACATCAACAAAAGTTAGATAAGTGGTTTTTTCAGTTGCCAAAGGAGATCGAAACCCAGCAATAGTTGGCTTTCATCACTTGCTTGAACTCTGAGAAATGCTCACAGCCAGCCTGGATATGGTAATCAAAGGCTTCCTTTCAATCAAACACTTGCCACCATATAATTGAAACGAGAGTGGTAGAGACACCACAAGAATGGCATGATATGAGGCTTCTCAAGTTGAGTACACAAGAACCCCACATCAACCCACCCCACCATTTTGGAAAAGATAGGCTTCAAAATGCAATAATTTTCTTGAGTTGTGTTGATGGTGTGCTAATAATATTCAACGGGTTGATCCATTTTCTCATGGGATTATTGGTTGTTGGTCCAATCATTCTAGGGCCTATAAAATCAACCTGCCCAGTGTATGATGGTCCTGCTTGAATTAGAAATGTGACAGGAAATGCTGTTGCACCTTGTGAAAGTGTTTTTTTTGGGTCAAGAAAGCCATATAACATTCATTGAGGGAGGCAGAACCATATGGTTGCTAGATTTTTGAGGTTGTCACTTAGTGCTATCACCTTCAGTGTGGTCCCTGAAGATTTTGGGAAAATGATGTTGCAATGAAAATGCTCTTGGCAGTTGATCAATGAGGACCTCATGGTAGAGCCTACCTTAATCAATGGCTAACAGTCATCCACGACGGTGCTTAGCATAGCTCATATGTTCTACAAGTTTCAAAGGGTATAAAGCCATCAAATATTCTTGACCTCCATTGCCATACTGAATTGGGTAGAAAGCATTAATTTAAAACAACAATTGAAATAGGTATGATGATAATATTGAACAATGAATTATTGTGGATACACTAGGATATTTGTTAGTAGGTATTATGTTGGGCGATTTGGAGGATTATGGTCCTAGGGATTCAAATCATATATGGATGGGACTCTATGGCCCATGGGCAAGCAAAATCAGAATGGGCTTTGCCCTATCATTATCTACACCTGTACACATTACTGCAACAACCCATTAATATTACCCTCTCTTTGGTTGCTGAGCAAGCAGAGGAAACGGGAACAAAATGTTGGATTTTGTGGTGATGCAGCTCAGGTTATTGTTTTTTTGGGTGAAATTCTGTGCCATTTTGAATCTTGGGGGGCTTTCCCTTACTGGGCAAATGAAATTTCTCTTTTAATTTCATCCAATATCTACAAAAGCCCATAAACAAGAAAGCCAGTTTATAACATCTTGTACAAGCAGAGGCCCAACACACTTGAGGGGAGCTAATTAGTGAAACACTTCTAAGGCCCAAATCCAAGTTCACTCCCAAGTTGGCCCAATGGTCCTCTCTCTATAGTTTAAGACTCTATACACATGGATGGTATGAATTATGAAAGTAGGAGTTGCAGTACCAGTACTTCCTCAGCAGATTTTTGCAACCAAGAATAACATTAGCCAGTGGATGACAGCTTTGCAATAATGCAGGGCAAGAGACGCTGAAATTGCTAGTCAGCATCAACCAAGAGACATCCCTTTTTGTTTTTTATTTTTTTCTTATGGGTTTCCTTCTAATTTTTGGGTTTCTTGGTGTTGTTGGTTGATTTTGGTTTCACCCCTGTCTATACAATTGCTCATTCTTTTGAATTGGGGAGTTATCTACTTGTGATTAAAATTGTTTGTTAAATAACTCCACCCTGAAGTTGCTGCAATTGCTTCTTATTTGTGTAATTGGTCGGTTTAAAAATTAAGAAATAAACTCTAAAGCTAAAGGCTGAATTTTCCAGTTTGAATTCTCTACCACTCGGTCATCAGTTTCCATCACTTATGCTTCTTCTACTCACAGATGGTGAGATCAGAGAGGCCAAGTTTGAGAGAGGAGATGACAAATAAAATGGTTTTTCTTTCTGTTTTTTCTTATGAAAAATAAATAGACTATTTAAACATGTGGTATAATTCTAAACCTAAGATTGTTTTGCACGGTCAGCATTAAAAGTCTGGTATAGTCTAGTAGGAAAAAAATGGGTAGAAGATCCATGTAATGTATGTCTCTTTCAAGTTTCATTTGTAACTTGTCACTTTCTAATTTCATTTTTTAAAAATAAATGAAAAACATATATTTTCCAACCATTTGAAGTTAATTCCAAAATGCCCATTTTAAAATCATTAATAAATGTCGTTTCTTGTTTCAGTTTTTCTTAATTGTCAAGTTCAAGGACTCTTATATCCAGAATCTCTCTCACTCTGCTGGCTCTCCCTAATGTCTATCTTCAACACAGATAGATAAAGTAGACTTCATCAGTTTCACCAATATAATTCAGCAATTTCTAAAAAGTTGACCAGAAATTTCTATCTATTTTGGTCTTCACTTTCTTTTGAAAGGATTTTGAAAAGAAAACACATGATGGACCAGCTTCATTCACAGACACAAACAAATACATGAGCATATATTTATATATAAAATAAAAGGATAATTTTGTTTTTATTGACCAAAAAAAAAGGATAATAAGAAAAGAGGGAATATGGGGAAGATGATTGTTGAAAATTTCAATAGATTAAGATGAAATACAACTGCCCATCTTCCCCGATATTGAATGTTGCAGGGAACTCTTTCGGATCAGAGTGCACTGAAGGTAGCACTACGCCGATACACACAATCCCTGCTTGCTAGACTTTGATTATCTACTAACAAAAATTAAGCACACCAACCACAAATCAAAATCAATGTTTTCATTCACACACTCATACGCACACGAAAGCATAAAGACACAGCTGCGAGGATCATGAGAAAGAAGCTCCGTGTGCACTGTGTTTATATAGGGGAAGAGACGTGAGCTAATCGCACTAGGGTTTTGGTGTTTTTTTACTAGAATACCCCTTTTAACAGATGGGTAATTGGGTATGAGAATCTGTGGCCCGTGGGTAGTGGGTAGTGACCCGATTCAAGCTCAATGCTCCAAATCTTACCTACAGATGGGTAGTGGGTATGAGAATCTGTCACCCTAACTTATTTTTACTTCTTATATAGTTATATCTTGAAAATTGAAAATTTGTGGCCCGATAAAGATAAATTGCTTTTGGTCTAAACTCTAAACTATTGTAGATTTTCTACTTGAATTATAAATTTAAATAAAAGAGGATTTAGATCAGAGCTCAGAAGATGAACAATAATGAACTAGATTAAGACTAAAATTGGGCTGGACTCAAATTGAGAGTTTCAAAACTTGGGCCAAGCATGACTTAGTCTCATTACCATGCTTTCCTTTTGTTTTGTTTTTCTTTCTAAAAATACAGAGAAATTTGTAGAGGTGACTGTAACTCCACCTATTGAGCTTATGTGGTGTTAGATTCAAATCAGTCCATGACACGTGGAAGCAACATATTCATAATGCAAGACCATTTCTTTTAGAATAGAGAAAATAATTTTTTATCAAATCATTACGAAGGTGAAATACTGAAATCCCAAGGGTATTCAAAACTTTAAAAATGCACACTTAATAGGAGGTGAGCAACCAGCTGGGTGAATAAATACACAACTTAAGAAAACAAGATAACTCTGGAGAAGTAAACAATCCTAGAGCACCAGTAGTCACTGCTGCTTTTGTCTCACTGGCTGCACATGGTTATTTTCAGCAGCAACTCCCAGTACCAGTTCAAGGCCATAGCAGGAAGAAGAAGATGCAAGCCCAAATAAATAGAAATCCAAAATATGAAAACCATTATGTTGAGATTCCTACAGGCCCTGATCAATAAGGTAATCTCCCAACCTCTCCACAATCATATTACACTGTCCTGGTGTCACCGGCTCATCATATATACCGAAAATCATAGCCTGGCCGGTTTTCTTCACAGTAACCCCACCAGAGCCCTGCAGACAAAATCAAATCAAATTAAGTAAACCCCATTACAACTTTGTTAGACACAATCCACATTAACATATGGACCGATGCCGCCTTAAATAGACAGCCAACAGAACATCAGAAAAGGCAAATCAGTGCAAATTATTAGGTGGTTGCAAGTGTGCACAGCTCTATCCAAAAAAAAAAACAGGTGATGGACTTCATAAGGTCACAATCCTAATAAAACTTCATAAAGGAAAAAGCATATGCAATTTGGCATCCATGTGTTTGTGTACTTTAGTATGTGTGCAACAGAGACTAATTAAAATGAGCAACCCAAAAGAAAATATAAAACAAAAAAGATAAATATTTAAGGTGGTCTTGAAGCTCTATCATTATACCTTTAAGGACATACCATTTTCTAAAGCCCTACAATAAGCATCAAATCGGAAGGTAGAATGTTGACTTCAACAGGAACTTGAACCGATGAGTTCGATGGTTAACAATTTTAAAATGTAAAAAGGGTGAAACATGATGCCGCTACTTATGACATGGGTGCACGTATAAAACTTTACAGTCTTTATCGCATACTTTAATGAGCAAATTGTTTAATAATCCTGTGAGCTTGCCACAAGTGCAGAACCCAAGCTTGAACTGGCTTGTGAACTTCTCTCGTTTGGTTGATTGCTTTGTGTATTGTATTAATATAAATATAAGACACACATATAATAAAATCAAGCCAATGCCAATCAAGCTTGTCTGACAAGCATGCTTCGCTTGTGACTTGAGCTCAGCTGGTGAAGCTCAACAAGCCCTCTTTCTGTCAAGTCTCAAATCAAACTGGTTGATGAGTGGATCAATTCATTCATATCCTTATCTACTATGCTTGATTATAGAATGTTCACATGTCATGTCCACTTGTTATATGCAAAAAGAATGCCATGGATGTAATTTCTTGAAAACATAGGATTCTTAATGTAAAGTCCTCTACTTTTATTGTGAAATTCAAAGGGAAAATTAAGTAAGTCCATAGAAATTTCACTAAATATGTAAACTTGATCAGTAGTTTGAAAACAAAAAATCCGGGAAAAAAAAGGGAGAAGAATGAACATTACCAAAATCAAGAAAAACACTTTTCAAAAGGCAATTTCTCACAAACTCAGTTTTCAGTCAGAAACAAATGCATATGACATTGTAACAAACTGAGCCTATAGATATAAAACCTAAGCCTATAGATATAAAAAGAAGGTAAATAACATTATCAAAATGATCAATTATCATATGATGAAGCAATGAAGCAGCACATGAGCAAACCAAACAAACCTTCTTTCCACGAATTACAGCTCCACCCTCCCCCTGAATAACCATGTACTTTGTGCCACCAAGGTGTAGCCCAGTTGGAGCAAGAGACCCTGGCTCATCGAAATCTTTCATTATCGCCGTAATTTCTTCAGCCTTAAACTGCATTTAATAAGCAAATCAATCCCCCACTCAATCATTACCACAGCTTAAATTAAAATGAACAAAATTCAGACAATTTTTTTTTAATGTGCTTCTGATGCAAAATCCGATATTGTCTGTTTCCGAATTCCTAATTTCCTATCATATATTTATCAATTAATTAATTAAACATTTGAGGCCATTAACAGAAGCTCAAATACAAACATTTTAATAAGCAAAGCACAGATCCTTTGGAAAATATGAATCACAAATCGTATCGATCAATCACTTAAGAAAAAAATGAATCCTAACAAAATCTGAGCACAAGTGTTTAATTAGTATGAAATGCTTATACAAGTGCATTTGCAATTCATTTTCCGAGGAAACAAACAGATCCAAACTGCACAGATCTAGTGAACTGAATCAAATAATCACAAGACAGAAAGTTGTAGAAGAACCTTAGGGAAGGTGGCGCTCTGGGCCCACACACTGCCGTCGTGGCCGACAATGGCCGCCGCGGTGAGGCGGTTGCCGTCGATGTCGCACATCAAGTGATCGTCGACGTAAGCCTGCCACGACATTTTCCTGATTCAATCCCGACCGTCGATTCGGATTTATGAATTTTTTTTTTTTTCTGATTTTCTTCTTCTAAGGGCTGTGTCTGAACCTCTCTCTCTATATTTGGTTGTTCAAAGGCGAAAGGTATATATATTATATAATATGCATAATGTATATGGTGGGCCCGGTGAAGCGTTGTATGGGAGTTGGGTAGGTGATCTCCTCTCAGCCGTTGGATCTGGTCATGATTGAATGAGTGCCCTTCACGTTCAGCTTGTGCTCGCACCCGACTTGTCCGTACAGGTGCTCGAGAACTCCAAAGCTCATGTTTGGTCACGTGGGACCCACGTGAGTTCACTTGGCAATTCATAGTTACTGCCTTTTATTTTTATTTTTTATGATGCATAGCTACTACCATTAATTCATGATTATGATTCAAATTTGATAACTTGTTAACACATTAAATATGAATTAGAGCTAATTATGATTCAACTTAAATACTTAATTGTGTTTGAGAGAGAGATAGAGATCATGCCCAAAATAATCTGACTTGTAGTAGTATGCATGTAAATTGTTAGTCCTTGATTGCTCCTAGTTTCCAACCTCTTGAGAGTTTAAAAGCTGACCTCAATAATTGAAAAATGTGATATGAATCCGTAGTTAATTATGTAAAGTTAGTGGGCACTTGGAAATGAAATTTCAAATCATATGTCCTTTGAAAACAAAGGACTAAGAGTCAGCATCTCTAATAAACTTTTTAAATGAATAATTCTTTAATTTTTTAGAGAGACAACATTATTTTAGGCTCTAAAAAATTCTTCAAATTGAATCTTCAGCTTAAAACTCAATTTCTCTCTCTTTTTAAATCTAGGACCTCTATTCTCTTTTCAAATATTAATGAGGGTATCTCAAGTCGTTTATTGAAAATTTCAATTCGTACATCGATATATTTTAAATGTTTATACACTTATTGCATTTTAAATTATACCTAATAACATCTCAAGTCATGTTTTGACGCTACTCAAGTCATACCTTAGAGTTTCTTAAATTGTTACTTAGGGCATCTTCAATCGTTTATTTGGACATCCTAAGTCATTTGTTGAAAATTTGAATTCGTAACTCGAGAGATTTTAAATGTTTATAACATTGGTGCTTTTCAAATTGTAAATAGTGACATTTCAAGTTATGATTTGACGCTTCCTAAATAATTCTATAAAGTTTCTTAAGTTATACCCTAGATTTTCTCAAGTTGTTGCTTATGGTATCTCAAGTCGTTTCTTAAGTCATCTTAATTCGTTATGTGAGAGTTTCAATTGGTAACTCGAGATATTTTAAATGTTTATACCCTTAGTACATTTCAATTGTACTTAATGACATTTCAAGTCATGTTTTGACACTTTCCAAATAATACTCTATAGTTTCTCAAGACGTTCTTAGAACATTCCAAGTTGTTCCGCAAGAATTTCAGTTGGTAACTCGAGTTATTTTAAATATTTATACCCTTAGTGCATTTCAAATTGTACCTAGTGGCATTCAAAGTCATATTTTGACATTTTTCAATTCATAAGCTAGAGTTTTTCAAGTCGTTTCTTAAGGCATCTCAAGTCGTTCTTTAGGGTATCATAAGTCGTTCCTTGATAATTCCAGTTCGTATCTCGAGGGATTTTAAATGTTTAAACACATGGTGTATTTTAAATTGTATCTAATGACATTTCAAGTCATGTTTTGACGCTTCCCAAGTCATACACTATAGTTTCTAAAGTCGTTTCTTATGGCATTCCAAGTCGTTACTTAAGAATTTCAGTTCGTACCTCAAAGGATTTTGAATGTTTATACCGTTGGTGCTAGGGGTGTAATTTGGATTGGAAAATTTGAATCCGACCTATTCCAATCCAAAAATTTCCAATTTTGGAACGTCCGAATCAAATTCGAAATCTGAAAATACCAAATTTCGAAAATTCTGAAAAAAATTGGATTGGAATTGGAATATATCTGTAAATTCTGATCCAATCCGAATTCCGATCTGAAATTTTCCAAAGACATTCTGATTCGATATTTTCCAAATTATGCCAATTTATTCTGTATTTATATTAATATTATATTATTTATTTAGTTTTTTACTATATGTTTTATTAATTTGTTATTTGTTTTAAACATACACATACATATATATTAAAAAAAATAAACTAATATTATTAATATAAACATATGTATATTATAAATATATGTGTTTCATAATAACATCAGGGACGGACGCACAACCAAGCTTGGGGGGTCGGGCGACCCCCCGAACGGCGGAGCACGCAGGCTTAGACCTGTCCACGGCGACACCAGTGACCCCCCGACCCCGACGGCCTGACGTGAAGAAGGCGACCTCCAGGGCTCCAGCCTCCAGCCTACCAGCAGCCAGCAAGGCAGCAGGTGATGATTCACCATGAAAGTGTTCCTGCGAAAGTGAGAAACAGAGAAAGAGAGAAGAGAAACAGGGCAGGCGGGCAGTAGGGCTGAAGAGGGGGCTGGGCTAGTGGGCTGCAGGCTAGAGTATTTGCTTATTACATTGGCTTATGTGTGGGCTAGTGGGCTGCGGGCTGGGGTATTTGTTTATTACATTGGCTTTAGTTTTACCGGTTGCAACTACTTCAGTGGAGAGGGCATTTTCCACCATGAATATTATTAAGGGTCCACTCCGCAACAAAATGGGAGATCAATGGTTGAGCGATAGCTTGATTGTTTACATTGAGAAAGATGTTTTTTATTGAATTGATAATGAAGCTATAATGGCACGTTTTCAGAATATGAAAACTCGTCGTGGACAATTGTAACTTGTGTGTTTTTATTATGAATTATAAATGAAACAACTATCATTTAATTTTTTAGTGTTATTTTCGTAAAAAAAATTCATGACATAATGTACACTATGACCCCCCGGAATCAAATTCCTGGATCCGTCACTGAATAACATAAATGTTAACAAAAACACCCACATTTTGTGTACTTGCAATTACTAATTTTTTTTTTTTAACTAATAATAAAAAGTAACGTGAAGATTTCGAATTTTTATCTGAAAGTTCTGAAAATGTGATATTATGAAAAAATCTGAAAATTCCGAATTGGAATAAGATGTTGAAATTTCGATTTTTTGGAATAGAAATTTCATTTTGAAATTTTTTGGATTGGAATTGTAACATCCTATTTCCGATCTGATCCATCTGAAACACACCCCTAGTTGGTGCATTTGAAATTGTATTTAATGACATTCAAAGTCATATTTTGACGATTTCTAAGTCATACCATAGAGTTTCTAAAGTCATTCCTTAGGACATCTCAAGTTGTTTCTTGAAAATTTCAATTCGTATATCGAGGTATTTTAAATGGTTATACCATTGGTGTATTTCAAATTATATCTAATAACATCTCAACTCATGTTTTAACTCTACCCAAGTCATACCTTAGAGTTTCTCAAGTTGTTCCATAGCGCTTCTTCGATCGTTCCTTTGGGATTTTCCAGTCGTTTATTAGGACATCTTAAGTCATTCGTTGAAAATTTCAATTCGTAACTCAAGAGATTTTAAATGTTTATACTATTGGTGCATTTCAAATGATAACTAATGACATTCCAAGTCTTGATTTGACGCTTCCCAAGTAATACTATAAAGTTTCTCAAGTCGTTCCTTAGGGCATCTAAAATGATTCCTTATGGCATCCCAAGTCATTCTGTGAAAATTTCAGTTGGTAACTCGAGGTATTTTAAACTTTTGTACACTTGGTGCTTTTCAAATTGTACACAGTGGCATTCTAAGTCATGTTTTGAAGCTTCCCAAGTAATATCTTAGAATTTCTCAAGTCGTTACTTAAGGCATTATAAGTTGTTCTGTGAAAATTTTAGTTGGTATCTTAAAGTATTTTAAATATTTATACCCTTGGTGCATTTCAAATTGTACCTATTGGCATTCCAAATCATGTTTTGACACTTCTCAATTCATATACTATAGTTTCTCAAGTCGTTCCTTAAGATATCTCAAGTCGTTTCTTGAGAATTTCATTTCGTACCTTTAGAGATTTTAAATGCTAAGCTTTTGGTGCATTTCAAATTGTATTTAGTAACATTAGAAGTGTTTAGTCCATTTTATGAGTCTTTCTTAGACTAAAACTGATAGTGATTTAAAGTTTTTTTTATTATTTTTTTAATTTTTTTATGGCTTTATGTTAGGTTTTAACTCCAAGATTTTGGGTGTAATATGTAGCCTTTACAATACCCACTATACACCATAAGAAGGAAAATTTCCTTCAAATAAGGGGAAGTACCCTTCAAATCGGGAAATAACTTTCTTATAAATTAAAAGAATTTTTTTATAAATTAAAATAACTTTATTATGAATTAAAAATATTTATTTATAATTTATTATAAATTAAAATGGTTTTTTTTTATAAATTTTTATATACTTCCGATTTTCATCTAAAAGCTATTTTTCTAAAAAACTTAAGCCTAATTATCTTTTATTACAATTATAATATTTGATTTGTACATTAATAAAAATCAAAACTTGTTTTTAAATAATACTCTTCTTTATTATGTTTAATTTTTAATTTAAAAGTGAGAGTGATTTGGTAATAAAAATCTCAATAAATGTTTTCTCAAATATGAGAAAAGCAAATTGACGGGGTCCAATGTTTCAAATTCCCCTTTTCATGAGCATGTGATACCCATGTAAAAGGTAATACATTCCTAATTTACATGTTTCCCAAATAATAAAATTAAACTTAATATTCATTCCAAAACTTCAGATTCATGAAAGAAACAGGCTCTAGAATAAGTTTGACATAATTTTGCTCGTTTTTACGACTTGTTCATATTTTGATAAAAAATGCACCATAACGCTAATTTCGTCATAAAAATTATCCTATATCTTGTTAGTTCTTTTTTCAATATGTATTTTTTCCGATGGATAAGGCCTAAGGTGTAAGTGAACTTCTTTTTTTTTTTTTTTTTTTTTTTTTTTTTTTGGGGAAATTAGGAAGGGNGAGCAATCGAGCACACTTACGCCTTGAATATTTGATATTTCCCATGAATTAATAATATAATAGTAGCTATCGATTCCTTTGTAATGGGAAGCAAAGTGGAATTGACACAAATTGGCGTGAAGCAAAATTAGGGAAACACCTTGACCTATGTTTCAGCTTTAAGTACACTGTTGTCTGCAAAATACACCTGACATGACAGATATTTCGATCTGGACATAGTCCACAGTTAACAGTGTACAAGTAGTCTATTAGGCCTAGTCAAAGCGAGGGTGATGGTTCCATGTAAATGTAATGGTAGGCCATAAAACCCTAGTGGGTATAATTGCCTATGTACAAGCCTTAGCACGCCAACACTGATATATTGAAAGTTGGACCCCTTGCTTATTCTCATCCTTAAAATTGGTATCTATTAAAAAATAATTAAATTAAATTAATACCTGGTTTTGTTGGATTAATACAATATAAAGTTATAAACAGCTAATGTTAAAAAAATTCTGGAATCATATTTTGGATTTTAAATATTATTTTCCTTTGTATTTTTGTGCTTATTAACTTAGAGCACTAGGGAAATTATCTTACAATTCTCACCTACTTTTTAGGCGAATAGGCAAAGGATTTCCATTCCAGCTGAAAAGTTTGCATTAAATAACCGTTTATGTTACAAGACTACCCATGCCGGCATGCCCTCAAATCAAAGGTTAACATCTTCCAGCTATGTGGTAAGCAGTGACATATCAACAGGGACAATGCAATGCATGCAGTTCTGAATAGATGTGAAGCTTCAAGTTATAACTGATATAATAATATGTCAAAAATGATCCAAAACCAAAAAGGCCACGCAAAGACAAGAAGAATAGGTTGGTTTCTCAGCTTTTGGTTTTCCATGTTTCAAGCAAAAATTTACAAATGTGGAGTTTGTGATATGATATCTTGGAGCAGAGCCTGTTTGTGTGTTAATAAATAGAAAAACTGATGGCCAAAGCAAATCGTCCTTTGTTGCACCCAATAGGGAAACTCATACAGTCATACTGCAAAACTTGAAACCCTAGTGACACTCAAAAGGCATGCATTTATGAAAAGTCCATTCCTTCGTACACATGGCATTAATTAAATGGAAGCCCAAACTCATCTCTTTCAGTCTCTTTCAATCTCTCAATCACCCACACCGAAATGCTTTATGGGTTACAAACTTACAAAGGAAAAAAATTAGATAATATATGGGTGGTAGTGTGGTACCGTGGCAGATAAGATCATAAGAGTAAATCACTAAAATTGAAAATATAATCATTTGAATTTTATTAACTAAAATGTCTGGCCTAATAACAGTTCAATTTGCTTTAAAAAGAAGTAGGGAACTTACCTTTTTAACATTTTCAAAGCCATAAAAGTTGAATCATTCTGCAACTGTCTAAGTTAATGAGTTAGACAAATATTCTTGGTTGAATTTCAAATTCGTGAGTTAAATTACTTAACATTTTTCATACAAAAAATTAAATGAAATACAACAAGAGAAAATTGGTATATTACTAATTTTGCTTTGCTATGGAAAGTGGTTTAACAACTTCTCCCACTCCTTTGGACCTCATCTGTACCAGAAAATATTTGATTCAAACATCCTTCGCAAATGATTTAATGCATTAAAGAACAACAATATTCCTTTAAAGAATGTCAATTAACAAGTTAAGAGTTACCCTTGAGAACTTTGCTTTGCTATTGTCTATTGAGAAGGGTGGAGTAATAATTTGTTTTTTCTGGTATATTATTTAGCCAACTGTGAATTATGATCATATATTTAATTTAACTTTATTTATTTTTCTTGTTATATTAGAAGAGATTATATGTACTGGACTTATTCTAATCCTACTTCCTACAATTCATCACCACTTGGTTTTGTTTGGGGTCTTTGCTGGTCAGCTTCATCTCTTGGACTGGGCTTTGAGGTTTGTCTTTTGAATCTTTCTATTATCAGTTATCTTTAGTGCTTTATGTTTTTTTTTTTTTTAGCTGAGTTGAATGGATTTGGTTGCATTGGTTCTCTTGTTCTTAATACCATGGAATGTTATGTCATCAGTATTGTTTGGATCCATTAATTAACTTGACTATAAAAGGAAAATGGAACCAAACAACATTAATTACTTTGTTTTTTGGGTAGAAAAACAAACAAAATTACTATAAAAGGACAGCAATAAGAGAGAATAGGAGGGCCGATTAAATTGAGGGTTGCAAACTTGCAATGAATGAATATGCCTACCAAAGTCTCCCAAATATGTCAATTTTGAATTTATCCAATGATAAATTTTTTTCCATTCTTGAAGGTCATAATTATTGTACCAACTTTAGTCCTAGCTAGTGAACCAATCATTGGGGGAATTAATGCAGTTTTAAATTGACAAATCTACGCACCAACATTGATTAGCAGTAGAAAATAGAAACCAAACAACACAGGAAATAAAAACGCGCGCAATTCATGTCATTCACATTTTGAGCATAGTATAAAGTTTCTTTTTTTTTTGGCCAAGTGAGCATAGTATAAAGTTTCCAAGATACAAGTAGGTGATGAAATGATATTATAGGATTCTTAAGCTGATGACTACACATGATGCAAATATAAAAATGATGAACAATTTTGCCTTCCACATCCATCCGACCCATTGTGAAAAAAGGGGTTAATTTATCTAAACTTGTAATCCAAAATTATGTGTAAAAATGATGAGTAATGTTAAAAAAAAAAAAAAATTATATTATTAATTAACAACATGACAGTTGTGTTAATTAACCATTGCTCTCAAATCATATTAATTGATGTAATAATGCCTAGTAAAAAGAAATCTGCATTTTCTAGCTAAGTTAAAATAAATTTGACCATTTGACCGTTGATGTGTTAATTGACCATTATTTTCAAGATATAGTTTCTCTGCTTGTCTCCTTATTGTCAAATCACACTAATAGATATAATGATGCTCAATAAATAAAATAATAGACATAATAGATACACATCAACTTTTCTTTAAAAAAAAAAAAATGCAAATCAACCATCATATCCTTCAATTAAATTAAAACAACTGTGAATTTCAAATAAATATTGAAAACTTGGAAAATAAGATATGTCATTATATGAGATTTAGGTGATCTACATTAGCTTTATATTCTTTTTCTTAATATATATTACTATTATTCGATCATATTCAAAGGTGAAACCATTTTTTAATTTGTGTGTTTGGGAATGTAGAGAGAAGGGAATCAGTGTCACTGTATGGAAGCATTAAACATTAAAGTATTAAACCATGAAAGACCATCCTCTCTCTCTTTTTGTATTTCATGTTATACACCGCCAGTGTAAATGCGATTCGTCGTCTTGTAATGGCAGAGAGGCAAAAAGAGCATTGAATGCAAAGACATGATCGAAACAAAACCCACGTCTTTCTTGGCCATTCCTAGCCTAGCCATGTAGCCTTCTGAACTTCCAATCCCAACAGGCTGATCCACAATATTCTCTTAATCTTTGTGGGTATAATTGCCTTTCTACGTTTGCACAATTTATATGTTATTATTATTTTTTTTATAAGAGATATGTGAGTTTTTTTTATTGGAGATATATGAGTTTTTACGTTGAATGAGTTTCTAATAATTTAATGATTTCATATAATTTAGTGATTTAGTGATTTATGGGAAAGAAAAATTTGAAATCAACATTAATTACATAATGACAAAACTTGTAAATAATAAGAAACTTATAGATTATTGTAATCTTACATGCCCTAGAATTTTGAATATAAAATTTAACTATTAAAAAAAATAATGGTATTAAACTCTATCAAAAATTAGTTTTAAGGGCTAATATCCCAATATTATAACATTTTGTTTTTATGCTCACTCCTTAGGCTAATGGGCCAAGGATTTCCAATCCAGCTTAAAAAGTTAAAATTATGACACACTCATACCCAAAAATCAAAAGTTCTTTATATCTTCCACCTATGTATAGGAAGCCATATATGAAATGTCAACTGGGAGAATGCATATATTTATACAAAACTTACAAATGCAACATATTCCAAAAAGGCCATATATGGAAAGACAAGGAGACTAGGTTTGGTTCTAGCACTCTAGTTTTGCATGTATCAAGTAAAACTTTACAAAACAATGCCTGCAGGCTGTGGAGTTTGTGATATGCTTTGTTGGAGCAGAGCCTGTTTGTGTGTTAAAAAATAGAAAAACTAATAGGCATATCCTTGTTGCACCCAATAGGGAAACTGATAGTGCCAAGCTTGAAACCCTAAGGCAGTCAAAAGCCATGTATTTATGAAAGGTCTATTCCCTCGTACACATGCATTAAATCCAAAAGGACCAAAACCAATCCATCTCTCTCCATCTCAAAAGTGCTTAATGAGTAATACAGAGGAATAGAGGACTAGATAAAGCAAATTAATTAATATTGGTGATGGATAAGAATAAATTAGAAAGATGAAAAAATAATATCGAGCAAAACAAGAAGATGCAAATGTAGTATCTTGAATTAGATTAACCAAGATGAACTATTATCTAACTTTTAAGTTGATGAGTTGATAAAATAATATTAATTTCTTGGTTGGATCAAATTCTATATTTAAATTTGTGTTACATTTTTCATACATAAAGTAAGATACAACTATATATAGAGAAAATCTGTTTGTTCTTAACTTTATGATTGGTCGCTGCCAGCCTGCCAGCATGTATGCAATAACATGGCATAGATTGCAACTTTAAATTCAAGAGAGGAGGTGAAGATTTTTAACACTAGTGATGGTGAATATTTAACTCATACTCTAGAGAAAAAGTATAAGTCAGATTGAGTTGGAACTTCTCCTGCTCCTTTTGATCTCATTTGTACCGCGATAGTTATAAGATTTAAATACCCTTAACAAGAGATTTAATTCATCAAACAACAACAATATTCCCTTTAAATAATACAAATTACAAAGTTATAGTTACCCTTGATAACTTTGCATTTTATTTTCTTATATTTTACGTTGTAAATTGTGAAGTATAATTATATATTCAAATATGACTATTTGATTTTTCTTTGTGTTACATGGGAAAATATCGAATCTTTCACATATTCTAATCTAAATTCATTTCATTAACCCTAATTGTTTTAATTCATATTCCAAGGGACCTAGAGCCTAACATATCAAATAGAAAATTCATTTGGAATAATATAACGATGTGGCTTATAAAATAATAGATTATAAAGAGTCAACTGTCATAGTGGTGGCCGGACTTAACTTTTGATTGATTACCTATAAAAGGAAAATGGAACAAACAACATGAAATAAAAGAGAATAATTAAGTATATATAGAAGATAGTGAATTAATGAAATCCAGGGTTGTGTGCAATGAATGGATATACCTACCAAAGTCTCCCAAATATGTCGAGTTTGAATCAAGGCATTGATAACAATTTTCCCATCTCGAAGGTCAGAATTATTTTACCAACTTTAACTAATCATTGGCAGAGTTAAAATGCAGTTTTAAATTGACCAAACCTGCACAACAACATTGATTAGCAGTAGAAAATAGAAATCAAACAACACGTACAGGGTATAAAACTGCAATTAATGTCCTTGACATTTTCAGCCAAAAAAGAATAATGTTTCAAAGATGTAACTAGCTCCTTTGTTTCTGACGAGACAAGATATAAATAGTTGAGTGAAATATGGTATGCTTAAGTTAGTTGTTGGATTAGGTAAGCTTCACGAGAAAGGTTCAGCTTTCACGAGAAATTGTATATTTAAGTGTAACACTGTGGCAGTATGACTAATTTATTAAAGTATATATAACATCTGTATAATTATTAACTATATAAAGTTTTAAATCTTAAATTTATATAAAAAATTAATTAATTTAAATTTGATAATCATAATCCAAAAAATGTGTACACATTATGAGCAATGCTGAAATGATTATATTTTCTACTATATTAATTGAAAAAATGATAGTTATTTTGTTCTATCTCATTGACAATATGATAGATGTATTACCATTGCTCTCAAATCAAACTAGTATATTTTCTAGTGCCTAATAAAAAATTAATAGATTAATTAACTATCAATCAGTAAGAGATTCAATATTCTATAATAGGAAAAAGAGAACCTATCTCACCTTTTAGCTAAATTAAAATAAATTAATTATTGCTTTGCTTATGGAATAAACCTATCGCACCACATAGATGTAATAATGCTAGTAAGAAAAATAATAAACCTAATAAATAACACATTAATTGTCACATCCTCCAATTAAGTTAAAATAAGTTTGAATTTTATCTGCTCAAATTCCATATCTTTAATTAAAAAAAGTGTAATAATAATGCTAAACTCATTAAATAACATGTTAATACATGTATCATTATCTTATTTGATAGAAATAAATGAATTTAAATTAATTAGGTATAAATTTAATAAGATTTCACTTTCCAAATCAAATTTCAAATAATTTTTTTTTTCTTATATCCAAATTAATATATCAGTATGCAAACTTTTAATGAGGAGTCGCTAATTAGCACCATTATCACAATTCACTATATCCTAGAGATTGGCGAAGACTCTTTGTTTTCTCACTATTATTCATCTGCAGATATTATTCATCTGCAGAGTTGAAAGCAAGTGCCATTTGGGTGTTTAGGAACGCAGAGAGAGTAAAATGAGTGTTAACGTGTGCAAGCATTGAACCATGAAAGACTCTCCTGTCTCCTGTCTCTCTCTCTCTCTCTCTCTCTCTCTCTCTCTCTCTCTCTCTCTCTCTCTCTATCTGTAATTCTGTATTTCTCTGCATCTCACGCCGCCAATGTATATGGGATTTGTCTGGTAATGGAGTAGTGGGCAGAGACTGCATTAAATGCGAAAGACATGGTGAGTAAAGCTCCAGTCCCAATTTTCATGATTACAGGGATTTCATATCCACAAATGTGAAACAAAACCATACTCTGAATACTGAAAAACCTAGCTACCCTCAGCCAGTAGTAGCCTCCTGATCATTGAATCCCAACCGTCCGATCACACACCCTGCCATGCTTAAAAGGGTACCCCCAGAGCGGTATGATCAACATCAACCCCTTCTTTTCTTCTTCTCCTCTTCCTCTGCTCCCATGGTTTCCTCAGAAGAGGGCTGTAAAAAACTGAACCCCAATGCTGAGCCGTACCCACCATTAATGGCAGATAGGCTTCTTCCTCTTCCTCCTCCTCCTCCTCCGTACGCTCAGCACCACCAAATTTTCCCTCTTCCCTTTGCTCTCCACCAAAGTCATTATCAACCCGGATATTACTGTCCGGGTCAACCCATTTACTCAATAACAGTGGTGGGTAATGATTTGAAGATGATGAAACAAAACATGGTTCCAGGTCTTTCTGGAAGGCTGGTGCTGCGTAACAGCCACCTAAGTAAGCCCAAGAGCTTCAGCAGAGTCCGGGCGGTTCCTCCGATGCGGTTGCGGAGGAGGACCCCATGGCAGCCCAAGAAACTTCCTGCTCTGGGCTGTAGCAAAGGGGCTCAGAAATGGGTTCAAAAGACCCAGAACCGACCCGAAAAGATCGAGCCCTCGGAGCAGCTGCAGCTGAACAAGGTCACCAGTAACGGCGGCGGCGGCGGTGGTGTGATTCCATTCCCTTCAAGTGTTGACCAACTTCAGAGCTCCACCCCAACCACAGTCATGATCAAGAACATCCCCAACCAGTTCACGTTAGCTCTGTGTTTTTGACTTCACTTAATCTGTCGTTTGTTATTTGGGCTTTTCGTCCATCTGCAAAATAATAATAATAATAATAATAATGCGATACACTGCAGGAGGCGTGATTTGCTTTTTATTCTCAAGAAACACTGCCGGGAAGTGAATCAAAACGGTGCGTCCAAGTCCGACGATGACGATCCATCCGAGTTTGATTTTGTGTACCTGCCCATGGATTTCAACAAGTTCTGGTTGAAGAAGCGTGTTGCCAATCTCGGCTACGCGTTCGTCAACTTCACCACTCCCGTTGGAGCGTTCAGGTTCTACCGCAAGTTTCACAACACCAAGTGGAACGTCAACAACAACAATAAAATTTGTGAAATAACTTGTGCTAAGATACAGGTTTGTTAAATCAATCAATTAAATTTACATTTTGTTTTTAATTTTAATGATCTGGGTTCTTTTGGGTATTGCGTTGATTTTTTTATTTTTTATTTTTAATTGCTGGGTTCGGTGTGTAGGGTATGGACGCTCTGAAAGCCAATTTCCAGAGCAAGATTTTCTGGTGCCACACCGAAGAGTACTTGCCGGTGATGGTGTCGCCTCCCTGTAACGGGTCGGTGTACCCAAAAGTGAACCCGGTGGGCAAACGGGGCAGCAAGAAAGCTCGATTTTGAGAAATGGGATGGGTCTTTAATTTGACAACGCAGTAATGTGGGAGTAAGGCTAAAGGTACCACACCTCCACACCTTCATATCACACAGCTAATAGGATGTGAAGTTGGTGTGGCGTGGTCTCTCTAGCCTTACTCATTTCATCTGATGAAAAACAACATCGGAGGGGTTAACTTGTGGTTGATTTGGTTTCATTTTCCTTGTCTGTCCTTGTGAATGTATAGGTGTAGCTTGGATGAGTTTTATGTGTTTCCTTTGTATTTGTCTCCCCGGCCATTGTGGTAGCTAGTCTCTGGGGTGAAATGGAAACAACATGGGTGTGTGATGTGTTATGAGTGTAGTATGATTAGTATGTGCTGTGAACTGTTTAAAATAAAAAAATATTTCTTTTAATATATTGGGGAGCTTCATGCGGTCTATATTCTATCCTCTTACTTGATGTTGTTACTTGTCAAGAGTATTTAATCTCCGGTAGAAATTACTCCAATGAGTGATCTTCATTTGTTAAAATTGTGAAGCATAAAACTATTTTTGGTTGCCGACAATGACAGTGGAGAGGAGGTACCTACACAATAAAGAATTCACTCCGGTGGTTAAGTTAGTTTATGTTTTAAGGAGGGTTTAAAATTGCAAATAACATCTTCATACCTCGAAATGAAAGATATGTTGGGCTCCAAGTCGTATGTTCAATATTTTTATTTTTTATCACCATGAAGTGATCATGAACTCCCCATTATCTATAATCACAATCATTAAATCACGAGCACGTTAGTGAGCTTTCGTTCAAGGTAATGTGGGCATGAAAAGTTGTTCGGATACCTGTGTGAAAATTTGTTGTTCCTTATCAGTTTTTGATCGGCTTAAAGAATTAATTTTAGTGCGGACAGTTTATTCAAAATATTCTTAATTTACCAAAAAAATTTGTTGTTGCATATATATGTTTAAGCATTAGTAGTTTGGTTATTATATATGTTTAAGCATTAGTAGTTTGGTTATTTTATGATTTAGTTGCTTAATAATGTAGAGTGTTGTATTATATTAGAGAATTAAAGCTTCGCATAAGAGGTTTTGGACCTTTTTACTAATTGCCGCTTAATTTTGCGGTAAATATCAAGATTTCTTAAGTTTGTTTTTGTATTATTTTTTTCCTTCAGAAGTTTTTATGTATTTGTTACGAAGTTGTTGAGATTAACGATGCAAGTTAGGTTTAGCAATTTGGCTTATCTGTTTTGTTTTGTGCCAAACGACAACGCCAAGTCGTTTTCGATGAATCCTCGTACAGTTTTAGCAATCGCTGCAATCCCACAACCGCTTTTTCACCTTCACCTGCACCAAAATGGCTGCCAGTTTTTGTTGTTGCCTAATGGGTATTAAGTTCCTGGAGACTTTATGGATTAAGTTTCATTTTATTCAACTCCCAAACTTGCTCTAGGAATTGGAGAAAGCCCTTGAAACTTAGGGTATGGTTGCTATTTTCTAAACGATTTATTGGCAAGTTTTGCGAGGCCACCATCCTTCTTTTTTAAGTGCATGTCCTAGGCTAAGTACATATTATCCTTCTGTTTTGATAGGGATGGTATCCAGAAGTGCTTATTTGAAGAACTTAAATTGAGAAATAAGTTAAGAAATAATACATCAAGCCTTTGAATTTAACATAATGGTTAAAATTAATAAACAAGAAAATAAATCTAACTCTTAAAAATATTATCCCATAGTTTAGCATTAGCAGTTTTGTTATATTATTAGTATTACATGCATATTATTTCTCTGGAAAATATAGTCTAGCATTATTCTTATAATAACCCGAATTTTGTTGTTGGCAATAAGAAACAAATTGAGCACTCCTGATTGCCATGGATGTCCTGATCGAATCCGTTGATCTATCATCTGTTGTTGAGTGCCCTTATCATGATGTTATTCGTAAACTTGTGATGCTCAGGTGTGGTCTTAGCCAGTTAGCCTCTTAGCTTAATTCGTGAAAGGACAAGTCGCTTAGTTGTGGAACCTCGAAACTTGGCTTGTTTTGTATTTGCGTTGACTTTCTTGACAGTTGTTTGATTTGTTTTGGCTTTTGGCTCATTGTGCCTTCGTTTGTACTCTTAGGCTTTCACCGTTTTGGATTGCTCTTGCTTTTAGTCAATGCACCGTTTTGCTTAATTCATTCATGTGATCACAGACAAGAAAAAAAAAAAAAAAAAAAGTCTTGTAGTGTGGCACTTTTTGTAGAGCTCGAAACCCATCTTTATAATAATGTTTTTGGGGTTTGCAATCTTTCAAGTATTTAGTACTTCGGACTATTTAAAAATAAGTGCTAAAAAGACATGATATGACTATGAGAGCATTTAGCAAAAGAAGCTGATTAGAGAAATTCAAAGAAATTATGTAGGCATCACAAGATATTGATATTTATAATCTGTCTGAGTTCTTTTAACTCAAGACCTATTTGAACAAAAAAAATGAAGTGTAATTTACTAAATCAAATAGCTTATTGGCGTCAAGAAATATTAATATCAGACATTACACATATGTTATTTTTGTGCTTTGACATGCCAAGAAATTTTCTAACAAGATAATAAACATAAAGATTAGTAATCTAGACTATAAAAAGTATTTTGGATATGAACTTTTTTTTCTTCCCACCAAATAGGGTGATTTTCCATTTACCAAAAGTAATCAGAAAATATGAAAGTCAGGTTTTTGGAAAATGATTTTTGTTAAAACAAACGGAATCATCATCTCACCTAGGTTGGCAAGCTTTGACCATCCTTTATATATATTGGAAAGTGTGTGCGAGCAAAAGAGTAAGAGATTCAAAAACACTATTTGAACGTAAGATAAAACGTGCTTGAAAATAAATCACCGATATTGTGGAATAAGCAAGAAATAAAATTTCGGGTTTCGAGGAAATTTTAAAGATTTTTAAATTTCGACAGAAATTAAACGAAAATAATAAAAATTATTATCAAAATACGAAAATTTTGAATAAAACTTTACTATATATTTATTTAACATATTATCTACTACATTGATAAAAAATATTGAAGAAACCGAATTATATAGTAAGTTTCATGTGATATAAGATAAATATAATGAGCGCTGAAGGTAAATATTATGAAATAAAATTAGTATAATGAATAAATAAAATTAATATATTATTTATACTCTATAATATATACACTAAATTCTATATACTTTATAATCTATACTCTATATTATTTAATATATCGTATAAAATATTAGGGTTTAGGTCCTTTAGGATATTTTTTATTATTTTTTATATAAAAAGGTATTAGAGTTTATTGGTTTAGTGTTTAAAAATAATTAAACGAAACTCCAACACGGCCAAACGAAATCTCAAATCATTTTTTTTTTCAATTGCCCAAAAACCTCAAACTAGGATATGGTATATGATATTAGGGTTTAGGCTCTTTAGAGTATTTNGAGTATTTTAAATTTTTTAATTATTTTTTATATTCAAATATATTAGAGTTTACAAATTTAGGATTTAAAAACAACTAAATGAAACTCCAAAAAAGCCAAATAAAAACCCAAACTATTCTATGTTCTTTACAATTTCCCAAAGACCCCAAACCCCAATCTACCCTAAACCTTTTAATTTTTTTCTCTTTCTTTTTTTTTTCTTTTCTTTTTTTCTTCTTCTTTTTTTTTTTCTTCTTTTTTTTTTCCTTCTTTTTCTTTTTTTCCCTTCTTTTTTTTTTCTTTTTTTTTTCTTTCCTTCCTTCCCTTTCCTTTATTTCCCTCCCGAGTCTCCAGCAAAACTTCTGTTTTTCTTCTCTCTCTCTCTCTCTCTCTCTCTCGCCCCCCTGCCGCGCCCAAGATCTCCCTCGATCTCCCTCCTGCCGCGCCCCCCGGTCACCCTCTGCCGCCGCCGCTCCTTTCTCCCCCGATCTACCCCTGCCGCGCCCCCTACAGCTGCCGGCGAAAACTTCGGCGAAATTTCGAAAATTTTGCCGAAATTATCCTGAAAATTTAACAAAACTAGATTTCAATTTCGCTCCCTCCTTAAATCGGAAATTTCGCCGAAATTTTCGAAATTTAAACCCTTGGGAATAAGCAATAAAGTACAATTTCTTGTTCAAAATCACCAAAAATTTGAGCCTGGTAACTCGTAATATTGATTATTGGCAATTTGGCATATTCATTCAAGCCATGAACATTGTAGTGAAATCTGAAATTTCACAATTATCAACCACATATAAATGAAAGGGTACGTCAACTACTCTATTTAACTATTATTTGTGTTATATTGAAAGAGATCGAATTCTTAACTTATTTTAAATTTTTAATCTTAATTCATTTCACTCATTTTAATTATTTTAATTTGTAATTTAAGAGATAAGAGTATTAATTTAGCGAAAAAATATTTTCTTGGAATGAAATAACCTTGGCATTGTTTAGATCCATCCGAAGTTGGCTTATAAAATAAATAGATAACAAATAAGAGTCAGTTACCATAGTGGTGTACTTAACTTTTGATTGATTATAATTTATACATATAAAAGGAATATGAAACAAACAACATGAGATAAAAGAGAAGAAGAGGGCGAATTTATTAAATCCAGGGTTGCAACGAATGAATGTAACAAGTACCAACCAAAGCCTCCCAAATATGTCAAGTTTGAATTAAGCCAATGATAACATTTTTCCCATCTTGAAGGTCATAATTATTTTACCAACTTCATCCTCGGTGAACCAATTATTGGGAGAGTCAAATGCAGTTTTAAATTGATGAAACCTACTACACCAACCTTGATTAGCAGTAGAAAATAGAAATCAAACAACACAGGGAATAAACTGCAATTCATGTCCTTGACATTTTGAGCAAAATATATGTAATGGACAAGTTATCAGAATGAGGAACAGGTTTGGCTTTCACACCCATTTGACACATTATCAAAAACAAAAAATAATAAAATTAATTTTGATAATCCTAACCCATCATTTCTGTACAAAATTTAGGAGTAATGCTAAAAAGGATTAAATTTCGTATTATATTTAATATGTTAATTGAACATTGTTCTCAAATCACACTAGTACGTAGATGTTATAATGCCTAGTAAAAGAACAAAGATATAATAAATATACATCAACTATCAATCCTCCATACCATATTGTGAACAACAAATGGCATGAGTTTGACAACATGACAACTGATGTGTTAATTAATTATTATTTTGCTCATGTCTAAATCACATTATATATTTATGCATTGTAAGAAAATAATAAATATAATAAATACACCTCAACTATCACATCCTCCCACCAAAACAATTTTCAAATTAAAGACCTCTCCACTATATCGATCTTTCATCTTTCCAATGGCTCTTTTGTTCGAGTGTTATTATTGATCTTCAGAGTTGAAACCAATTGACATTTGGAGAGAACAAGTCTGAGTATCGACGTGTGCAAGCATGAAAGACTTCCTCTCTCCCTCCTCTCCGTCTCTCTGTGTTTGACGCCGCCATGTTAAATCAGATTTGTCTTGTAATGAATGGAGTAATGGGGAATGCATAGCTATGACTACAGGGATTTCTTATCCCACAAATGTGAAACAAAAACCAAAACCCACTCTGCTCTGAAAAGCCTAGCTCTTGTACCCTGTCAGCCAGTAGTAGCCTCCTCATCTTTGAATCCCCACCGTCTGATTCACAACAGAGTGCTTAAAAGGGTACCCCCACCCTCCATTTTCAGAGCACACCCCAAACCCTTGTCCTTCTCCATGGCTTCCTCAAAAAATGGCTATAATAAACAACTGAATCCAAACGCCCAACCCTTCTCTCCGTCGTACGGTCAGCACCACATTTTGCAGTTTTGTATCTACCAAAATCATCACTATCCACCAACAATGGCCGTGAAAAGGGTGGTGCTGCCACGTAGGCAGAACATGGGCAGGAGCCGCAGCAGAAGAGTACCTGCCGGTGGTGGTAGCTCCAGCCTGTGACGGGTCGACCCGCCCGAAAGTCATTCCAGTGGGCAAATGCCCCAACAAACCCCATAGCTAAGAAAAGGATCGACTCTATCATTTCACAAGACAATGGTGATTGGTGATGCTAAACTCATTATATTTTCAGACCAACTTCGCATTAAACCAGTTAATGTCCAAATATTTGGTCTAAATATATGGTTCGTGTAGCATTACTCTGTTCCCCATTGGCTCTGCTTTGCTTATGTGCTCGTATAGCTTGGGTTTCTGTGTGGGTCAAGTGTGGACATATATGCATGCATGCACGCCATAGACATGCATGCTGTTTGTGCATGTGTAGTATATTGAGGAGCTTCCTTCGAGATCTATTCATGTGTTGTGCATATAAACTACTAATTGTTTTTAAGCATTCATTTTTCTTGATTTGGTTTATTTTTTCTTCCTTGAGAAGTATATATTTTGTTTACTTCTTACTAAAAGTTGCTCAGGATATTAAGCATGCAAGTGAGGTTAGTCTCATTCGTGTTAATTACTTTATTGAATGGATGTCCTCATGCCCTAGCAATTTGGCCAAACGACAATGCCAAAAATCTCTCATGTAAGCATCTCCTGTTTGTCTAAAAATCCAAGTTCCAAAACCCATATTTGGTCGCATTCAACACTCGGCTTGAGGAAGTGGAGTCAATTCCACCGGAGGATTCAAACCCAAGCTTTAAATATGAGATTCTTTTTCATGAGTCAGACCTTAAAATCGTACGTGAGGCTGATGCATGTGAAGAAAGAGACACTCTAATGGGGATTTTGGACCATCTCCAGTGGTGATTCTGACCCAAACTCATATTTAGTTCTCATGTTTGGGTCCTCGCCAATGGAGGGAAGACCAAATTCTTAGGCTTTGGTCTGAGCTTATATCTTCAAAAGGACAAATCGCTTAGGTCTACAATATGGAAACTTTGCTTGGCTTTCTCCTTTTGTTCTCTTTATTTTATATTTTGTTTGGAAGTAGAAATATTTGGATTTTATAACCATTCTTGCCCTCCTTTTGTGACTTTGAGTGTGATCTGCAGTGTTATCCAGTACAGAATATATATGCTCTGTTGTGTTTAAACCATCTTCCTCCAACATTGCGCTTATTTGCTGCTTTGAATAGCAACTCAAGCTAGTTAAGTGTACGAGAACATTTAGTAAAAGACTGATTACAGAAATTCAAAGTTATATACGCCACACACGGACAAGGATCCCTACCCATTTTCTTATCATGCTTTGTACAAGGCTAAAATCTTAACCATTGAACTCCTCTTTCTCTCCCTACTCTCATTCTCTACTCTCTTCAATGGCAAAGACTTTAGCCTTGTACAAAGCATGGTAGGAAAAATGGGTAGGAGATCCTTAATAGTTGGTAAAATCCGGTTGATTCTACAACTGTGCAAGTGCAAGCAAGTTCTCCTAACTCAAGTTTGTTAGAATATGGTTTTGAAGAGGGGTGGATATCTATAGTGGAGAATAAGCAATAGAGTAGAATTTCTCGTTCAAAATCCCCAAAATGTAGAGCCTTATTTTTTGAAGCAACCAAAAATTTGAGCCTTGACAACCAATAATTTTCATTATTGGCATATTCATCCAACCCATGAACATTGTTGTGAAATCTGAAATTTCACAATTATCAATTACATGCAAATACTTAAAGATAAGTCAAGGGACTGCAACTTAAAGGCAGGGAGGGAGTGAGGGAGCATTTGAAATATATAACAAATCGAAGATAAACAACATATTTTCTATAAATCTTGCTAATTTGAACACTATTATCAGAGTAACAGCTACATAAAACCTAAAAATCAAGGCTTGAGTTGAGTAGGTAGAGATGCAAAGTAATAGCCATAGAACAGCATGCTCATATTTCAAGTTCAAAATAAACCAAACTACAGTCAAAATTCACATGTTTTAGTGATATCATGTATGGAAAGCATTCTGATTATTAGAGAAGGAAGTAACTTTCAGTTATGACTGACTAATGGCTAAGACATATTTGTTATCTAGCTGTGAAGAGGATGGAGATATCAAAGAGTAAAAAGAATCAAGAAAGAAGTTTGTAACGGAGTGGTGATTGACCTATGCATATCAAATGGAAGCACCGATTGACCTATGCATATCAAATGGAAGTGGTAATTGACTGATGCATACAAAATGGAAGTGGTGATTTCACAAAATTCTAGTGCTATCAACTATCTAATAGATGTTGCACACTCAAATTATAACAATCATACATACATACTGGACAATGCTAGCAGTAAAAATTCCAGAATTGGCAGCAGAACACAATGAAGCATGCAACATATTAGATGTACTGGTAAGAAGACAAGGATTATCAGAACAAAGTGATAAGTGTGACAACACTTGAGAAAACTTTCACACTTACAGATAGGAATTATGGTTCTGAATTTTGAAACAATTTCGATAAGTCATGACTTTTGATTCAAATTCATAGCATTTGAAAAGTTCAAGAACATCCTAATTTCATGGCGTGGCCAAGACATTAGACAACATTTCCTTCTCAATTTTTTCAACACTACTTTGAAGAAAATTGAGCTCAAATCAGTGCAGAAAGATACAAAAAGGCATGACAGAAGGCTGAATATACAACGATCCCAAATGCACTTCCAAAGATCAGAACACAACTTCATTAAGCAACTAAAGCGATTCTACTAAACACTAACCCAATGCACAGATCCCGCCAATGGAATTTTTATCATCAATTACACGAAAAAAGAATTGAAACCCAGATGATTATTCAAATTAACGGGCCTTTTTCTTTCCAGCAACAGTGACCCTCTTACCCTTCAAAGTCCTGGTGTTGTTCTTGGTCCTCTGTCCTCTACAAGGCAGGCCCTGAATGTGTCGAACCCCTCTGTAGCACTGAATCTCCTTCAGTCTCCTTATATTCAGTGCATTGAATCGCCTCTAAAACACCCAAAAAAGCCATAACCGTGAGACCCAAAGTCCTAAAACAAAAATAGAGAGAATCTAAGAAAGCGAGTTTGAACTTTGAGATTTACCAAGTCTCCTTCGATCATGTACTTGGAGACTTCGTCTCGAATGGTGGTGAGTTCTTCCTCAGACAAGTCTTTGGTGATTTTGTTCTGCATGTTGAGGTCAACTAGGATTTGGCGTGCTCTGGTACGCCCAATTCCATGAACGTACTGAAGAGAGTACTCGACCCTCTTGTTGTTTGGGATTTCAACTCCACCAACACGCACACATGTCACTCTTAGACCACCAACCTGTAAAAAATCGAAGAAACCCAATAACCATAAGCCTCAATTCTTGAGCTTGAGCTTGACCCAGTATTTGAAATGTGGATTTGAAGTGAAATTACCTTAGTGGGGTTTCGAATTGGGAAGGAGAGAGTGTTGCAGAGGGGATTAGGGTTTCGTCCGTTGCAGATTACAGAGAGCGAGGGTGCCAGAGGCATTGCCAGTGTTTGCGCCATTTTTGTGAACACTGCGTGTGTGAGAGGGAGAGTTTGTGTGTGGATGAAGACGAAGGGGTCGAGGTCGGCTTATCCTTCTGGATGCATTTCTTTTTCTTTCCTAACTTAAAAGCCCAAGCCCAAGGTTGGCCCATACTGAAAATGTTATATAATGGGCCCAAAAGGTATTCGGTGGGCCCAAAAAGCTCTAGACAAGAAAGATGGTTCTAGTTTCTTTCTTTGTTTTGTTCTGCTTTCATCTTACCTTTAATACAAAACACTGCATTTGTGATTTACTTTTCAAGCCATGTGGAAATTGGAAAAAGAAAGGCTTTGCCTTTTGACACTTTGTCTTGATTGTTCCATGTTCAATGATCTTCATAGCTCTGTTTCTTTTAAGTTTTAATCTTTTGCTTACAAAAACCAAAGCAAGGCATTGGCTGCATCATCCATGGGCCGATGATGATTGGTTTATGGGTATAGTTGGTCAAGATCTGTTGTTCAGTTTAATATAAATTTATGATATACTGTTTGTTTGAAATGTACTGGGAATTTGATTTTGGTGAATTTAATTATTATTTATCCCAAGTGATCTCATGCTTGATTATGGAATAATATTAAAAAGGTTGGTTTTACATAAAAGGTGAAGAGACATGGGGTGTATGGCCAATGAAAAAGAGAGAGAGTAGTTAATCAGGTAACAAAGTAAATCCCTTTTGTTACTTTTCCTGTATTCTATTTCTACCCCGCGATTTATGCCTGTGATTCCAAAATGTAGGTGAATGCAATCAGTATTGGTCAAAATCCCTTCAACCAATTCCATAAACCTTAGATTCCTTAAACAGAGCGGTAAGGGGTCAATCACTGTTTATCAAACTCAGTCTAACAAAAGCTATGCGTAAAAGTGAAAATATTATCAACTAAATCATATATCATTAACAGTCTTGCGAAAAAGATGATAGTTTGTAGTGTCTTGGGAAGAATTTCGCACATAAATAGAAGATTAGCTTTAGAATGATGCTGTGTCTGCATCTCAAACCACTTTTAAAAGTGTGTTAAATTTCGCGCATAATGTGATGAATGTGTCCCTGTTGAATCTCATATAAAAATGCACAAGGTCTTTTTCTGGCATATGCATGCTACTGCCTATAATATCACCCCTCAGAAGTAGGTTTAACAATTCAGACAACACCACAAGACACAGAGATACGACCACTAACATGCTTCCTTATGAGCTATGACCAAGGCTCCATTAAGTAGAGGTGTGGCGCTCAAATCCAAACCCAAGTCTCTATGAATAATCCATGAAGCACATATGTCAACAATTTTCAAATTACAAGAAACTTAAGCAGAAGCATAATTCTTGTAGATAAGAAGACTTAAAGGAATCTCATATGATATTAAGAACCAAAATTGCAGAAAGAGCAACAGGAGGCTTTATTGCACATAATTTGTAAAACACCAACAAGAAAGACTTCAAATATAAAAAATTGCAAAAGTAGCACAATTTTGTTACTCCAAACTGAGTACCTTTGAGAAACCCAGATAGCAGTTCACTAATTTCACAGAAAGTGGCTACTTCCTCTTTGCTGCATAAGGAACCACCTTACCACCTTTGCTGGTCCTGGCATTGGTCTTGGTGCGTTGCCCTCTGCACGGCAATCCATCACTATGCCTTATCCCTCTATAGCACTGAATGTCTATCATTCTCCTTACATCTTTCTCAACAAGAGCCGTCTGAAAGACCCAGAATCAAATATGTTAGTGATTCGCATCCAAGTAGTGCTTAAAGAGAGGGAGGGAGAGAAAGCCAGAGTTATACCAATTCCCTTCCAACTATGTACTTGGAGAGTTCATCCCCCAGAGCAACAACTTCTCTCTTAGTCAAGTCCTTGGCACGCTTGTTCTCCATGTTGAGCTCGGATAGGATTTGGCGAGCCCTGGCTCTGCCAATCCCCTGTATGTACGGAAGGGCAAACTCGAGGGGTTTATTGTCTGGAATCTCCATTCCTGCTTTTATATGGATGCATTGGGTGCGTAGCCCATGAAACTGCAAGTAAACACAGGAGGCTTAGATGCCACCAACATAGAAATCTGTAACCTTCCCAATTTTAAATGCTTACAAAACAATTGGGAATGAGATTTTTTTTATTTTTTTTTTTCACAATTTTGGGATCTTAGAATCTAAATTAATGCTTACAATCGAAAGCAAAGAATCAAAACCACATTGCCCGCCATTTTAGTCAAAATGTGAAGTAAACTACAAGTTCCTGATGAAATCACAGTAAATAAACCTATGCCCAATTGGGTGCATAAGTTAGAAAGCTAACTAAACAATCCCATGAGAACTGAACCTAAATATTCATTCAAAACCCAGAAAAAGCCCTAAAAACCCTAAAGCATTGAATTGGAAAGATTTGAAATGATCCACATTCATAAACCTCAATCCCTAAAAACCCTAAAGCCAATGCCTTTGAATTCACAGAAGCAATTAGTTTGATGAAACTCACCGGTACAGAATGAAGAAGTCGACGACTAACATTAGAAGCGATTGCTACTGAACCACGTAATCCAAACATCATTGATGGATAGTTGTTGGTTCTGAAGTAAGTTGCTCAGGCAAAACTTCCACTCAGGCAAGAATTAGGGATTTTGTCCGGCGAATTACTGAACCGGGCCTATTTTCAATTTTTCATATGGGCTTGGCCCACTCCAATAAGGGTCAGTCACTTGAATTTAGTATTTTTTATGAAAAAATAACAAAGAGTTTCTATATATAATTAAAATTTTTAATCACAGATAACTTTAATCCCTTATTATCAGTCTAGAGTTTAATTTCTTCCACCATAACTATTAAAAAAAAAAAAACCAACTTTGCTCTCTAGGTTATTAAGTTAATAAAAAAATTGTACCGAAAAAGAAAAGATAAGAAAGGAAAAATGAATTTAGCCATACCTTCTCTTAAGCGGTTAACCACACTGTGAATAACGCCACTTGGTTGGCCAGTCCAAATTTTGTATGTTATTCAGGTGCAAAACAATCAAGACTCATTCATTGTTTGGATTTTAAAATTTAACTCTTGGGTTTGGGGTTTTTGAGAATTAAAGTATAAAATTTAAGCTTCAAATGGTGATTCTACACCTTAAAATAAGCAATTTTATTGGAAATGAGATTAATAAAAAATGAAAAAATAAAATATTATCAATCGAAGCATCCTTACTTATGAAAGTTGAAATACCAAAGTATGATCGATCCACCACTTTTACAAATTGATTCGCGAGTTTCAAATAACCAGTTTAGCGAATATTTCATAACGATGAAATTGGTGATTTAGCAAATTTTGTTTGAACACTAGGTATATAGATCACATTTATACCTCTATATAGTCCCAATAACAAACAAATAAAATTGAAGTCACACAATGAACTTGGTTATGCTAACTTACACATTTATAAACTTACAATAAGAGTATTTTTCTTTTTGGATAACAATAAGATTATTTACCACCAATTCTCCATTATGCCTTGCCTTTGTGCAATGGAGAATTGTTGTATATGACCATACATTTCTTTTTGTAACATACATTAGCTAGTGACTTCCTCCAGCTCCATGCACAGAGTGGTGATTGTTGTGGTGATTTTTGAGGTGGTTTTTGTGGGGATTGTTGTGGTGATCTTTGTGGTGATTGTTGTGGTGCTTTTTGTGGTGATTGTTGTTGATTTCTCACTCTGTAATTTTTAAGGGAATTAAAATGGAAGGAAAAATAGGATGAACAGAGGAAACAGAACTTTCGTGGGACACCAGTAGTGCCTCTCACTCTGTGTATTCATCATTATATTCAGTTATAACAAAACTTTTGTAGCTGATACCACCAAAAAGATGTGAGGCTGTGACCTCACTACATCCACTCATTTAATACCCTATTAGATATTGACATCTGTCAACTCATTACTTTTATAAAACTAACGAACTTAACTCACCTAGCAGCTCATTAACATTTCTAATTATCAGACAAAAGACTTAGTTAATCTCAACACTCCCTTCTAAGGCTTTGGCTGATTGAACTCCAAGCATGTTTCTCAAGTAGTTGAACCTGTCCTTTGCCAAGGCCTTGGTGAAGATATCTGCAATCTGATCCTCACCCTTACAGTACAACAAGTCAATCACACCATCTTGTATAGCATTTCGAATAAAATGGAACTTCCTCTTTATGTGCTTGGATCTTTGATGAAAAACAGGGTTCTTGGACATAGCAATGGCTGATGTGTTGTCACACATTAAAGTCGTTGGTTCCACCTGCTCCTCCCCAAAATCTTGTAACACAAATCTAAGCCAGATTGCTTGAGTTGTGGCTTCAGATGCACTCATGTATTCTGCCTCAGCTGTGGAGAGTGCTACACTCTGTTGTTTTACAGAAGCCCAAGAGAATGCTCCACTTCCAAAAGAAAAAGCATACCCTGAAGTAGATTTCATATCATCTTCATCTCCACTCCAGTCGCTATCACAGTAACCAATTAGAATAGCTGAGTCTCCTTTCTGGTATTGAATTCCATAATCAATGGTTCCCTGGATATATCTCAGCACCCTCTTGGCTGTACCAAGGTGTTTGACAGATGGACAATGCATAAACCTTGCAAGAAGGCTTGCAGCAAACATTATATCTGGCCTTGTTGCAGTTAAGTATAGGAGGCTACCAACAATTTTTCTGAATTGTTCCTCATCTGCCCCACTACTTCCATCATCTTTCCTTAGCTTGTCAGTTGTTGCAAGTGGTGTAGACACAGGTTTACAGTCCTTCAGTCCAAATTTCTCAAGTAGACTCAGGGCATATTTCCTTTGATGTATGAAGATACTCCCTTCTTGCTGGATTACCCCCATTCCAAGGAAATGATGCAATAGACCAAGGTCTGTCATCTCATACTTCTTCATCATCTCACATTTGAAATCTTCAATCATTCTATCACAACTTCCTGTGTATACTATGTCATCTACATAGATAGACACAATGAGTGTCCTTTGGCCTTCCTTGTTCTTCACATATAGAGTGGCTTCACTAGGACTCTTCTCAAAGCCACACTGCAGCAGATATGCATCAATATTCCCATACCAAGCCCTTGGGGCTTGCTTCAGGCCATAGAGAGCCTTTTTCAGTTTATACACTTTGTGCTCTTGGTTTTCAACTACAAATCCATCAGGTTGGTCAACATACACTTCTTCTTCAAGAACTCCATTTAGAAATGCTGACTTAACATCAAGTTGATACATCTTCCAACCTCTTTTAGCTGCCAATGCAATCAGTGTCCTTATTGTATCCAATCTGGCCACAGGAGCAAATGTCTCATTAAAATCTACGCCTGGCTTTTGAGTGTAGCCTTTAGCTACCAGCCTTGCTTTGTGCTTTTGAACCGTGCCATCTAAATTTAGCTTGGTCTTGAAAATCCACTTCACACCCACAATTGGCTTCCCACTTGGTCTATCAACCAATTCCCAGGTTTGATTTTTCTCTATCATGGTGATTTCATCAACCATAGCTTTCTGCCAAGCTTGATCTCTAGCTGCCTCATTGTAATTTTCAGGTTCAACAACACTGAGTTTGCACTGAGCAAATACTTCATTCAGATTTTTCCATTTAGTTGGCGTATGATCATATGTTTCTGACATCTTGATCTCATTTCCAGTTTCGGTGGTTGGAGGAACACCACTTTGAAAACTTGCATCATCATTGAAGATTGCATTTTGTGAACTGGAACCAACTTCTTGAGTATTTGACACTACACGGGGAGTGTGAACTGACTGCATAGGAGTCTCAGGCTCATTTTCAATCTCAGTAATGCTGACTTCTTCTTCATTGTTCCATGGCACAGAAACATACATTGTTTCTTTGGTTTCCCAATTCCACAGACCAGATTCTTCAAATATAACACTTCTTGAAACAATGACTTTGTTGCTTTTCAAATCAAAAACCCTGTACCCCTTCTCTCTTGTTCCATAACCCACAAATACTCCTTTCTGGCCTGTTTCATCCAGCTTGTGTCTTTGTTGAGATGAGATATGTGTATAACACACAGACCCAAAAATCCTCAAATGCTTTACACCTGGTTTTCTCCCACTGAATTCCTCAAATGGAGTCTTGTTCTTCAAAGCACGAGTAGGACACCTGTTCAATAAATATACTGCAGTATTAACTGCCTCACCCCAAAACTGCAGTGGCATCTTCTTTTCATGTAGCATTGTTCTTGCCATTTCCACAATAGTCCTATTCTTCCTTTCTGCAGTACCATTTTGCTGTGGTGAGTATGCAACAGTGAGTTGCTTCTCAATTCCAACATCTTCACAGAATTTTTCAAACTCAAGTGAAGTGTATTCACCCCCTCTGTCACTCCTAAGCCTCTTCAATTTGAAACCACATTGCAATTCCACCATGGCTTTAAATTTCTTAAACACAGTGAACACATCTGACTTGTACTTCAGAAAATACACCCAACACATCCTGGTTTTATCATCAATGAAGGTAAGAAAATATCTGTTACCTCCAAGAGTTTCAGTCATTGGTCCACAAACATCTGTGTGAACCAATTCCAAAGGATCTGTAGCTCTGCTGACTTTGCCTTTGTCAAATGCTTCCCTGTGAGCTTTTCCAGTAGCACACCCTTCACACACATGTTCACCTCCAGTAAGTTTTGGCAGCCCAAGCACCATCTCTTTGTCCTGTAACATCTGCAGGCTTTCAAAATTTAGATGCCCAAACCTTTTGTGCCATTTCCAGGAGGATCCAACAATTGTGACTTTGTTGGCCATCACTGGATTTACACTTTCAAATGAAAATGGAAAACACCTATTTCCTCTCATTTGTACTGTAACAATATGTTCCTGCATGCTCCTATCTCCATATATGCAGGCCATGAAGTCTCCAAACACAAGCCAATATCCATGCTCAATCATTTGGCCTACACTGAGTAAATTTTCATCCAACCCAGGTACTATCATAACTTCTGNATTATCAGACAAAAGACTTAGTTAATCTCAACAATTGTTATGGTGATTATTGTTGTAATTGGCATCACCAGAGCCACCGCCAAATCCAAAGCTGCTGCCGCTGCCTCCGCTTGCACCACCCCCAGTTGAAGATGAGCTGCCCCACCCAAATCCAAACTCACCACCATCGGGGTTCCGACCCTCACCCGAGCCATAGCTGATAGTGGTGCCTCCAGGACCCGAACCCACACCCCAATTCCAACGCCCAATAGGGGACGACCCACACCCGCTCCGGAAGTGCCACCCTCCATTCTGGGTCGAACCAGAACAGCCAGTACTTGCTTGTGGCTGTTGTTCGTTTGCCATGGTTGGCTCCTTTGGAGGTGAGTTTTTTGAGCTACCAGAGAGGGTGAGAGGTGGGTACATTGTAAGCACTAACAACACCACCCATTTGCTCATCTTTAGTATCATTTTCTTATTTTGTCAAATATGTTTGTTGAATGGAAAGAGACAACTTGTGGAGATGGACTTATTAATTAGACTAGAAGAAACCCACACATTTGACATGATCACATGAGATGTGTTGTTTAAAACTGAAGTTTTGGTGATCTTTTTTGCATTGGCAGTTGGGATTATCTTAAGCCAAGAAGTTGTAGTAGCCTAGAGGATATAGGAACACAAAATAGGTGAGTTGCTAACTTTAGGGAGTTGTTGCTTGCACGAAATTTGATCACTTTGGTTAGAACACTTCCTGGAAATCTATGAAGGAATGTTGCTTACATCAACATCTTTGGCATAATGCTCTAAAAACAACATTTGAACATACACAAAGTCACAAACAGATTTCATTTTGCTACAAGAAATTAATTTACTTGCATATGAGAGTTGCTATAAATTCCTCAATGTTCTTATCAGAGCTCCCACCTTCACCTACAGCCTCCTTAGCCAATTCTCTCCACCTCATTGAATTCCTTCTAAACTCCTTCCCTCTCTCTCCTTCCATGACTTCTTTTATGCATCTTTCTATTTCTTCTTTACTCACAATTCCCATTTGATCATCAACCTGGGCCCTCACTCCCACTTCCCATTCATCTGCTACAAACTTGGCATTCATTGTTTGGTCGGTCCACTGTGGCACTGCCACCATTGGGACTCCCAAGCTCAATGCCTCAAGTGTAGAGTTCCACCCACAATGTGTCATGAAGCAACCTATGGCCCTGTGACTCAAAACTTGGAGCTGAGGGCACCAAGCCACAATTAAACCCTTCTCTGAAGATGTCACATCCTCTGCAAAATTGCTAGGAAGCTTTTTGATTTCTGGGTCTCTGACTACCCACAAGAAGTTGGTGTTGCTCATTTTTAGGCCACATGCTAGTTCCTCCATCTGCTTCTCTCCTACATTAGCAATGCTTCCAAATGATACATAGACGACTGTGCCTGTTGCTTTTGATTCTAGCCACTTCATGATGCAAGTGTCGACGCTTGGTTTTGAGATGCTGAGGCCATAATCTTTGTCATGTTCTAAGCTTTTGTCCAAGTACATAGATGGAATGGTTGGTCCTATTGTCTTGATTGGCCATTGAGTTCTCATCCAATTCACCACCTAATGAAGTTTAGTGTGTCACTTATTTAAGCTTCAAATAAAACTATTTGAACTATATTTATTGACCGCATATCTTATAATGTGAGATTCACTTATGTGAGACCACGTTTCTCACATGAGTGAGACTTACCTGTAAGTGGATCCGACTGTGTGAAAGATGTGGTTACATTAGTCACTTTCAAAGGAGCATTGTTGTCAAGCTAACATGTATTGTAGGGTTATAGTACAAAAACCTAACATATATAATCCAAAAAAAGACGAGAGAGTCTTCGGTGGGGCGTGCCCCATACAAGATTTAGTCAAAAAAGACTGGTTGGTTGCTGTCAGTTCAGTCATATTCATAGCTAGGTAATATTAGTCACTTCCATTCAAATGGATCCTACTCTCTGCCATAAACTCAAAATACACAGAAAAACTATTCACATTATTGAGCAAAAACGCAAAGGAATCGATTGCTCAATTATAGTTCAGTTTATCGAGTGAAAGTCAATTGGGCATTACCACAAGCCTCAAGCCCCATATGTGAATCAACTAAAAATTCAAGTTCCCTTAAAACTCTCAAAACAACATCCTAAATGAGTTATTGAAATTGTACCAAACTTTTTAAGCCTATAAGAGAGTTTGTGGATTATGTACCTCTTTTTCCAAGGAATCAAAAGTGTTGAAGAAGATCCAATCAGCTTCTGAAATGTTCGAAAACCGGCTAATCACCAACTGCAGAAAGTATGGATAGGACCCTGGATCATAGATGAAAGAGGGCAGGTCATGTGGTTCAAGTGGTGGGAGCCCAGGTAATGAAACTGCAGGGTCTTTAAGGGGAACACTAAGCACTCCTTGGTGCACATTACAGTACACAGTTGCAACAGCACAAGAGTGAGTGAAAAATGATGCCCCAGAAAGGCCCAGACTTTTGGCTATGTCTAAGGCCCATGGCATGGCAGAGTCATACACAAGGCAGCTAATGGGGTAGCCAGTACTCCTCTCTTGCTGAATAAGCTCTGGCAATCTCTGTGACAGAATGCTTTGGAACCAATCCAGCTTGTTGTCTACTTTACCATGGTCATGATGATCAGACTCAGATCCAACATAAATTGGCTCAACCCTGACCATGCTCACTTGGGATTGTATGGCCTCAGTGTTAGAGCAGGTGGTGACCAATGTCACTCTCAGACCTTTAGATGCAAGGCGTTTAGAGAATTGGAGCATTGGGTTTATGTGGCCTTGGATAGGAAGAGGAATTACAAGTACATGGACTTCAAGGGCTCTTTCTTTTTCTTTCTCCATTTCTTTGTTCAGATCACTCCCTATTTGCTCTTGCTACTCTGCCTGTATGTGTTGCTGTTGTTTTAATAAAACTGAAAAAATAAATCGCTTTCTTATTCAACTATTCAACAATGAAAGAGACGTGTTATAGTTGAGTCAGATTCAGCAGACCGCAGACATGTAAACAACAAGTGTGAGGCTGTGGCTGTGGCTGTGGGCCTGTGGCTGTTGGTTAAGTCATTGCTTAGGTCATTGCTTTTCCCCTTAGCAACCCAAATTCAAATCACGGCAGTGGCTGTGCTGAGGTCACTTTCCTTCTTTTTTTTTTTTTTTTTTTTTTTTTTTTTTTCCTTTTTTTCTTTTTGGTACAAACTGATTTTTATTAGTAAGAAGTGAGAACAAAAGTGCCAGCCGGCCCAGCCCAAACGGAATTTTTTTTTCTTTCTACTTTTTGCTCATATTCAAATGTATTTTAATTTAAATTTATGTAGAGTTAAGACCTGGCTCTACATAAAACAATAATAAAGTTTTGGTAGTAGGGAGGAGGGGTTTCAATTGATCGTTTGACTTTGGGCTTGGTTTCGAATTCAAAGAAGCTAACGAGGGAGTCAAGAGAGTGTCAAACCATGAGAAAATTTCACCATTTGATATATCTAATTTTCCATCAACTTGAGAAACCTCTTATATAATTTTTTTTTAATAATTTAATATTTTACTTTTGTTTCTCGTAAAAATTACTTATGTGTACAAATCGGGGGCCCACTTTAAGTTTTTATCCCGGATCTCAAAATAACTCAGGGCTGACTCTGAGAGTCTGAGTTGAGTTGTTACTTTTCTTTAATAGGTGAAATTGTGGTAAAAAGTTTGTATATAGATGCTTATGAAATCTTATTAGGAGTGTGTCTAGGCTCTCTTAAATTTTAAACAGTGCACTCACAAGTGTATACTTGTTTTGTATATGATTTTATATATATAAAATGTAACAATCACTGTTTTTTTGTGTTGATATAAGCCTATAACAATCAATATTTTAGTGTATAATTATGAAATTGTTCATTCTTTCTTTCGTTATGTGGAACAGATTGAATGACAGAGTGCTAGAAAGAAAGCAGCTGTAGTTAAAGAAATAGTAGAGTTTATTTCAGAAAGGATTGGACATCAGCATGGCATATGGTGTACATAAAGTTCACTGTTCATATATATATATCTAACGGAAAATGTGTCAAACTATTAATTTGGATCATCAATCAGGTGAACTTTTGTTGTAAAGTATGGTATCAAGTGGGTAGTCTAAAAACATAACATGACTGATATGTGGCTAAGAACACTAACCTAACCCTATATTTGATCCATTAAGCTTATATATGTAGTTGCTTATAATATTGACCATACAAAACTAGGAATCTTAGAGAGAGTTAACTATAAGTTTGAAGTCCTCATAGCTAACAGCTCCATCCCCATCTATATCTATGGAAGCAATTATCCCTTGACAATCCTCCAGAGACAATTCAAATCCCAGATCATCTCCCATAACCTCATACAGCTCCTCTGCAGTCACTACCTCATCCCCATCAACATCCAAGGCCTCAAAAGCATTCTTAAGCACATTTTCAAGACCCCCAAGTTCCATGTTCTTTGTGTTCAACTCCAAGAACTCCTCTATGCTCAGCAACCCATCCTTGTTTGTGTCCCCTTGCTGCATCATTGCTCTCACATCTTGCTCACTTGGGTTGTAACCAAGTGACCCCAGAATCCCACCAAGCTCTGCAGCAGCAATTTTCCCATCATTGTCTGCATCGAAAGCTCGAAATGCTTCGACTAGACTTAAGACCTGGCTCAGTGTCTCAGTTTCTGCTGAGAGAGAGCTCAACTGAGCCATGGGAGTAGGTTCAAGTTTGGGTGGGAGTGGGACTTGTGTTCTTTTTTGCATTTTTGTTGGCACATTCCTAACTGTATATATATTGTGCAAAAGGGGATTCCCATCGAAGTTGGAAAGGAACAAAAGCTAGAGTGGATTCTTATGCTTGTGAATTATTTAGTGTTATCCCAATTTGTTGGGATAAGCTTATTCTGGCTGATTATGACAGTCTCCATAATAGTGAAGCTAATTATTCAAAATGTACCTCAGTAATTTTTGGTTTCAATAATTAAATTAGAAAGAACAAACTATGAGCAGTAATTAGAAATCTATATATGAAAAATTCATGAAATAAAGCATGTGAGAATCCCTTTAATGTCACATTGAGTGCTCAAGGAATTAGCTTCCACAAGTTGCTCTGTTTGATTCTTTCAAGAAAGTGATACCCACTTACAAGCATTGTTACAAGAAACTACAGAATGATGTTTTGTAAGATGTTATATGTTGTTGGTGTCAATTGTGATCAAGGGTTTAAATTTCGAAGTTTTCGGCGAAATTTCGCCGAAAATTTCGTTTTTTAGGGGTTCCGAAATTTTAACACGGATTCGACTAAATTTCGGAAAATTTCGCCGAAATTTCAAGCGAAATTTCGATTGCCCCAACAACCCAGAAACCCAGATTCGACGAAATTTCACTCACAACCCAGAAACCCAGCCGCCTCAAGAGGGGCGGCGGCAGGGAGTGGCCGGGGGGCGCGGCAGGAGGGAGATCGAGGCCGCGGCAGGGGGGAACGCAGGCTGGGTGCGCGGCAGGGCGCTCGGCAGGGCGCGCGGCAGGGGGGAGAA
>QANW01009953.1:402507-497919 GCA_003254865.1 Dryas drummondii
AAAAAAATTAAAAGGTTTAGGGTTGATTGGGGTTTGAGGCATTTGGGCAATTGTAAAGAAAAAAAATGGTTTTGAATTTTTTTTGACCATTTTGAAGTTTCGTTTAGTTATTTTTAAACCCTAAATCAATAAACTTTAATATATTTCTATATAAAAAATAATTAAAAATACCATAAAGGGCCTAAATCCTAATATCATATACCATATCCTAAACAATATAGAGTATAGATTATAAAATATATAGGGTTTAATGTATAGATTATAGAGTATAAATAATATACTAATTTCATTTATTCATTATACTAATTTTATTTAACAGTATTTGTCTGTAGCGCACATTATATTCATCTTATATCACATGAAGCCTACTATATATAATTAGTTTCTTCAATGTTTTTTTATCAATTTAGTAGATAATATGTTAAATAAACATATGGTAAAGTTTCATTCAAAATTTCCGTAGTTTGATAGTAATTTCCATCGTTTCCATCTAATTTTTGTCGAAATTTAAAAATCTTCGAAATTTCCGTCGAAATTTGCTCGAAACCCGAAATTTTATTCCTTGATTGTGATTGTGATTGTGATTAGATGAAATTATGTCTCAATGTTTGATTCTAATAAAAAGGCTGCACTTTTGTAGCTATGTAATGGGCTTATTTGTTTTGGATGTATGGCCTGAAGTAGATGCTGGATAATATAAAAAGGACGGCCCAAATTTGACCCAGCAAATTAGAAAGCACTATGCTCACGTCTCTAGAAAAGCACTATTCTTGAAAGTGTTGTTTTGCCATTTTGGGTGCCCACAGAATTAGGGCTGGGCATAATAACCGACGCACCGAAACATCGAACCAAACTAACCGAATAAAAATCGAAAATACACCGAGTTGACCAAAAAAGTCAACACCATAAAAAAAACCGAACAAAACTGTATATGAACGGTTCTGGTTCTGGTTTCATGTTCACTTTACCCGAACCGTATCATGTAATTTTTATGCACATTTTATACATTTTTGTACACATTTTATACATTTTTATACACATTTTATACATTTTTTTTAGACCCTAAAATATATTTTATATAACCGTATGAGTTTAATATTCTATATATATAATAATATTTTAGTATATAATTTTAGTTATATCTTATATAATAAAATTAGTATATTTTATTTCTATATACTCTATAGTCTATAGTCTATATAATAATGTTTTATGTATATAGAGTTATATATAAACTTAGTATATAACTATAACTTAGTATAGTTAGTTATATATAACTATATAATTAGTAACTTAGTATATAGTTGTATACATACTACAATAGTTATAATAGTATACTAGTATATACTATAATAGTATATAGTTATATATATATTATACTCATTACTCTATAGTAGTTATATATATAATCTTATATATAGTTATAATTTATAACTTAAGCAGGTTGTATTTATTTTAAAATTTTAAATACTAACCAAGTTAAGTAAAGTTCAAAGTTGTATTTGTATTTTTTTTTGACCAATTGTGTGGCCAAAAAGTTGTATTTGTATTTGTTTAATGGGTAGAATGATAGTTCAAAGACCCAATTGTGTGGCCAAAAAATTCAAAAACCAAATGTGAGTACCAACAAAATAATTGGGCTTAGGTCTAAACTTTTGGGCCCAAAACTGTGCACGTTGCACCGAATCAAACCGTCCTTGCAATGGTTTGCTTTGATTTGGTTTTTCCCCACTTTGTCCGGTTCACAACACCGAACCACACCAATATAATATTTCTAGCGCGATTCATGGTTTTTGGGGTGAACTGAGCCGAATCGCACCGTGCCCACTTCTACACAAAATGGATCAAGAAACGACATGGGAATTGGGATCAAAAGGCAGGCCTGAATGAGTTTGGAAATTGTAATGGAGGCCCAGAGACAGATAGATAAAAGGCCGCAATTAAGCAACGGGGGAGGCTATGCAGACCACTTAAAATTGCTGAATTGACCACCCTCTTTTTTTATTTTACAAATATTCCTAATATACTCTTAATGTAAATAAAAAAATTTATTTAAAAAAACCATAAAACCCCATCCCTCCCACCCACCCGCCGGACCAGTCATTCTTTCTCTCATCGGTGTGTCATCATCCGGCGATCAGTAGCGGCGAGACCACCACCAGTCAACTCACATGCCTCTCCTCTCTCTCCCCATGGTAGCCTTCAAACCAGGAAAGCCCAGAAAACTCGAACCCAAGTGAACACCCGATCGGCTCCTTTGTCGGCAATCTTCCTTTTCTGGCGGAGTTGAGACGCCGGACCACTTGGGTTTTGTTCCCCTGGTCACGGCGAGTCCAACCTTGGTCTTCACTTACTCATCCGACCATCGTGCGCGGCTAATCGACGTCGTGAAGCTCCGCGGCTTTCGTCGCCGATTCCGACAGATTCCGGCAATGAATTGGGTCGATTCATGCATGGTTTTCGATCCTGTTGTTGTGTTCTTGCTGTTGGTTAGATTGGTTTGAACTAATTATGGGGAGGGGTGGTGGTGGCAGTGGGTGGGTTGTTAATGGTGGTAGGGGTAAAATAGGAAAAAATGGGGAAAAAAATCTTAGGGTGGTCGGAATAGCCTCCCCCTTAAGCAACACATGAATTTACACATTTACCCTTAAATTTACGCATTCAACAAGCTCACTGCAACTGCAAGGAGGGTTTACCATGCTTTTGCGAGATGGATCCCTAGTTACGTCGTATGTCTCATGTCAACTCATGCTGAACAAAGACACAATTATGCATTGGATACATTCATGTCTGTATATATATATATATATATATTGAACACATACATATGATATATTAATACTTTGAGCCACTTACTATAATAATATTTTGAGTTTTTTTTTTTTGGGAAATGGGATAGGGTTTAGTTCATCTTTTGCCTTAGGTGAACAATTGAACATATTGATAGGGTTTATAGGCGAGTCAAGATCCTCTGTCTCCAAAACCTCTATCCCTTTATGTCCCTTACTTAATGAGTGCAGATTCTCTGTTCCCAAATTCCATGTCCCCTCTTTGTTCCTTGTATAATATTTTAACACATGTCCCTTACAGCCATCTAACACTATTAACTCAATAATTCTCAACAAAATGACTGCTCCATTGCTGCTGGTCCTTAGATTCTTCAACTTGTCTCCACAAACACACCTCTCTTTCTCTAATCTCACCATCAACCAGGCAAGTAGAGATTTGCAACACACTCTTATATTCTTTTTCTTTTTTTCCATGTCTTCCGATCAACCCAGTGAGAAAACCTGACCGATTATCCACACCTGCTTCTTTCGCATCAGGCTCATAATAATCCCTCTGTGTTTCCAACCTCACAACAAGCATAACCTAGCTAGCTAGAAATTTCTCTCATTCCCTAATTTCCTATTAAAACATTAATATAAATCAAATTAACACTCCAACTTTAATTAAACCCATGGTGTCCAAGTTGTCAACTGAGGCTTTCACAATTCTCCTCCTCAAATACGTTTGACACAATATACCTTAAATTGTGTAAGATCGAATTATTGCTTCAAATCATTATTATTGGAAAACAAAAAACAAAAATAGCTTAATCCTCACTTTGACGACCTTGTTTGCCGAAAGTGTTGTGCTTGCGCAATGCGCACTATCACAAATACGTTTCATCCAATGACCTTGATAAAAAGTCTACTAAATCTGTCGTAATGAAGCAAACGACACAACAAACAAAACACAACACACAATAAAACCCTAGCCGACCTCCATGGCAGAGAGCAAATCATCGGGCACGACTTCAACCAAGAATAGCACTGATCTGGGCAATAAACAAAACACAAAACACAACAAAACCCTAGCCGACCTCCATGGCAGAGAGCAAATCATCGGGCACGGCTTCAAGAACCAAGTGGGATAATCCCAATCATCAACTATACCTTCATCATTCAGACCAACCCGGTGCTATTCTTGTGCCACAGCCCTTGGTCGAAGATAATTACAGCATATGGAAACAATCCATGACTATGGCCTTAACGGTCAAGAACAAAATTGGACTCGTAGACGGTTCGATCAAGAAGCCGAATGGAAAGGATCCAAATGAATGGCAGCAGTGGAATCGTTGCAATAATTTGGTCCAAACTTGGCTGCTAGGGTCGATGTCAAAAGACATCGCCAGCAGCGTGATTAATTGCAAGAATGCTAGGCAGATGTGGCTGAAATTGCAGGACAAATTTTCACATGTGAACCTGGTTCAACTGTTCAATATCGAGAACGAGATTCATGATTGTGTGCAAGGAAGTATGTCCGTGGGATCTTACTTCACGAAATTGAAGGGACTATGGGATGAACGTGATGCTTTGAGCACCTTCCCGATCGGCACTTGTGGATCAGTCAAGGAAGTGGTTGCATATTTGGACACGCAGAAGACCATGAAGTTCCTCATGGGTCTTAATGACTTATATGCAAGTGTTCGTAGCAACACTTTGCTGCAAGATCCCTTACCCACAGTGAACAAGGCGTACTCTCTAGTTCTGCGGCATGAGAAGCAATCGGAAGTTACAGCGGGTAAAGCTCAGGCACAACCGGATGCGGCCGTGTTTGCCGTGAAAAATTCTAGCCGTGAATCCGAAAGAGAAAAGGGTGAGTTGAAGTGCACCAAGTGCAACAAAACAAACCACATTGCCGTGCACACCTAAAATGTGCATTTTGCGGATGGAAGGGTCACACAGCCGAGTATTGCCGCAAGAAAAAGGCAGCGGCTGAGGCCGAGTTTGGTGCGATGATTTCCAAAGGGAACCAAGTAGCAACGTGTATGACATAGAGGAAAAAGATGAAATTCCCATTTACCGCTGAAAAGTGCAAACAAATATTAAGTGAGCTACAAAACAGGTCTTCCTCTGCTAATCATGTTGGTAATTCCACAACCCATGAACTTTCAAGTAAAGCCTTTTCGCTCAACTCTAATGGCAAACAGAGTACTTGGATTTTAGACAGTGGCTGCACAGACCATATGATTTATGATCCCAACCTGTTCTCTAACTTGAGGCCGGTCACTAATCACACAGTAGAATTGCTGAATGGGTCCGTCGCACCAGTGACTCACATTGGCACAGTTGCCTTGTTCTCCAATTTGATTCTTGAGAACGTTTTGTGTGTCCCGTATTTCAAATTGAATTTGATTTCAATTAGCAAGTTAGCCAATTCATCTTGTATAACCATTTTTTTGAACCAATTTTGTGAGGAATTGAACGGGAGGGCCTCTACTATCTCGATTGAGCCAAGAAAGGAACATGCAATCAGGCACAAAAATCCAATCCAACCCTTTGGCACCAACGTCTTGGACATCCATCTACTAGAGTTCTTCCATTATTCTCTCTTTCAAATTTGCAACATACCTCTTGTGATACTGACAAGTGTGCAATTTGCCCTTTGGCTAAACAGACAAAACTTTCTTTCCCTTCAAGTTCAATTACTACTCATTCTAGTTTTGATTTAATTCATATTGACATATGGGGTGGTTATAAAGTTGCTTCGATTTCAGGTGCCAAATATTTTCTTACCATTGTTGATGATTACACTAGATGCACATGGATTTATCTTATGAAACACAAGTCTGATGCTAGGACTCTTCTAGTTAATTTCATCAATATGATTGCCACTCAATTTGATTCCAAAATTAAGATCATCCGTAGTGACAATGGCCTTGAATTCAACATTGGAAGCTTCTATGCTGATAAAGGTATCATGAATCAAACTAGTTGTATCAACACACCACAACAAAATGAGGTTGCTAAAAGAAAACATAGACACTTGTTAAATATGGCATGTGCCTTGCTTATTCAGGCTGGGCTTCCACATCGTTTTTGGGGGGATGTAATTCTCACATCCGCATACCTCATAAATCGAACACCTACTCCTCTTCTCGATGGCAAAACCCCGTATGAAAAGTTGTTTAACAAAACTCCCAGTTATTCACATTTGCGTGTTTTTGGTTGCTTGTGTTTCACTTCTACCTATGCACAGAATCGTTCGAAATTTAATCCACGAGCATCTCGGTGTATTTTTCTGGGATATCCTTATGGTCAAAAAGGATATTGCGTTTTTGATCTCAGTCACCAAAAGGTGCTTGTTTCTCGTGATGTGAGTATCTTTAAACATGTGTTTCCTTTCCTACTTCCTCACCAATCCGCTGCGTCACCACATCATCAAAATTTACCCAACATTTCTTCCCCTAACCTTGACCCGTTCTTACACTTCGACATGGACTCCCTCTCTGAAACCCATTTGCCTTCCCTTCTTGATGGGGCAACCCCACCCACTGGCCCACCAGCACACACTTTACTCACCACACCTAATGCAAATCTCACTGATCTGCCTTCCCCTTCACGTGCAGTCGCTCCTTCTCCACCAACGCTCGTACCTTCACCATCTTCGTCGCCCACACCATCTCCGTCACCCACACCTCCCAAACTAGCTCCGCGCCGCGGCGGTCGCTCCACCCGACCGCCTGCCCATTTGCAAGACTTTCACCTCAAGACTAGCCTCCTTTCACGGACCGCCCCAACATCATCCACGAACTTTGTCACTCGTTCAGGTACGGCTCATCCACTATCTCAGTTCTTGTCTTATGCTCAACTTTCTCACCCTCACACAACATATCTTGCCCAACTTACCTTTCTTAAAGAACCTACAAGTTTCTCTCAGGCCGTCCAAATTCCACAATGGCCTGCCACCATGAAATCTGAGATTGATGCACTCCAGGCTAATAAGACTTTGTGCTTGGTGCCGTTGCCACCTCATAAACGACCGATCGGCTGTAAGTGGGTGTACAAGGTGAAATTGAAGGCTAATAGAACGGTCGAATGCTATAAAGCACGCTTAGTGGCAAAGGGCTACAGTCAGGTTGAAGGCGTTGATTACCAGGAAACCTTTGTCCTGGTTGCCAAACTGGTGACCGTCCGTATTCTCCTTAGTGTGGTATCTCTGCGTGGCTGGCATCTCCACCAATTGGATGTGAACAATGTGTTTTTGAATGGCGACCTTAATGAGGAAGTGTTCATGTCCTTGCCTCCTGGTTTCGGACGAAAGGGGGAGAATCGGGTCTGTCAATTGCACAAGTCGTTGTACGGTTTAAAACAGGCATCTAGGCAGTGGTTTATCAAGCTGTCTACTGCCCTCAAAGCCGCGGGATTCCAACAGTCCCGATCCGACTATTCTCTGTTCGTCTGAAGTCGTCAAGGCAACTTCCTAGTGTTGCTTGTATATGTTGATGACGTCATACTGGCAGGGAACAATTTGAAGGATATAGAGAACATGAAATTATTCTTGGCCAACCAATTGAAGCTTAAGGATTTGGGGCAGTTGAAGTATTTCCTCAGCATCGAAGTTGTCAGGTCACGGCATGGAATCAGTTTGTCGCAACGTAAGTATGCCTTGGAAATTTTGGATGATGCTGGATTTTTAGGTGTCAGACCTTCTCAGTTCCCTGTGGAACATAATTTATCACTCACACAGTTCAATGGAAGGTTATTAGATGATGATTCGGTATACAGAAGAATGGTTGGGCGGTTGATATATTTGACCATAACTAGGCCGGACCTTACTTATGCCGTACATGTACTGAGCCAGTTCATGGATAAGCCACGACAACCGCATTTGGAAGCAGCCCATAAAGTGCTTAAGTATATTAAGCAAACACCGGGTCAAGGTATTCTGCTACCATCTATAGGGTCACTCCAATTGCGGGCATTCTGTGATGCCGATTGGGCACGTTGTAAAGACACAAGGTGATCAATCACGAGATACTGCATTTTACTTGGGCAAGCACTAGTCTCTTGGAAGACTAAGAAACAAACAACGGTATCGCGTTCAAGTGCGGAGGCCGAATATCGTTCCATGGCTACCACTTGCTGCGAAGTCACATGGTTGAAGAACATTTTGAAGGATTTGGGAGTTGATCACACGCAACTAGTAACCCTATTTTGTGACAATCAGGCGGCTATACATATAGCATCGAATCCGGTGTTTCATGAGAGAACCAAACACATGGAGATAGATTGTCATCTGGTTCGAGAGAAAATTCAAGAAGGGATGATTCGCACAACTCATATTCGAACTGCAAAGTTTGAAGTGCTACTAAGCCATTAAGCTCGACACAGTTTGAAGTGCTACTTAACAAGTTAGGTGTCATAAACATACACTCCAAATTGAGGGGGAGTGTTGAAGGAGATCGAGCTTAGAATGGAATGTTGATTCTGTCAATATTGTAAATAACTACTTTCCTTATTTGTGAATAATTTAGCTTGATCGTAGGAACCATATTAGAATGCTTTTGTAACTATTAGTTAGTGGCTCTGCCTCTTGAATAATATAACAAATCACTTACATATCATTTTATTACACATCACAAACTACTATACCAAGTGGGTGCGTGAGAGTTCATCAAGAAACGACATTAATGAAACTTACGTACGTAGCTAAGTAATCTCGCCTCTAAACCCTTGAATTCTTTATCAGAAAAAAAGAAATAAAATATACAAAAATAAATGGTCGACTTTGGGCTTCTTAAAACATTGCTTGGCCATTAAGTTTTTGCTGCCCACGTTCTGATGGATCAGGATCAGAATAACAGAGTTTATTGGGCCACCAGACTGACTAGCAGAGAGGCCTGAGGCCCAGAGTTGAACACGTGCGCCAACATAAAACATGAATTGTATTTATACAAAGTAGAAACCAACTAAGCTAAGTTACCTGCTTTTCCATATCTTAATTACGTCATATGTGAATGTCGATGTGGATGTGCTTCTGGGTTTTGATCCATTCCACCGGTCGATTCAGAAGACAGACAATTACAACGTTCTTGAAACTTGGAAACCAAGTAAGAAGCACAACTTTATCTTCTTCTAGTGTCGTTTTACATGTGGATTGAACAAAGACACATATATGCACTGCATACATTCAACAAATTGACACATATATGCATTATTAGGATTAAAAACTTAAGGAAAAACAAGCAGAACGAATTATGCTTATAAGCTTTTAAATGGTTGTGTAATTGTTTGTCAGTTACATCCTTATTTCAGAATGAACTTTACTTATAAACATTCAACCATTTAATAAAAATTGAATCAGGCACTACAAAGTAGATTGAATTGCTTATTTTTAAAAGAAAACTATTCTATGCATATAGACTCTCTCATTTGGACTTTATTAGGGGAGTGGGTGATTGTTTACCGATAATGTTGCCTAAAAGATTAACATAGTAGTTTATAATTAATGATGGTCTCCCTTAAATTGTGTAAGAATTATTGCTCAAAATCATTATTGAAAAAGGAAGATAATAGCTTAATCATCACTTTGTCGAACTTGATTGCCAAAAGTCAGCTGTTTGCACTGTCACTAATTGACCCTTCCATATTCCAAACATCCAATGACTTTGGAGCCGTTTCAAAGTTGTGGACTCCTAATATTCTATATATATATATATATCTACTTGATAATATCCCATCAACAAACACAGTACTACACCTTAACCTGTGTACCATTTCAAGATCAAAAATATTATTTAACTGCTTCCCTTAACTTGTAGTTAATTAATTCTATTTTATAATATGTTTTTTTATTGGGTCAATTCTATTTTATATATGCTTTGAGGCACACAAATTGCTCAAGCCAAGTTTCCCACACAAACAATGGGCAAGTTTCATGCATGGTGGTATGGAGTATAGAAACAAATTAAGTTCGTCACTCAACCCCATCAGGTGGGAAACGATTACATAGGACGATTCTCTTGCTTGATTGTTTATTCCACCATAAACAATTAATTTGTTTTTGGTTTTTTGGGTCAAAGGCATGTAAATTGCAATATACAACCGAACCATACAAGGAACTAGAAAGGGCCATGTTAGTTGGATGCGGAAACTAAGTTAGGCTGACCTTTCAGCATACTAAAGAAGAAGGGGTACAAAGCCATAAGATACGCGACAGTGCCTAAATATCTTTCTTAAATTTTGTAATACATAATTATTAATATTAAAAAGTTGTTATACACAAACTCCAAAATGTTGTAGGAGTTGGTTTGGAATGTAGCCGTAAATTTATGCTCCCAAGTTTGAGTCTTCAGTTTAACCTTTAGAGTCAGACAGTAAAGGAGATAAAATTCCTTGTGAAACTCCTACGCTCGACATAGATTATTAAATTGTTTGTTTTTTATCAGCTCAAAAAATTTGTCTGATGTGTGAAAATTGACGCAAGATCCTTGGTTACAATAAAAAAAAAGTTGTTATACACAACAATTTATATTTAAAATTAGGCAATATTGAGACAAACACACAGTCCACATTCTCAAGCTCATTAATTAACCGGGCAAATTAAGACTTTGATACAAAACTACATATTTCTCAGCATGAGAAATATCAACGTACAATTGACTTCATTTTTATAATCCAGCCAAAAAGAGAAGCCCCTTTTTTTGTTCTAAAGTTGGAAAAAATATACAAATAATGAACATACATAATTTAGGACCATGACTAATCTGTACATATACGATTAAGTGTAACAAGTACGACCACCACCTTCAAAACAACAGCAAGGAATTTTTGATATCATAGTTCATCTTCTCCAAATTGGGCTGCACAGCACACTGGATCATAGGTGGAGGCCCACAAGCCAACGCGAGAGAACCGTCGGATCCATCTGGGACGTGCTCCCTCAGGATAGTCTCCGTGATGTATCCCACACTGTATTCCCACCCTTCCTTGGCAATCCCCACCACATACCACACCTTGAACCTCTCGTCCTTTTTGGCCCAACTATCAAGCTCCTCCCTCAGCAAAATGTCCTCTTCTGTCCGGTTCGCATACACCACGTGCATTTCAGTCCGGTCCTCTGGGTCCTTCAAGATGGCTTGGGCCACTTGGTAAATGGGTGTGATCCCGGACCCACCTGCCAGCATGGCAAGCCTCTTGGCAAATTTGGGTTTACCGTGGACCAAAAAGTTACCGCGGCCAGTGTACTCTATGTGGCCTAGTGGGCCCTTGACGTCCAGGGATGACCCAATTGGAAGTGAGTCCAAATACTGTGACATGACCCCACCATTGGGGAACCTAGGGTGCACGTTTTTGAAATAGATCTTGACCACCAGATCAAAATACCCAACTTCATCAATCGAGCTAGTTGGAGTGTAAGCCCGCATGCAAAGCTTGCCTTGTATGGTAGCACATAAAAAAATGTGTTTACCCACCGGCAAGCCGAGGACTTGGTCCTCGGAAGGCAATGCAAACCTAAAAAGCCTCACATCGTGGGAAATTGAGATCTTGTTCACAAGTTGGCATGGAATTCTCTCACGTGGGTTAAGCGTGATGTTTCTCAAGGGGGTGACTTCTTTAATAGGAGTTAAGTGCGTGATGATGGAAGAAATAGGATTCTCTGATGATGGTTTTTGTGGCCCGTGCACGGAGTTATTAGGCGAATTGGAGGTGGAAGAGTCATAACCTGTGGGTATCAACTCCCCTATTCTGTAATCCTCAAGCATTTTCTTAGCCTTGTCGGAGTGGATGGCATCAAACTCTTCAGTGCAATCTGTGCCGGCATTGATCAAAATGCTGTCGACGCCTCCAGGATGATCATTGAGGAAGTGAGTGCAATCGTAGATGTGGCCGTGGATGACGATCCAAGCCGAGTTAGGAGAGTTGTGTTTCTTCACCTCGGACATTGAGTATGTCTTGGCCGAAGTGTTCATGAAGGGTGAAGAAACACTCTTCTTCAGAGTTGATAAGTTGGCTTCGGACTCTAAGTATCTTTCTTTGGCCATCCACCCGCCCGATTTGTTTCCGGGTTGAGTTGGGTGCTCGAACACGATTCCTATCTCTCCCTTGTGGCCCTTGCACACATTGGTTTTGACCCGAAACCAACAGTTGTTCATCATTCCCTGCACATCAATTTTACCCGTAAGCACAAATCAACTATTGTGAAGAATAAAGCTCAAAATTAATGATATATACAAGAGTACGTTCAACTTAATATAGATTTGTACGTCACATAAATAAATTTCATGGTTCCCCAAGTGAAATTTTAGTATGTTAAATCAAACTCACCATACCCAAATATTAAAAAAGGTACGAATTTGCACTGTAAATTCAATTTTCCCACATTCAATTACCTAATGTACTGTTCGTACACCACAATAATGGAACGCTTTCAATTATGCAAATATTGTTCTTCTACCAATAAGAGAGGCCAGAGATCGATACCACCCAACATTGTGGGCTTCCAAAGCTTAACGACATTCCAACGTTGAGTGCACCAATGAGACTCATTTTTATGGTCTTTGTGACAGGACACTATTGGTCTAAATTGTTATTACCTGACTTTCAGTACGTGACAGAAAGACTGGGATTGACTCACAGTTGATTTTGGAGACTCCCAAAAACCAATCACATATTGCCAAGTTGGTCTAGCAATTACGAGGAGGACTTAACTGGGAATATCAATAGGTGGATTCTCTTCTCTCTCGCTCCACTTTTCTCTCTCCTGGTGATACACAGAGGTGGTATCCAGGGATAGATAAGTTTTATTCAGCAATTAATAACTTAGAAAAGTCCACTGACTGATAACAATCACAATTCACAAGCACACATGTAGGGACGTAGTTGGTTCCAGCAAAGGATTGAAAACTTTACCATCACATTCCAGATGAGTTTCTCGGGCTGAGTATTGTGGGTCTCGTCCCAGGCTCGCACCGCTATCTCTTTGGCTACTAGCAGGTCCAGCACCTCCACTTCCAGCGACCAAAAGCACCAGCACCAGTATTTTCCGTACTTGTTTGGCTTCTCGGGAAGGTCCAACGTGCACACACGCCACGTCTCTCCACCGTCCGTCGTTACCTCCACTCTTGTCACTTTCTTCCCACCTCCTGTTAAACAAGAAGCGTAATTAGAAATATAAGATTATGCGGATGTAAAACAACACTCAAATATTACATCAAAACAGACAAAACCCTTTTTCGTTTATAATTTCTATTAGAGACATTATGACGTCTATATTAAAATATCACTGCTATCTGTGAGAACTTCCAAAAGGATCGAATTGATAAGTACTTTCTCGACCAAACAAACAATAGAAAAGAGCTCAGCACCATACGCAATTCTTGTCGCAAAACCAAATTTTGAATGCGCACATGTTCTTCGATAAGATTCATTTTCTTATGTTAGTCTAGTTTCGATGCACTCAATTATGTCGATTACACGTGTTTCACTCCACTCCATATAAAAGATTCTATTTCGAGAACAAAATCAAAACAAATTAAAAAAAAAAAAAAAAAATCTGAAGAGAGTGATGCTAGCTAACTAGCTCACCGGAGTATGCGTAGCCTCTGACGGTGTACGGTCGCTGAGATGTCCACGAGTTTATCGGCAATATCTCATCGTGACACGGCGTCGTTATGACCGAGTTTATGTTGAGCTCGTTTATTATACACTCTGGCTTGTACCACCACGCTGCACAACAACGACAAGTTAACAAGATACATGATACATCCAACACAGTAAAAACATCAGTGACGTCATTAATACTTCTTTCACTTTCATATCAGTATGACCAACAAAAAAAAGTGACAAATCAAAACTAGTTTTTCCCTTTTTCTGATTTGACCAATCGATGAGAGTTTTAACTTTAAAACCTTCAACGTTGGCGAGCTCCTCATCAACGTGCGAGGGAAGTACTCTGTTGTCCTTGTAGTGGTAATAGTTATTGGATTCCTGGGTCGTTACGACGATGCGTTTCAGCCACTTGACCATGCGACCCCCAATGAACCCGGGTATTATAACCCGAACCGGGAAACCGTGGTCTGGCGCCAAACGCTCGCCGTTTTGCATGTACGCCAGTATGATGTCCCTCGAGGGGTCCATGGCTACCGACCTTTTTAAGCTCGTGCCGTACTTTGACCCGCCACCACCTGGCAGGTCTTCGGCCCCTTCAAAGCAAACGTTGAGGGCCCCACCTTTGCTTTTGTAGATCCCGCACCACTTGAGCACGTCGCGCAACCGTACACCGCGCCACACAGAAGTAGAGACCCCGGCGGCGCCCCAGTTGAAGCCTTTGGTCTGCTTCACCATGTTCTGCTCCTTGCGACGGTTTCCGGCGCAGACCAGTGTGACCGGGAACTCGCGGCTTTCAAAATCCCGGATGAGCTGGTCCATGGTGAACCGGGCCGGCCGGTGGACCAGGCCGGTGACCTCAACCGTCCAGTCTTGCCAAGTGGCCTTGGGGACCACGCCGTGGTTGCGGACGTAGTGGAGTGGGACCGGGGTGATGAAGCCGTGGTGCATGAGCCGGGTTAGGGGCGGCTCGGAGTTGAAGGGGTGTTTCCCTGTGAGGCGGAGCATGGTGGGGTTGCGCTCTATCCAGCTGTCAGCTGTTGATTCGTCCCTGGGGTCCAGGATCGACGGCTCCAGTTCGTTGTTGCCTCTCTTGATCAAATCTTTGTAACCGTCCGCGGTCTCATTCTCGTTGTCGCTGGAAGACGAGGAGTCGTCGCGGTACTCCGCAAAAACCGAGTTTTTAGAAGGCGGGATTTCAGGGAATTTGAAGGAGTGGACGACGCCGTTTATGGGGACGAACTGGCGGTTGTGGACGGAGGCCGCCATGGGGGACACGCGTCAGTCAAGGATCGACTTCACTTTTGTGTGTACTAAGGGGAGGCAGTTTTTGGGATCTCAGTGTGGGATTGAACGAGGAAAATGAGAGAGCACATGGGAGACTTATATAGGACTTTTTGGGGTGTACACGTGTCACACAAGAACAGGAGGGTCCCACTTGATGAGACAGAGGGAGCCAGTTGGAGTTTAGGTGTAGAGTGAAGCCTTTGCTTCATTGAATGCTTGCTGTTAGGAATGGACACGGATTGGTTTGGTTCGATTTAGCCCCAAATTGTAGACCAAACCAATGTCTTCGGGTTAGTGATTTTTCAAACCAAACCAACCCATTGAAGGTGAAACAACCGAACCAAACCAAACCAATTAAAGTCGGGTTGGGTTGGTCGGTTTAGTCGGTTTGATCGGTTTGAGCATGTCTCAAAATACAATTAAAATTTAGGCCCAAATTATAAATGAATGAAACTCCCTTTAAGTTATAAAATTAATGTCTCTATTTTCTACACATGAACCCAATTCAATACATGTCTGCTTTTACAGTTGAACAATTATAGTCACATGTAAAACAAAAAAGTCATATGTGTGAAACATTAATATTAATATATTAAATAATAAAGTCATGCGAAAGATTAATATTAATTTATTATAATATTAAAGAACATAGACCATGAAACTAGGGAAGATGAGATGAGTTCTCATTGCTTTGAGCCTTTTACCATTCTAAACAAAGTGAGATGAGAAACTAGACATATGAATATTTAATTTAATTTTTTAAAATTTTTAGGTCGTGTTGGGTCGGGTTTGATCGGTTATTTGGAACGTCAACCCGCTAACCAACCCATTTGAGGTTGGGTTGGTCGGGTTATAAACCGACCTCTCTAAATTGAGTGTTAGAAACTGAACCAACCCAACCCATTTTGGTTGGGTTGGTCGGGTTGCATCGGGTTTTGTCCACCCCTACTTGCTGTGGCTCCCGCTCACTAGGTTTAAAGTTAAAGTAGCTGCCCACGGTCGGTTCGAATCGATATTAAGACTTATCAAACTAAAATAAAAAAATTTAATATTTTTCGATATCAGTATTTTCAATTTCGGTATTTTTTTGGTTTGATAATTTTTGGCAAACTTAAATTTTTGGTTCAAAATTTTGATATCATATATTTTGGTTTATTTTTTATTTATTTTGGTATATCTTCAATTTATTTTTTATTTACTTCAATATATCTTTAGTTTATTTTTTATTTAATTATAATAATACTAATTATTATATACTAATATAAATTAAAATTTAATCAAATATAATACATAAAATATAATGTTTGATGAATATATATATTACACGAATAATATTGATAGTTTAGTATAATCAAGGAGTTAAATTTCGTTTTTTAGGGGTATGGAAATTTTAACACCATACCAAATTAATTTCGAAAAATTTCGCCGAAATTTTTTCCGAAATAGAGATTGGACAGAGAGGGGAGGCTGAGACCGGAGGGAAAGAGGCAGAGCCGCCGCCGTCACAATCGCCGGAGGGAGAGACAGAGCCGCGCGCGCCGTCGAAGGAGGGAGAGAAGAGATCCGGGGAGGGAGAGAGGGAGATCGGGAAGGGAGAGGGAGATGGAGCAAAGAGAAGAGAACATGGAGAATGAGGGAGTGAGGGACTAGGAGAGAGAAAGAGAAGATGAGAACTGAAGAAGGAAAGAAAAAAAAAAAAAAAAAAAAANTTTACCATCAGCGCGCATTATATTTATCTTATATTACATAAAACCTACTATATAATTTAGTTTTTTCAATGTTTTTTATCAATACAGTAGATAATATGTTAAATAAGCATATGGTCAAGTTTCATTCAAAATTTCCGTGTTTTGATAGCAATTTCTGTCGTTTTTATCTAATTTTGTCGAAATCGAAATTTTAATTAAAATTTCCACAAAAATTTCCGTCGAAATTTCCATCGAAAATTTCCTCAAAACCGAAATTTTACTCCTTGAGTATAATACTAATATTAATTGCAATAATATTAATATTAGTAATAATATATAGTGTTTTTTTTTAAGTCTATTTTTAAAATTTACTCTTCATCGAGCCCATCTGCTACAGTGAAATAGTGTAGCGGTCTACTGTTTTAAAAAACTTGGTGATACAATAACAGTGTATTGTAGTCGTTACTGTAGCACACTACAGTGTTTTTAAAAAAAGCCTTTTTTTTTTTTTCTTTCTTCAAATTTTTTTTCTTAATTTCAATGCCAATTAGTACCCAAAAAAAAAATCATAATTTAGATATTTTTCGTTTTATAAATATGTTAAATAATAAACTTCATAAAACACAAAAAATCAAGATGAAGCATCCATAATCATTTTCAATCACCTATTCTATTGCTATTGTGCAGCAATAACAATAACCTATTGTTACTGCTCGGCAATAAAAATCACCTATTGCTACTGTCCGATAGTAATAATCACTTATTGCTACTGTCCGGCAATAACAATCACATATTGATACTATATGACAGTGTTAATCAAGTATTGTTATTATTTGATAGTAACAATAACAATAAATTAGATAATATAATTTAAATTTAATACAATCACTGTGAAAGCATAAATAACTAAATAAATTATAAATTTATGACACAATTACAAAAAACTAAAACAAAATCACAATTCCGTTGAAAAAGAAAAATAACTTGAAACTTCCAAATATCTTTGTTCTTAACATGACATTTTTGTAGAAAGTTAAGTACTCAGCAAGAGCAAGACTGATCAATGCAAGCACATTAAAACAAGTGTGTGTGAATGCGCAAAAAATATGTAGAGAGAGCTACCTGGTTGCTCAAACATGGCTCTTCTTGCTTCTGGTTCAGGCAGAGACACAAGAATCTAATTTTTCATGGCCAATGGATAACTTGATTAAATAATAATTGGATTCAAAATATACATGATCAAGTGAGAAATTGCCATAATATTGTGATACCTAACTAGAAGAGAATGCAAACAAGGGCCATAGGATGAGATACTATAATCTACTGGAATTGTTGATGCAAATTCTCGTGAGGCAGATGCAACAACTTAGACAGTGACCTGGCTGATCTGAAATCTTGCTGAATGATGACGTATGATCTTCCTGTAGACAAACACAAGATCAAAGGAGATGGACCGGTGTGGTACCAGCCAAACACACTCCGATGATGAAGTCAGTGATGTGTGTTTGATGGTGTTTGAATAGAAATGAGGAAGAACAAAAGATGAACTTGGGAGAATAGGAAGAACAAGGTAAATGTTCTAGGTTTATTCTCAGCAAGTTGGGAATGCTCTTGGGTGAGTAGGGATTTTTGTGAGTGTTTTTTTTGTAAGAGGTTGATAAATTGATCCATCCCCCAGTTTGTGTACATACGTTGGTTTATACAGGCAAAGGAGATTGTGACGAGTAAGTTACCTGCACGTGACTGGCTGGTTGAGAAAGATCCACGCGTTCGGTCGTGAACAGTGGCATGCACAGTTACCCACCTCCTTTGCATTCAATGCTGCATTGAATGCAAGTATGGAAGATCCAGGTGAACTACCTCAATAGTCATGAATATAGGCTGGGTTATCTCTTTTGTCAGAAGACCTTTGTCAGGTGCATTTAAGTGTGGCGGTTCCTCCCAACGTGATCTTCCTTAGAATGGCGGCGGGGAGCCGAGCCGACCCGAATACATGTTCTTATGCGTATACACGAAGCCCATGTGTGATCGGATCGGATACGGGATTCCTGACCGAACCGATCCAGTAGGTAGGGGTCCTTCCGAGCCGTAGCTGGCCAACGCTAGAACTCGAAACGAGGTCCCTTCTGCGCCGAGCCGAGCTGAACCGGGATGACCGTGGAAAGATGAACACTCAATCCTTTGGAAGATCATCGGTTCGGCTCGGACCGGGCATGGAGGACTCGGCAGGGAGACCTTATCTGAGCTGGCGGAGGAAGTGCCGAGCAGTGATGATGTGGAGGTCAAAGTCTGACCAGCCACGTGTCCAGCCCTGATTGGCTGTTGGATTGGTGTGGGTTTATCCACAAACAGGAATCAAACCTTTAATTGGGAATAAACATGCTGCTTCGGTTCTCAAAGTTTGCACTACGTTAATTGGGAATATAATTATGGGTTGATCGATACTCCTTGTTGATCAATTGGTTAATTAAGTAGACATTTCTTTGGACAAATGAACTCATATTGTTTAAAAATTAGAGTTTAACCATTAAGTTTTGGACAAAAAAATAGCGATCCTATTTCGTAATCAACTCTATTGGGAATGAAATTAAAAAAAAAAACTGTCGGTTACATAGATATTCATGTGGTATTTTCGAATGGTGATAAACAAATTTTTTTTGTATATTCAATTTAACTTTATGTTTATATAATTTAAAATTCTGTTTTATATAATTTAATTAGAGAGGTCTAAGTTTGAATCTTTTCTTGCCAAATAAAAAAAGTCTGATTTTAGTTGATCTTCTTATTATTTATTGGGGATGATAATTGATATTTGTGGATATATAACTTTTTTTTTGGGGCGGTCAGGTGGATATATAACAGGGGAAATGGTTTATTAACGAATGTAAAGGTAGAGAGATATTCAATGCATGAAACCTCATATTATATGGTATACGTTACACGTACATCTATTTCTTAATTAAGATTTAAACTATATTTTCAAAAAAAAAAAAAAAATAAGTAATAGGTGGGTGAAGAATATTTGCAAAATAAAATTATTTCTTTTCCTTTTATAAATGTTTCATGCCATGCCATTATAATTGTTTTTGCTTTGTACGTACGTCTAGATGCATATATATTGAAAGTTTCTATTAATGGCATGCATGTTGGTCTGTTGACACGAACTCCATCCTTGTGATTTGGTAGTTCATATATAGGTCCTAGATTTGATTCTGAACAATATATGAAGGAAACATGAGACAATTGTGTAGTCAATACCCATCAGCTAACTAAATAAAAAATAATAATAAAAAAGTTGCAAATGACCTATTGGTTTATACTTTATAGTAGCACACACATGGTCTAACCTCTAGACATGCTTGCAATTGTTAGTTGTACCCTTAATTGATTGGTATATTTGATTATGATTACACTTAATTATCTCTCATTTGTATTCCTTATTTGTCCCTAATTGTATCCCCGATTGATTATATCATCCCCATTTCTCTTCTTTATTTCCTCCATCTTCTCCACCATATTCTTGTATAAATTAATACAGAGCTTTACACCTTATGAATGATGTATATATACAGATTGATATTATCCAATAGTACTCATGTTTCAACAGCAATAACATCGTCTTCCTCCCATGATCTTATATATAATTCCTTTGACTATGTCAGTGATCGATCGATTTGAATCTGAACAAATTTTGTGTCCCTTGGAGTCCTAGAGGGCCTATCATGAGCTACATATATATTGAGGGTTTCTCATCCATAAACTCAACAGACTAGAGTGATCAAATTAGCTGACATTTGATCTTTGCTGATTAATTTGCATAGGACCGAAGCACCCTTTTTAAATGTATGATGAAATTGTCTACATATACAAGTTTAAAAGTACCTATATATGCAAAAGAGACACTAATAAATTACAAGTAAATATATATATATATATATATACTTTCACATTATGAAAAGACACAGGTGTTTTATAAATAATATGTTTAATTACCCTTGTTAAACGCTTCAATAAATTAAGTTTTCTCCCTAACCTCAAATCTTTATCTATTACTATTAATCCATAGAAATTTTATTTCAGTGGATTAGGATGTTGGATTTTTCACTCATCAACCATATATATACTCCAGCAAACAACAATCTTATTGTCTTCAATCAAGATCGAGAGTGATCAGCTTTTGGATGAACAATTTCTAAATTCATCTCACGGTATTCTCTTTTCATATCATATACATATATATGTATATTATTGTTTGCAATTACACCAAAATTTTATATGCATTGGAACAATTTTGATTAAAATTAGGATAAATAGACTGGTGCTACTTTCATGATTTCATTTCTTAAAATTAAGTGCTTTGGTTCAAATATTGTGGTAAATCGTATAAATATATGCTTTTTAATTAGTCATTTTCTATTTTTCAAGTACACAAATTAAAATCATGCATAGAAAGAAAAGAGGTACATCATGTGTTTGCTAATTCATCATCTCCAACTTTTCATACCCCAAAAGCCCACAAAAGAAATCCATTTATTTTTGTTTATGTTGTTCGTTAGGAATGGATGGTAAGTGAGTTCGGGTTAGAGAGCTTAGGTTTTATTTATGTTGAGATTCTATAAAGGCAAAAGTAAAAGAAAAAATAAAACATCATGTTTAGCTACGAAAGGATTGATATGTACTCATCCACTATGAAAGATGATCTCTCAACAAATTAATGGGGTTTAAAATTTCAGTCCCAACTCTAATAACCCTGGATTATTAATTTAGGAATTAATTTTTTAAACTAATGCTTTTGGTTGAAGTCAAAATTTTGTAAAAGTGCACTGTGCAAGGATATATAGGTGTCAAGAAGTTTTGTGAAAGGTGTTATTCTATAGCAATGCTTGTGGCGAAAAGTTTTGTGAACAAGTTTTCGTACCTTGAACAACTTTGTTTAATATAAGTAAATTAGATTACAAAAAAAAAAAAAACATATATAAATATAAAAGGTAAAAGTTAAAAAGGGTGGAGCGAACAAGTCAAGCTTAGCAAGTGAGGGACAGTGCGTGTTGTGCCTGTGAAATGGCGCATGGGAGCTCCCAATGGCCAATGGTTGTATGAGCAGAAATCGAGAGAGATGGGTGGTCATGAAGTGCTAACAAAAATGGAAAGGGTCACAGCATCACAACTTGGGGCGGCCAATAGATTACTGAGGGGGCTAAGCATGGAATTGGTCTGCCCTTTGGTGAAGCCTGGAGTCACCTTCCTATTTAGGGGCTCATATCTCTCGTCTCTCTTTTTCTCTCTCTCTCTCTCTCTATCTGCACTGCCTGACAAAATGATTGTCAAAGATGGATAGGGTCTCCCCATACAGGTAGAGACTTGTAAGGTCCATTTAATTTGCTTAAAACAGTCGTTCATATGTACGTGAGCAATATCTAAATGTTTATGTCTAACACCTAATCGCTTTCGCTAGCATATTTTAAGTTGCCACACAATGTATTGGAAAACAAATCTAATACTCAGAATTCTTGATGTGACTATTATAAAATTTGGTTGGCTTGTGAGTTCAAAAAGTGAATGGCAAAGAGGCCACATTTTTGCTCGTGGATTGAGATTTTTGGTTGCAGCAACCCACACATTCACCAACTTGTCCCACATGGTGCACATGTGCTAATCTTTTGTCTTAATCCTAATTAGTATAAATTAAAAGTTAATCAATCTCATTGATCATAATTAGTGAGATTGTGTGTAGGACGGTAGGACCCATTGGCTTCAAAGATAGAGTGGATCAGAAGTTGGTAGAGATCAAAACTTTGATGCTTTTCTTTTGTTTGACAACATAAGTTTCCCTAAACCATGGCATTTTCATATCTTGAGGAAACTTCTTTTTTAGAGCTATTTTTATGCAAAACATCACAAACCCTACAAAGATTTATGAGATCAACTAAAATTCAAATACAGAGAGATAAAAAGAGCTTGAACAGAGGCCACATTTTTTACATGTTGTAGAATGGGCAAGTGGTAAGAGATGGGTTAGGGTAGGGGATATAGGTCACATCTAAAGAGAATAAAAGCCTAATTGGTTAGGTATATTCCCATATATATATATATAATAATAAGGCAACATTCCTGCATTATAGATTGTTATTTGTTAATCTGGTAGACTGGTTCTCTGGTAATGGTATACTAGGATCAAGCTAAGGAGACTTGTTTTTTTGTCTGAATCAGGCTAAGGAGACTAGGAGTCAAAGCCCAGCTCATTTCATGAATGCCCAATTTCTGTTGGGCCTAAACTTTGGACTGCAAATGGGTCTTAGCTGTCCTACTCATCCAGTTGGCCCAAAACATTTAGAGTCTGCTTGAATCCACCCCAAAGTCGTCAAAGTCTTGTGCTACCTTGAGTCCTGAGCCAACAAACTCTCAAGTGGTTTAAGCCCAACAAAAAGTTTTTGTTAAAAGTATTTTAGAAGAAAAATTAATATGAGGATTAAGGTAAGAGTTTAGGACATTATTGGAATATAAGTGAATAGTATGAGTAATTCAATTCCTTTTTAGTATGGTTTAATAGGAATAGCAAAATTAGATGGGTGAAATGATAAGAATGAAAGGTGTCAATAGGGTAACTCTTGGGTTTTTTTTTTTATATTTTAATTTTATTTGCGTAGTAATTTTGTTTTTGTTGCTTTCAGAGTAACACTTGTCCCATTGTGTTTTCAACAGGAAACACAACAAAGGAAATGCACTCAATTCAATCAAAAGCAAAAGCAAAACCACATCCCAGAACCATGGCTAAGCAAGAGTTAGGGGAGGAACAGATCAACAAAAAGATGATGGAAAAGGAGACAAAAAACAGGCCCAACAAGAAGGATGTCATCATCACAGTCTATGTGGAATCACCACTATCACCTTCTGATTCCCATCAGAAGAAAACTAATCCCATTAAGAAGATCAAACCCAACAACCAAAACCCCAGAAAGCCTCATCAGTCTGGCAAAACACGAATCTATGATCGCAGGGCCCAACTCCTTGCTTATTCCCAAGAGCTCAGAGCGGGTAATTCCCAACAGGTGCAGTGGCCCAAGAATGGTTCAAGGCCTAGGCTCATCAGGGTGAGTAGTTTTCATGCATCTTTATATTTGCAGAAATATTATTTTGTCAAACTGTTAATCTGAATAACCGATATTAAAACTCAGAATTTGTAAACATAATATTTCAGATATCGGATAAAAAACACGAATTTGTATAGTAGAACTGAAATGTAAATAATCAAACTGAAATATATGTGGGTCGACCCGAGTACAGGTGGGTGGCAAAAGGTTAACAACTCCAGTGAGAATTCGAAGAACAAAAGGTAGATGCAGATATCAGCGCTTGGTGCCAGAAGTAGACATATCATGCAGTCCCAAATGCACTAATGCCCGGAAGAAAAAGGCCACCGGACCAGAAACCAATTCTAACATTTTGGTAAGTTAATGGCTTGCATTATAATTAAATTATTTCCTTTTTACCTTTTTTTTTTTCTTTTCTACCTATGCAAATTGGTTTTTCACGGTATTTATTGTATGTATTTGTTGGTGTGTGTGTGTGTTTGTGTGTGAGTGTGTGCAGAGGAAGTTTAGGTATATGCTGAGAGGAATATCATGTAGTGGGTGGCGCAGCAACAAAGGGTCCAAAGTTGATGTGAAAGAATGTCATGTTGTTTGATATGATCTCTGTGTGGAAGATATGAAGTTATTCATGTGCTTAATTTAGATGAAAGTACTGCATTGCATATAAATTTGCTTGAATGGGTCTTGAACTACAAGATCCACTTATCCTGCTGTGTTTGTTACAGGAGAACAATATCCATTTTATACTCCATTTGTGGAACTATTGTCAAATCAAATAAGTCCACGTGTAGAAATTGCATTAAACATCTCCACAACTCAAAAGACTCAAAAGACTCAAAACAAGAAACTTACAAAAAGATACCAAATCGAATAAATTCTGTAAAAAAAAAAAGAAAAAAAAAAGATAAATACAATGAATGCATAGTCGTTTTACTTCAAACCATATATGGAACAATAAAGTCTTACTTCAAAATTCAAATCATATATGGAACAATAATGCTAAGAAAACTAAATTTGTGTGCCAAATTTAAAACTAAAAAATGAAAGAAAAACTTATCAATCACAAATACCATTACAGGAAAGTTTTACTCACAAATAATGTGTCTGGTAAACACTAAACAAAGTTTTATATTCCTAGCACTAGCAGTCCTCATTCCATAAAGGATACAAATAGGTCACCTCGGGGGAATATCCTAAGGTCACCCCTTCCTCAAAAATCGTAATTTCGATAATGTCGACACATATAATTAAAATCGTTCACTTTTTATATCATCTCTGTACAAAATAAACTCAATCGAAAATCATTTGATTATATAACTGTTACTAATTAAATAGAAAAAATCAACGGTTTAGTTAAAAAATTATTATTTAATTAAAAACTATCAATTTTTTTTATTTAATTGACAACAGTTATATAACCAAACGATTTCCGGACATTACTAAAATCGAAATTTAAGAGAATAGAGTGAACTTAGAATATCCCAATAAATAACCCAAATATTGTCCTTCCAATAAATAAGTTTCGATAGAATTAGATGGGCCTGAACAGAACAAATATGGGCCATGTGCAGTACGAAGCTTAACAAGTGGTGGCCTACAAAACAAAGCCCAGGCCATCCAAATAGAGACAGATATCAGAATAGAAATCCTTCACAAGCTGTATAAATTATCCAAAGAATCAACACAGTAAGGCACTGACTTCGGAATTGAGAAGAAAAAAAAAACAATGAAAGCACAATTTTTTTCCCTGTTCAAATGGCAACTAAGCATAACCAAACAATAATCAATTCATACAACCTACGAGGGAACTTGAGGGCGACTATGCCCTAGAATTGCCAGGGGCACTGCGACTTGCTTTTTCTACAATCTGTTAATCAGTAACCTGTCACTAATCACAGTGGGCAACAACAGGCCACAGAAGCAATGCTACTAAACCAAAAGCTGGGGTCAACTGCCTCAGTTTCCAATGAAAATGATGATAGTTTCTCCGGAATATCAATACAACAAGGTGCAGCAATGAGATGACTAATGTAAAGAATTGTAAAAGTAGAAGGCAGTCTTCCCCAACTTTTAGGCAAGTTCTCATCACACAAATCGTCCAGGTTCTCTATTTCTACGCTGCCTTCTTGTCCTTCCTAAGATTATCCTGTTTCTGGAAAAGTTACGTCGCGGTGCAGCGGCAGAATTAGAAGCTGTAGCACGTGAAAAATCATCGTCATCCAATGAGTCATAGTCCCTTTGATACCTACTCCGCGGGAAAAGACCACCAGCATATCCAAAATCAAATGACCTGAATGGGAAATCATCAATGTAATCATCTAGCTCAGAATCAGATTGGCTGTAAACACCACCATGGTTTGGCTCCAGCACATAATCCCCCAGGACCACTGCCCCTGGCGTAGATGACATTATTGTGCTGATAACATCATTCCGCTCTCTCTCACACTCAAGCCTCTTCCATTTTTCTTCAAGTTTAGGATCCACTGCTCGGGGTCGTGCCAATGGGTGCTTTGACTTAACATGTCTCCTGAGCTCTTTAAAAGTTCCAACGAACGAGCAATTATCCTGCAAGCAAGTTCTCTTCTTGGAATTAAGATATTTCCGTGCTGGTTCCACCACTGTCCAACCCTTTACCTGCCCCCGACAAAGTGGGCATAAGAGCTCTGGTACCTCCATCTTTTCATTGGGCTCCCCTTCACTTGAATTGAAGCCTAAATTATCCATTGATCCACTCCATTGTTGTGAATTTTCAATTGAACATACTTTTGTGTACGCTTTCTTGTATTGCTCAAGACAGTTGGAATAGCGATGGCCAGTGGCACACATATAAGGACGACAACCCTTATTATAAGAAGAACACAGGAGGAGAACAGCATTGTGGGGGAACTCCATACATACTGAACAGGTCACATCTTCCCAATCCTTCTTCTCCGATGCCTTGCGAGATTTCTTTTTTGAATGGACATCTTTAAGAACCTTTAATGGACACGGGGTTGTCCTCAAAGCTCGGGAGTCAGATTTACGTTGCAACTTGTTAAGTTTGGCCATTTTTAAACTGAACCTGAAACTCATCAAGAGAGAGAGAAGATTATTTCAACAAATTTTTCAGCATATGTATAAAATGATTGTAACAATAATTAGATGAGCAGCATCAACTAGGTTGCTTAACATACATTTCGTACATAACATAACACAAGTGCAATTGTTGCTTAGATCTATCTAATGACTTTATTATCAAACACATATCCATAGAAAAATGAAAGAGAAGAAGAATTTGCGCTTCCAATTCTCCGAATATTTCCTAGAGTTGTATCTCCAATTCCAGGCCAACATGCTGAGTGGTGTCATTTTCTCCTACTACTTAGAACTAAAAGTCTTTAGACACCCAACTTGAGAACCCAAGTCCATTTAACACAGCTAATCTTCTTCTTTTTTTATATAATGAGAAACAAAGCTTTCAGTAAACAGAAGAAAGGGAACAAAACAGTGGACAAGGAGTCCACCACAGTACAACAAGGATACTACAACAGCTAGGAAACATCAACAAAATTACAACAAGTTACAAGACCACAACCCCCTATCCAGAACCCCTGAACTAAACAAAAGAACTGATTACAACCAAAATCCTATCCACACAAAGACCTGATCTACCAAATCTAGAGTACAACTGCACTAACATTATTCATTTCAAAAGCATAAGGAATTTACTGAAAAATCTGGCAAAGAACATTGTAATGAAGACAATTTGTGTACTTACTGTTGTTATTACAACGCCTTCAAATTGCACAATTTGTTTTGATATACAATTTATTGATGCTACCATTTACAAAACAGAATTCGTCATTTTATTTCAGAAAATTAACCAAAAAAAAGAAGACAGAAAAGGTTATAAAAATATAAGCCAGAACTAGTGAAAGCAAACTGAAGAACATCATGGGATTGTGATTTGTGAAATCAAACAAACAGAATTTTCCATAGCATACTAAATGAACCATTTAGCACACTTGAAAAATGCCCCAGGTCCACAATAATGAATCTCGTTCAATAAGGAGAGGAGAGGAGGGGGGGGGGTTATTTCAATCAAATGGAATTTTGATATATATATCTAATATAAAGTTTTAAAAAACGAACATAGATCCTTGTAAAGGCCTGGTTGAGCTACCTTCATGAACTTAAGAAACAGAAACATCTACTAATTCATAAAAATCCTACAAAAGGTCAGCCTGAGCCTCAAATAGGGATCTCAAAATGACTGAATACCACAGAAATTACTACCGGGATCTTATACTCCATTCCAAATCCAACAAACACACCCTAATTCCATATACCGCACCTTCTCCCTTCCTATCTGAACCTCTTCACATTGTGCATATCCTTCTAGTAAATATATTAGAATATAATAACAGGTAGACAACAGTCAACAATGAAAGAATGAATATTTTTTTTTTTTTTTTGGTACAAGTGAGAATGATCATTTAAAGCATGCAGATGCAGTGCCATATATTCACCAATAAAACAATACTAAAACTATGATATTACAAATTACAGATCATCTAATAGATAATATGTGGGTCAATTAATAGTTGCAACTCATAATAATTTAACCACAAAAGAATTCCTATTCAAACATAAATCACAAACATTTCCTATGTTTTCACTTTTAAAATTTATAGCCTTCTCTATGAGTCTATGTAAAAAGTGATTACATACCAGCTTTCGAAGGTTATGTGTGCATCAGTAGTATTGAAGAGATATCATAATCAACAATCAAAAAATGCCATAGTGTGTATGCTTTAAGAAGGCCAGTGGTACTGCACTCCACTCTTTGTGAAAAGAAAAATTTAAAAATAGTCATTTCAGGGTACAAGAAGCTAATAGAATGCTAATAGTATTATCCCTTAAAGCTGTACTTCCGAATATGTATACAAGATATTGGATACATAGTATGGAGTACATCACACAGATTTATCTCTTAGTGGTACACAACTTAAAAATATTATATCTTGTAAATAGATTGCTCTAAAATAAGCACTGAACTCTGATTGACTTTCAAAGAAGCAACTTTTGCTTCAGAAAAGAAACAGTTGCACTCAAGACCCTCAACCATATATCAAAAGGGATGTGGGGGGAGAACGAAAAGGGTCATGCATGCATTTACCCAAAAAAAATAAAATCTCAAAAAAAAAGTTCCATGATTAAAAGCAAAGCATAAACAAATGGGCTGGTGTAATTAAGTATTTACAGAAACTAAAAACCTAATTTAACCGGACGAAATCTGTACTGAGATCAATCGTAAGGACGCTAAATTGATCGAACAGTGAAAATTTGAAAAATTGAAAGAGCAAAAAAAAAAAAGGCCAAAAAAAAGAAATGCAAACCGATCAGTGATAAATCTCTATAAACAAACACGGTAATTCACTCAGCCGAGACATCACGCGATTGACACAGAGCAATGCGGACGTAATAGGGACGCGAAGAGTGAAACCCTAGAAAATTGGAATCGGAGAAAAGGCGAAAATTGAGATCGAGAGGGATTTCGTACCTGAAAGGAAGCCTCGGAGAGAAAATTGTCTGACGGCGATTACACAGAGAGAGAGAGAGAGGGGAGGGAGAGTGAACCTTTTGGTGGAGTGGAAGGGCGGAGAAGGTGAGAGAGCGCCCCGATCTTGGCGCTCACGTGGGGAGAGAGAGAGAGAGAGAGAGAGAGAGAGAGAGAGAGAGAGAGAGAGAGAGAGAGAGAGAGAGAGAGAGTTGCGTTGCGTGCGGAGCTTCTTCAAGTGCGGATTATTCTCTGCTCTCTCTTATTTCTTTTATCCGATGGATTCATTACGTGGTACCATAGTGTTGTCATTTTTGAGTCTGCATCACGGTTGATGGAGCTTCAAGTCGCTGGGAGAGACGCGAGGACTATGGGTTGGGTCCATTACAGATCGGATTTCGAGAAAGCCCGTATTTTGGGCCCAAAATAAATGAGCGAAAGCCCATTTGCAGTGTGTGACTGCTGGGTCCACTTTATAATAATCCATATATACGACCTGTGTTTTTCCAAGTTAAAAAACAAATTGAATTAATTCATAAAATGATTCCCTAATGGTTGGTTACTTCTTTTCAGAAATGTGTTTCTGAACATGTTCGATCAGGATTAAGAATGAGAAAGAGTGTGAAAATATATTAGGATTAGAATAGGTCCAAGATTTGATTCCCTTCTATGTTATTTTTTTGATGTAACAAAAAAAATAGGAAGACCTACATGCACAACAAAGGATAAAGAATCACAGCAGCACTCACATCTCGCACAAACAGTCGCTCAAATAAAACTTCCCATACAGCAATTATTAACCACCACCCTTCAATTAAAAAGAGTCCAGGTAGGTATTAGCATATAATTTTATTAACCAAAATCACATAAAGCCTCATTTTTCCTTTACGGGCCAACTACCACAAATTCATTATTCATTTGCGGACACCACACCACCACTAAATCCCCGAGCCACAAAAACTCCATCTACCTCGCGCATTGTTTTGACGAAAATAAACATAACAAAAACATAACATGCAGACATCTTCCAAAATACCAGCATCAACACATCACCAAAAGAACGAAAACTGAAACTGCAAATCTGCAACTCTAACAAACTGCAGTTAGTAACTACAACTGCAAATCTGCAACTCTAATAAACTGCAAGTCTGCCCATTTAAATATTGTATGTTTGAAGTCAAAGGTAGCTAATAAATTTTCCACTCATAGACAACAAGGCAACATAACCCGTGAATGGATTGGACATGAATGATATGACCATCTGCTATGTGACTAATACTTACAAAAGTTTCATTATTGTTAAATTTGAACATAGGTGTAATAGAGGTTAAATAAAATGTTTGTCATATATCCTACAATAATTAATTCTTGAAAAAATTGAAAAGAATATACATACGGCCAATTATATACTATTTCCCTATTGCTTTCCAACGTTTACAAAAATCACTACCACAATTCGTCAATACAATCTTTCACCCACTAACTTTTTCCTTTTTTTTCTTTTTTTTCCGGATAATGACCCACTAACTAATTTAATTTGGAACCTAGGGGGGAAAGGACGTCAGACATCAAACACTAAACTAACTTCAACAAATCTTTTTCCTACAATAGACAAATGAGAGTGACCAACCGTGGAATAACTTAAGACCAGACTGCTCCACAGTGCAAGAATTTTAGAGCCCCTGTGGACCGAAGGAGGCTTGTTCTTCTAAAGTCATAGATCCCATTTTCAGATCCTTCACAGTGCTCAAAAATTGATGAAGTTATGACAGACACGCACTCTACAAGCTTACGCCGAGATTTGATGGCTGAACACTGGATACCGGAGCACGTTACAGAACATGGATATATTGTCCTGCATCCTTAGTGTTGAACAGAGCTGTTACCAAAAGCAAAGATATTAAACAGTGGAAGTATTGTTTTCAGCATTGTTTTTAGTTCACTTTCGTGAAAGTCATGGGTGGAGGGGAGCAATGTGAAACAGTGAAGTTTACCTTATTACCATCACAGCTTATAGCTGAAGAAAAAGGTTTTCAACTTTGCCCTCTGTGATAGTAAGGAGATGCTGATCCAGAAGACGTGGGAAGGGGCCTCTTTACAAATGGATGATTTAAGAGCTGAGCGGCAGTGGGACGATCGTTTGGATTAACTTGTAGGCATTGATGGATGAAATCTTGTGCATCCTTTGAAAGAGAATCAGGAACCTGAGGGGGCTCCCCCTTTCCAATCTTAAATAATGCCTGCATCTGTTCAGACACAAGAAGGGACTATGCTGTCAAAAATAGAGGTAAAAGAGATCCATCATCTACCATCATCATTATTATGAGCCAAAATTCTAATGAAAATGGCACAAACCCATTCAAGATTAGCATATGGAAGCTGCCCGGTCAGCAACTCCAACACCGTGCATCCAAGGCTCCATATATCAGCTGGAAGCCCATAACCTCCTATGCTCCTCCTATTAACAACCTGAACAAGCATAGCTTGACTTAGAAATACTCATAATTTTCGAAGGCTAACCATGCTTTTAAAGAACAGCAAATAGATCCATTCCACCAACCAGGCATGAGCCGTTGGCCAGTGCAAATGCATGTGCTGTATCATAGAAATCAATGGTTGTATAGTTTAAATTAAAACAATAAACCAAGTTATATAGAGCAAGTCTGGCAGACCAGATTTTTGTTCACTGTAATAAAAGCTATTCCATTGCACAGTTTAAAATTCCTATCTTCTTGTCTTTTACCTTTGTCTTTATGTCAAGGTAGAAGTTTTAAAAATAACACATTACTGATTCCCAAGGCTTTTACTATTAGTCCAATATTTGTTTACCAATATTAACCAAAACACATTAACAATTTTATCAGAGTTCAGGTAGCAAGAAGTTATAGTTTGAGAAAGTCATCCTGCAATCACCACTAAATTTAGCATTCCTTGACTGTACAACAAGTCTCCATTGGTATCCAATTGAAGTATTTAGGTATGTCCTCCAAAGGCTCCAATAACAGAAAAGAGAGCTCATAAGCACTCAAAATAATTTAATATTTATAACTTGCAATAACTGATATTCAGGCCGAAAAAAAGATAACTGTAATTAAAACACAGCGTAAAGGCAAACCTCAGGGGCCATCCAGAATGCAGTCCCTTGGCAAGATTTAATGTCGTTCATTTGGATAGTCTGGAAACAGGACACAGCAAACAATATTAGGAGCAAAACAATTCAGTCATTGTAGAAATGATTAAAACAATAAAATAGAATAGATTTGAGTAATGGAAGACAAACCTTTGCCAATCCAAAATCGGCAAGCTTCACATATCCAGTTGCATCCACCAAAATATTTGCACATTTAATGTCCCTTGATACAAGAAACAAAGAGATGAGAATAAATGTAGAGAAATTACACAAGCAAAGCACGAGCATGGGCATTGTGATGGCACATCCACTTTTCTTCTACTTTCATTTTTTTTTTTTGGGATGACTTTGACATGACAACAATGACATGGCTCATTGGTGGCAAAGGAAAGCGTATCCATGTAACAAAATGCTCAAAGGAAATACAAAATCTTCTGAGATCAATGCAGCCTAAAACCATAACTTTCACATAAATATACATCATGTGACATGAATCACCTGTGAACCACTTTTCTGTCATGAAGATACTTCAGACCATGCAGGATCTGTCTTGTGTATACAGAGACGTGAGAATCTATAAGATGATATGTCTGATAGAGTCTTTGAAGGGAGCCTTTGGTTACAAGCTCCAGAAAGATATAAAGCTTTGATTCGTCCTGCAAAGACCATTCAGCAATATATAGATAAGATAATGGTGCTCACAAACGAGTAATTGATAAGTACAAGACTACAAGCGCTATATAAAGATCTAATGCTTAATTAGTAAATGCATGCTATGGGAAAATTTAGGTTCAAGAGTAAATCTTAATCAGATAAAAATATAAAACCAATATACGAAGAGGGCCGTAAATGGCCTAACTGCTTCACAACCAATACATTGACTAGTGTTGATACTACAAGACCCTAATACTTTTGAACACAAACAAGAGCATCAATAGCATGGACAAAGTGACTGTCAGAGTGAAAGGGTAATCCCTCAAATATATGCGAACACTGTAGTTAGTCTGTTTACTTTTATCCACAGTGAATTTGTATTTGAACAAAATTAAGAAAATTAAATAAATGATAGTAATAGCATACAATAAATTCCGTGTCAGAAAGGCAAAATATATCAGTGTATGAGGATATTTCATCCACTTGTGTGTACAATAAGGCACACTTTTCTGTAAACATTAGTGTCACGTCAAAAAGTGTCAAAAATTAAGTTTCTATACATCATGACATGAATTTGTAGTAATTTTATATACTGCACAGATGATTTTGACATGCATACCTCCTATGGTAGGTAAGGGCATGAATAAAACAATTTTCAGGGACTATAAATTCAAGCTCGAAAACCACAATAAAATAAATAGGGGTACCTTATCTGTGCCATAATATTGAACTATGTTCTCATGTTCAAACTGACTCAAAAGAGCAATCTCCTGGAAGAAAAAAAGAACAAACAAACAAACACAGAATGATAAGAAAAGGATCTCACACTATCAAAGCAGGCTCTACTCATATACAATTACTGAACCAATTACTTAAAAATAGCAATACAAAGAAAAATCGGGACATAAGACCAGACACAACACAAGCCTCTGTCACCTGTTCAAGTTGATGAACTCTTTGTTTCCCTTGACTTCCTTGATCAAGCAAGGAAACTTCCTTCACAGCAAAGAAGGCTCCGCCACTGCAGGAAAGAAAAATCATAATCAACAAAGTTGTAATAACGCATTAGAACTAAGGGAAGATGAAAGATAGAACCACTCTTCTAATAAACATTTGTATATGAGTATCATTTGTAGCAAAAATTAGTTCATTTTAATATGCAATTATAAATTCTTCATATAGGAACAATGATTTTATCATGTAAAAAAAAAAAAAATGGGAATATCATCCCCATTCCCCTATTAAAGGAAAAGAAGATACCACAAAACCTCAATAAGTTCCTTGCAAGCCAAGCTCAAGCCTGAAGGTTCAAGCTCATATCAGGCTTAAGCTCAGCAAAAGTTTAGGCAGCTCAGACTAACCAGCCAAAATCTTGGCTGAGCTTGGCTCATTTCAGCTCCAGTTGCTGCCTGAAGGCTTGGTTCAGTTAGGTAGTAAACGAAAGGTTCGAAAGGAACCACAAGACACCTTCTCAAGTTTTAAATAAGAATTTGGAAAAGCTACAAAGAAAAATGGAGAAATGACGTACGGTTGAAAACCACCAGGATGGCATGATATTTTGGCTTATAGTTCTGAGAAACACCATAATAACCCATTTAAGTAGGAAATCCAGATATGCCTCAAAACTTTAAACATAGTCATTTAGAAACATAAAAAAACAAAGAAGCCCAAAATCCTTCCAGCAATCTTGAAAGAATGCCATCTTAAGATCTTCAGGCTAATAGTAATTCTTCCAATCAAAACAAAATACTGTCTTACAAACTTCCTAAGTTCCTATCCATAGAATACTCCATCAAGTCAAGCTCGTTTTTCCATCACTAATATCACTAAATGTTGAGGTCGTCTATCTTCTCTTCCATCACTAAGTAGCATTGTTTCTCTAACCATGGCCACTGAACACCTACCGGTTATATCACTTTAAACTCAACCTTCATGTAAATACTTCCCAAGTCCCAAGAATACCTAATTATCTTTTAAATGCTGATTTATCATCACTAAGCTAGCTTATTGTATCATTATCTATTCCTCTAAGCTATTCAATCCCCCTGCTAGAAAACATTTTTCTCCTAATAATAAAGCAAGTGAAAAAGAACCCGAAATACGATTTTTCTCCAAAACAAAGATTTAAGTTTCTAACAAATAACACGATCATGCTTACTGAAAATATGATTAAAGGGGTTTTGAGTACTTACTCAGAAATTCCTTCGTAGACAGACCCGAAAGACCCGCTACCAAGAAGCTCACCCTTAATCCAGGTATTGATAATAAGCTTAAGCCTACCATTCGGCGAAAACCTCCCATTCGGAGAAATGTTCGAGGAGGGCTCCGTGGTGGTGCTTGAAGAGTCATCATCATTCGACGTCGTAAAGGGACACTCCTCCGACATCGTCGCCACACTCCCTCCTCTAGTCCTCACCTCCACAATACTCTCCTCCTCTCCAGCTTCTTCTTCTGATGAAGCATACGAAGAAGAACCAAACTTTCTGTGGACCATTTCCGACGAGCTTCTATCTCCTTCGGGTGCGAAGTCCCTCAGAATGTCCCAAGTCGAGCTCGCATGGTCAATCACTGGAAGCCTCATCGACGGCGGCGGCTTCAGCACGGGTGGCCGTACACCCCTAATTCCAACAGTACCACCGCTAGTAGTAGCAGTACAAGACCCCCTCGGCCCGGCCGAGTCAGCTCGAGTCAACTCAGTTACAGTAACAGTAACATCCCTAACTCTATCGCACAATTCGGCCACCAATTTACTCTCCTCGGGTCTCAGACTATCCAACCGGTACAATCTGGGCATGGGGAGAAGATCCGAGGAGGACCGGATCTTCCGGGCCTCCCAGGCCGCCTCGGGGATTGCGAAGTCGTCTGGGCCCGACAGGCCCAGAGTTTTGTATATCCGCTCGAACTCGCCCTCGATTCCCTCGACTCGGAAGCTCGTCCGGTCCGACAAATCGAACGAGCGAGTGTGGAGCGACGCCGACGCCGAGGACGACGAGTCGTCGAGCGAGGAATAAGTCGACGACGACGAAGCGGCATCGTACTCAATGTGCTTCACCGCATTGCGGCGATCCAGCCTCGGCTTCCTTCCTTTCTTGGGATCCATGGCCTTAGTTCCCTTTCTATGAGAGAACAATCGAGGTAGGTGATGCATAGAGAGCAAAATCCATCTAAATTTTTAACCTCTGCATACGATTCAATCCGAACAGTATGCGTGGTCTGCGTTGTTTTTTCTGTATGGTTGCCAAGAAAATTGAGCGAGAAAATGAAGAGGTTTGGTTTGGGGTTGGGGGTTCGGGAAAAGACGCTGACCGAGAGAGGAGAGGCGAAATGATTGAACCGGGAAGAGAAGAGAGGAAGAGTGCGGGACTTTTGAGACTAGTAAACGCCGTCGGACGAGGAGAGAGGAAAGGAAAACGCGGTGCCACGTGGACTATGCATGGGGTCAATGAGTGGGGCCCACTTTTGACAAGGACATCTCTAGTACTTTTGTGTTTGTCTGTGGAGGCGCGCAGATTCTTAAGCGTATGCCCCACGTCCATGCAATACAAATCATCAAGATTTAATCATTTAACAGTAGATATTTTGGCGCTGCTAAATCGTAGAGTAAATAGCTAAAGTGCACGTACTATAATTAAGTTGATTTTTCAATAATTTCGATTATAAGAAAAAATATGGATTTTTTCTATTAAATGTGATTATTAATATACCATTATATCAAATACAAACCCACTCAACTTTTGGGGAGTTTAAGCGGTGAGGTTAGATGAGGTAAGAATTAAGATTAAGTTAGATTCATCGATTCCTTATAATGTAACTAAAAAAAATAAACTCACTTAAAAAGAATATATATAACTAATCTCTAATTATGTGATATTTATTGTTTTAATGTGTGCATGATAATTTTTTTTTTTTTTTTGTAGAAAGGTTCACAGGATAACTTTAAACTTTTAAAAGTGTAATTATCTGTCTTTTGTATTACACTGTAACTATCACTACCACTTAAGGCCCCATTTGAAATTGTAGTGAAGAACCCAAAAGTCGATGTGAATGACAATTTTCAATCACCTACAATAGTTTTGGTGTTTGGTAAAAAAATAAAAAATTGTTTTTTCCCACAATTCTAACTCCTCACAACAAAAACAGAATGCAGGTTTCTAGTTACTTTTGAAAGTTGCAGTGACTCACAGCAACAATGAATATTTTATTTTACCCATAATACCCTCATTGATTTCTATAATTTTTATTTGTTTATTTTAATTTTAAAAATATGTCCATTGTTAGTTATATTTTATATTATGATAATTAATTATTATATTTTATTTATAGGATTAAAATTATAATATACCTAAAAAAATAATAGGCATACTTATTTAATAATGTTGTTCTTAGAAAAATTAATGCTAATAAAAATTTGTAGTAAAAAATTTTAAAAACAAGTAAAAAAACTTTTTTTTTTACCAAACAAATAAGTGAAATGCACTTTCAGCATCATGTCCATTTTAGTAATTACACACAGTCACAGCATTTTCATATAAACATTTACCAAATACTTTAATACTGTTTTTTGCACTCATAGCACTTTTGAAAACATAGTTTACCAAACACTTAACTGTTTTACTTTACAGCTGACTTTACTTTACAGCTGTTTTACTTCACAGCTATTTTTTCTCACAGTAATACCAAACTGGCCCTTATATAAGGACACGAGTCACACTATATGTTCATATTTCATACTACTTATCTTATGATCATTCAAAGAAAAATACTAAAATTAGGTGGAGAAATGAGTTATAACAATAATAGGTTAAGAATTCATTCCGTCTAATGTAAACAAAAAAAATACTAAAATTATATTACATTATATATATATGTTCAAAGCACTGCACAGTCTGCACCTTTTCAATTTTAATTGAACTATGTTATATTGTTATCAATGTAAATTCTACTCACAACCACATCATTTGAATTAATTACTTATTAATTTACTAATTCGTTCGCATTTAGAGTACATATATAAGTGGAAGATCTAGCTATAGCCGGCAATTGAACCATTAGTTGGATTAAGTTGTGGGCAATGGTGGATGAAATCTTGTGCATTGTTAGAAAGAAAACATCATGATGAAAGCTGAGGGGCTCCCCTTTCCCGACCATAAATATTAATGTATGCTACAAAACAAAATAGAGGTCAAGGACTATATTTAGCTTTCAATATTGCTACGGGGGCTATGCACACCACCCTAATCCACTAGGTTGACCACCCCACTTAAATTTTTACCCCTTTGTGCCCATTTTGTCCCTGCAATAAAAAAAAAACTATTAATTTCTCTAATTTTGACCGGCCACCCCTCCCCCCGCCGCAGAACTTCACGACGTCGATTAGCTGTACACGATGGTCGGATGAACAAAGGAAGACCATGGTTGGACTCGCCGTGACCTGGGGAACAAAACCCAAGTGGTCCGGCGTCTCAACTCTGCCGGAAAAGGAAGATCATCGGTGAAGGGGCCGATCGGGTCACGACGTCGATTAGCCGCACACAGTGGTCGGATTAACAAGGGAAGACCAGGGTTGGACTGGTCGTGACCTGGGGAACAAAACCCAAGTGGTCCGGCGTCTCAACTTTGCCGGAAAAGGAAGATCGTCGACGAAGGGGCTGTCGGGTCTTCGCCTGGGTGGGTGGGTCTTCGCCTGGGAGGGGTGGGATCGACCGGTGAAGGGGAGAGGTGGGGTCGCGTCAGCGGTGGGGAGGGGGTGGGGTTGCGCCGGCGGCGGAGAGAGGTAGCCAGCCAAAATTGGAGAAATTGTTTTTTTTTTTAATACAGGGGCAAAATGGGCACAAAGAGGCAAAAATTTAAGTGGGGTTGTCAACTTAGTGGATTAGAGTGATGTGCATAGCCCCCCTATTGCTATTTTGTCAGCTGGCTTTGTGTTTTGGGATAGATTCGGAGGTAAATGTCTTAATTTTCGATTCACTATAGTCTTGAAGTGTTAACTTTTCTTACACAAAACATCATAATTACCGATTAACTATTATGTTGGTAGTTTTTTTTTTTTTTTTTCTAATGGGTGGAGATATCGAACTTTTTGTCTTCATATAAAATAAATTTACCAATTAACATGCGCGGCAATAAATTTTTCTATTATATATGAAAAAAAAAAAAGAATTATAATATTGTTTCTCATAAAAGAAGTGCCTATATTATTTTTAAGTTTTATTAATTGTCTTATTTTACTATTACATTGGAAGGATGGTAGCCGCAAGATAACTGCACAGTAGGGGCAATGGTTGTTTAACTGCTTGCTGCATTTTCTCACTCTCTTTCTGATTTTACTAGCTCTTAATAATATAATTAATGTTTCTATTTTTGTCAAATGAAAACAATTTAAGCAACAAATATTTTAGTGTAAGTCCTTTAACACCAAAAAAACGTTTGCTTCATAATTTTATGAGTGAAGTCCCCTCCTCCTTTGACTTTCTCCGTAACAAAGAGAAAATTAATACATATTTTAGCCTCAAAAGTTGTTTAATGAGCATTGCCAATTTTGTTTTGGCAGTCACGCAAAGAGAGTTGGCTAATCACTTTTCTAATCAAAGCCATCAACTTTTATGCTCTACACCCAGACAACAGAAAATAGTTCTCTAGTGATCACATTTTGCAGGGTTCTTTTATTTTTAGGCTCAATAGGTATTTTACTCAAGGGCTGAACCTGAAATTTTGTCAAGGGGGGACTAGCTAATATTTCTTTAAAGTTTAGTGACTATGTTTTGCATCTAGGTATAATTATATTATAATCATCAGAATAATAAAAATTTAAGTAAAATTATATAACATAATGGCTAATATGAAGAATTAATTATGAGAGATTGTTTTATAAAAACTTTTAGATAAATTTAATGACACTTATTTAACATCACCTATATGGCTATATCTATTTTATTATCTAATAATCTGTTTTAAATTATTAACCCTTAAAAAAAAAAAATCACACAAACCATTTGATTATTTTTTATTTATGTTGCGGCCCAAAAGTATATATATATAGCCTACCTATTGAGTTTTAGCCCATTTTTCAATGAAATATTAATTTTAAGAAGTAAAGGACTAAAATTTGGGCTAAGAATCAGTAGATTATGCTAATAAACTTTTAATTGGGTGGGCTATATATGTACTTTTAGGCTACAAACATACATAATAAGATGTTTTTTCTGAAAAAGCTACCTAGGCTACTGCCCATGGTAGCCCTAACCCGGTTCCACTCCTGATTTGACCTCCTTAACAATGATTCCGGTATCAAATTGTCTTCTTAACTAAAAATTTGATTAATTTATCCCACAAGCTTTTAAAAATAAATCTATGTAGCCCATAATATCAATTTCTTAAGCATTCATCCATATTCTGTCCAAACACATGTTACTTACTAAGCAAGTGAGAGTAAAATGGGCAATTCATTCTAAACTTGGGGCAAATCATCCTCATGTGATACCACATGATATACCCCTTCTCTTTTATTGGCTCTTTCTCTTTTCTTATTCTCTTTCTCTCATCTCTTATCTCTATCTCTCTCTTCAAGAAATGCCACATCACTACAATATGAGGATAAGTAAATTTTTTCCCTATACCTAATATATATAAAATAAGACACTAAAAAATCTAATACATATTTTATTTTATTTTTAATTTAGGTATAATAGCCATTTTACTCTGAGTGTAGGCTTGTTCATTTACCCTCACGCGCATGTCACGTGACATGTATTTGGACTAAAATATGGATGAAATCTTAAGAAATTGACGAAATTTGCCACATTGACTTAATTTTAAAAGTTTAAGGGGTAAACTAACCAATTTTTTAATTTGTGAGGTAATTTGACACCATGTTATAGTTGTGGGGGCCAAATGGCTATTAAGCCTTATTATTTGATTTTTTTTTGTAAATAGCAGGGGTTGACAATTGGCACATTAATTTGGGCACACACAATGAATGAATACTGCGTAAGTGTGGCAATTAGATAAAATTAACATTGTGAAGATAAATATTCCTACACTAATATATATTATGAGATTTGAAAGAGGCTTGAAATACACGACGTAAGATTTTATAACTTCAAAAATTTCAAATTTGAAAGATCCTTGAATTGAAAATTAGAAAATAGACGATTTGAAGAGTTATTTACACTTACACTCCTTGAGATTTATCGTCTTTTTCACATATACTTCCTAGGATTTCAAAAATTACACATACTCCCTTAAAATTTTAAAACTGTTGCATATAACCCCTACAGTGAGACGAAAAATAATGAAAAAGACATGTTAAGGGGTGAAATGACTTAGGGCCCGTTTGGCACTACTTCTTAGAAGCACTTTTATTTAGTAGCGCTTTTATCAAAAGCGCTTATGTTAAGAAGCACAGATAAATTTTTATAAAACTTCTAAGTTGTTTATGCAAAAGCACTTGAAAGTGCTTATTGAAAAAACACCTGTCAGGTGCTTCTCAAAAAACCCCTTAAAAGTGCTTTTATAACTCAAAAGCACTTCTAATTATTTTTGTCAAACGCTATCAAAAGCACTTTTACTAATTTGAAAGCGTTTTTGACAATTTTAAAAACAGTGCCAAACGGGCCCTCAATAAGATTACTCAAGATATAAGGTTCAAGCTCAATACAAATATCTTTTTCATTGTTTATTTATTGTTTTATCTTGCAGGGGATTATATGCAATAGTTTTAAAACCTCATGAGTTATATGTATAATTTTAAAAACCTCATGAGCTGTATGTGAAAAAAGGTAAACATCAAAGGGTATAAGTATAAATAATTCACGAATTGAATCATTCAACTACATCGTTTTGTTGTCACATTTACATCATGGCCATATATAGATAAGAATTGAATGATCATTAGCACATCTTTAGGATGAAAATAAGAATAAAATATCTAAAAGTACCAACACTTAATAAACACATTAAATATGTGATGAATTGTTTGAATACTACTACAATTCTTTAGCAATTTTCTCTTTTTTAAGTATAATGGGAGACTAAACTCAAAAGATGCTCCAACAATTTATCAACTATAAGAAAGTGAGATATAGGAAGAAACTAACATTGAGTAATGAACTATTTTTATTGTTCGCAATACTATCGAATATCTAAAATATTAAATAATAAGGCTTCGGAGTCGATTGCATTCATGATTCATAACAACGCTCCTCTCCTACTATTAGTTAAGAATTATATAGAAAGCTGATTTTTGCACTCCAATTTTGGTCTTATGCACTTCTCTTATTATTTGTATATATATTTTTTTTATTTTTAATGTTAAACTTTCTACAACTCTTTTTGCCATTAAAATATTTATTACTTTAATATATAGGAGAGAGATCGGTACAAAGATAACTCCAACTCTCTCTTTATTGCTAATGTATACCACCAATATATCATCAACATACAATCTCTACAAAACTCACTATATACCCTAGAAATGGACATATTCCTCTACAAAACTCACTATATACCTTCAAATCGGGAGAAATAACCTTCAAATTAGGAGAAAACTTTATTATGAATTAAAATAATTTTCTTATAAATTTTAAAACACCCTCAATCTTTATCTAAAAATTATTTTTTAAAAGAAACCAAACCTAATTATCATTTTTTTTTATTATTCAACACGTGTGTAATTAATAGCCGCTAGCTGGATTGGTCACAGAGATTGCTATCTTATATTTTGAATAAGATATTTACGTAAGCTAATGATAAAACCAATATATATCAGCAACAACCGAATAGATACTTGAAATACTTCTAAACCACACTTTTCTCAAGGATCAACTACTAAAAGGGAAGTTGGGTGAAAGAAAGGTCGAGGGGACAACATTTCAAGACCAAAACGTTTACTTGAATAATCTTGATGAAGAGGTTACTGAAAATAAATTCTTTATCAACATAATATCCTTTACGAAATGGCCCTCCTCGTACCTTCTCATCATGAAATATAACAACAAAAAGCGAACGTGCTATGACTTTCTTACTTTTTCCTTTAGAAGAAGAGACTGACATGACTATGCATAAACTTCATAATCCCATCATTGGAAACAAAACTATTTATGCCATAAGTGATTAGAATGTAGCTTACAGATTCGAGTTGCTCAACCATACAAATTTGGTATCCTTAACATATATTATTATTTAGTTTATAATAGCAAGTAGCTAATTTTCTGTAACATTGTCACTTAAAAAAAAATTAACAAATTCAATTGTGCATTCGATATGGAAAACTAAATAATGGCAAGTAGATAGAGAAAATTGTTTAGAAAAAAATGTCATTGTATTAGTGTTTAAAAAAATGTAAACAAGTTATTAATCCCAAAGATGGAGAGAAGAAGGTAGAGAAGCATATAGAACCATATAATTATAACCAAGTTACCATGCTTTGTTCTTAAGCAATGAATCATAATCGTTTTTTAATCGAAAATCTAAAGAATTTAGAAATCTAACTGATCTCGAGTGGTGCTCAAACTCCCATTTAGAAGTTCTAGTTTGAACCTCCTACGAGCATTACTCGATGGTTTCGAGCACTTATCGATGAGAGCTTGAATATTATTCAAGGGTTAAATTTATAAATTATAGAAAAAAGAGCTAAAAGTCTCTAAATATAACATTGTGGCTAATTTTTCAAAATTCCCTTATTTAATATGTGAAATTTTTTCTTTTGGCATTAAGATGTATTTTGAAGACACTTCAAGTAACGGATAGAAAGAAACAAAAGTTGTAATTAATAATAACTATTTAGGTAATGAGTGGAAATATATTTTTTCTAGTGAAGGTAATGTATAAAGTTTTTTTTTAACTATTGTATCCTTGTTTTTCAACATTTGTATTTCATCTTATGTGTCATTATTTTACTAGATAAAGTATTTCATTTTTTTTTTTAGTTTTATTTTTTAGTATCTAATGTATAAATGTCATGTAAATTAAGAAAGAAAAGTTTGAAAAAAAAAATGTGAAATATTTAGTACCACTGTTAATATAAAAAATATCATGTTATGACGATATTTTTATATGTGGGCATTTTCGAATTTTTAAAAATTTAAAAGGGATGTAGAGACACATTGGTCTTCCTTTATTTTTATTTTATAGAAATGGAATTATAGTATGCAATTCGTTATTTTCATAGGTCCGTTGATTTTATGTACCAAATTATAATGTTTTTTCATTTTAACTACCAAAATATTTATGCCATTTTATTTTAGGTACTAAATTTTAGTTTATGTACCAATTTTAAAAAACATAGTTATATCGAGCTGTGACTGTCTAACAGTCATAACTTTTTTATTGATTTGTTATTTTTTCAATATTTGCAAGGCTTAAACTTTAATGTTTAGTATTTGAATTATATGACTTTATCCCCCAAGTCTAAATAAAAAATATTAAACTCTTAAAAACTTTGAATTTTATTAAATTTGAAACAGTCACAGTTCAATCACAACTGTGACTGTTCGACAGTGACAACTATATAACAAACTGATTTGTGACCTAATCCAAAATGTCTTACACTAGGTTAGTACTTAAACTAAAAAAAATTAGTATCTTGGTGCTTTATTAAAAAACTATTGATATTTGGTATTTAATCCTAATTTTCTATATTTTCATTTCATTCCTTAATTTTAAGGAATGAGATGGTTAATTAGATAATATTACCAAGGTCATTAAAGATGCTAAAAGGCCCATATCCATCTATAAAAAAATTATAAGGTATAATCGATATACCGTCATATGGTATAATCAATCTAATATATAAGGGTATTATTGGACGATGTGTTTATATTAATAGGATATAATATTAATAACATCCATTCATATTATAACAAATAAATTAGTTATACCACGTGTCAATATAGCGATTATACAAAATAATTTTTTTAGAAAATTAGGATTAAATACCAAATATCAATAGTTTTTTAATAAAGCAGCAAGACACTAATTTTTTTTAGTTTAGGTACTAATCTATAGTAAAACATTTTGGATTAGGTCACAAATCAGTTTGTTATACAGTTGTGACTGTCAAACAGTTACAGTTGTAATTGTCGAACAGTCACAGGTATGACTATTTAAAATTTATAAAAAATCAAATTTTTTAAGGGTTTCATACTTTTTATTTATATTTGAGGGATGAAGTCCTATAACTCAAAGACTAAACGTTAAAGTTTAAGTCTTGCAAATATTGAAAAAATAACAAATCAATAAAAAAGTTATAATTGTTAGACAGTCACAGTTTGATATAATTATGTTTTTTAGAGTTGATACCTAAACTGAAATTTAGTACCCAAAATAAAATAACATAAATATTTTAGTAGTTGAAATGAAAAAACATTATAATTTAGTAACTAAATTCAATGTACCTTAATTTTTTTTCGTCTATAATATAAGATAGCTAGCAGGTAGCCTCCACACGCATACCAGAGACATACCGGTCAAGCTTATAGTCCATAGAAAGTAAATGATAGACCATACATACGACAAAAAAAATTAAAAACAATATAATTCCAATTTTGGGAGGCCAAGAGGCGCAAGATCCTTTCTCACAAAAAAGAAAAGGGGGGCAAAATCAAGAGATAACTGATTTTAAGGTCAAATGTCACAAATAGTTCTTATGATTTGCCTCATGTTTTAATTTTAAGGTTAAATATCATCATGATTTAAAATGTTTTAATATTGTTCAAAAATTATAATTATATTAAATGATTGTTGAATAAAATGCACACGTGAATTACGCGAAGTCGTGAATAGTAGAATTGTGCCCTCATATGTAAATTTACAACTGAGAAACTTGGAAAGATAATTCTAAATTGCAAATTTATTTTTGTAATAAGTAGAATCACATATTCACATCTAGATGCAAATTATATATATATTTATTTATTTTTGGTACAAAGATGTGTTGTTCTTGTTCAAAGCATAACAACAACATATGGTGGAGATACATAAGAAGAGATTATTCTCTTTCACACAGACACACGCATGCACGTGTAATATAATAAAAGTTATACACTTGTAATACGAAGGGAGAAGGTAATGAGCAGTAAACATGTGGACATAAATAGTAGTTGGAGTTAATGATAACGGCTTAGTTAATGAAGTACAAATGTATTTTTTTCGTTAAAAAAGTTTACATTTTTTTTGCTTTACCGTTTTATCTTTATTTAATATAAGTATCACATTATTATAAATTATAAATAAAACATTTTTGAATTAACAAAAATATCACGAAACATGAAAGTTATTTATTTATATTGTTATGGATATATATATATATATATATGAAAAATAAAATAAAATGACTTAAAAGGATGTATAGAAACTTGTTATTTTTGTCTAGAAATGGAATTATGCCAATTGCAATTTGTTATCTTTTAATTTCATTCCCTTATGGTAAGGTTAATTGGATTAACACAAGGTCATTAATTTATTATTAAAGACGTTCATAGACACACACATCCATCTAGATTATAAGGATAGGTACTATTACCAATTTACCAGTAGTACCAGGTAGCTTCCACACAGCATACCACTATACCAGAGACTTATACAGGTCAGGATTATAGTCCATAGATGCAACACGAATGACATACCATATATAATATGAAAAAAAATATATATATATATAGTTTCAATTTTGGGAGGCCAACAATATTAAATTAAATATTAATTTTGATTTTGATAATGAAAATATAATTTTGATTTTACCTAAAGAAGAAGAGCTTGTTCTTCATACGTTTCATTCCCCAGTGTCTAAAACTAAAACAAATTACACACACCCTCTCTTCCTCTCTCACCCAAACCCAAATTCTATCTCTCTCGTCTTGCAGTCTCGTCTCCTCGCACAAACACAAACACAAACAAAACCCTATTTCAGACTCAGACTCTGAGACTCTAACCCCATTCTTCGTTTCCAATCCCTTGTCTCTGTGTCTCTCTCTCTCTGTGTTTCGCTCTATCTCTCTCTCTCTCTGTGAGAGACTTTGAAAACTCTCTCTGTCTCTGAAACGCATTGTTTTCGATACAAGAGAATATACTGGGGCGGCGGTTATCAAAACGGTTACGTTTTGGCTTAATCGTCACAATCACTGCGGGCTAGGGTTAGTTCTCTCTCTCTCCCTCCCTCGTTTTCTTTCTCTCTCTTATCGTTGTGGTCTGATTATTTTGGCCTCTCTGCAAATCCTAGGTCTTGGGAGTTACATAGACACATGTGCTAGGGTTTCTATTTTAGCGCATTTACTCGGCGTTCACTCCCTGATTTTTGCCGTCGCCTAGGGTTTTTTCTGTTCTGATTGAACTGTTTGATGGGTGTGAATTCTTGTGCGAGAATCGTGGGTCATTTTTCATTGTTGCCATAGTTACACACCCCTATTGCTTCTTCGTATGTTGGGCTTGAAGATGAGGGTCTTCTGAGTGTGCAAATTTTCTTCTGCAAATCCATCTTTTAATTGGAGATGGAGGCGTAGACAGATTTTCCTTTTATTTTCTCATTTTTTTTTTCTCAATACCATTGTGTTGTAATCAAAGTCATGCACCTTGTCCTTGCCATTAGCCTTGTCTTCGTGCTCTGGGTTCACTCTTTGGTGAAAATCTGTTTCTGTTTCTAAGTGGTAGTTCTGGTAGATAGAGAATAACCCATTTGGTTTGTAATAATATCGGAGAGTGTTTACTTGATTAATTGGCAGTGATTGTGAAGCAAGATTGGTTGTTTAAGGGGAAGAAAACTTGGACCTGAATCGGACTTTGGAGATTCTATATAGACGAGTACGGGTACGCAATTGTGTGGATATTTTCTTTGATAATTTTGGCAGAGGCAAACCATAGTTCTGATATATAGGATAACCCATCTAGCTGTAATTGTATTGGTGATTGCATTTGGAGTAGTGGCAGTGAGTTTCTTATCGGGGTTGATTGCGAAGCAAGATTGATTGTTTAGGAGAAAGGTAGGACTATTATAGCTGAAACTTAGTTGCTCTTTGTCGAAGTATAATAAATTTTGGTGAAAGGGCAGAGGCGGTGAAGAAGGTGAGAAGTGTTTCTGTTATTATAGCTGATCATGTTCAGTGCTCCTTATGGAAAGAAGTGAACCCACCTTAGTTCCAGAATGGTTGAGAAGTACAGGAAGTGTTACTGGGGGTGGCAGTTCAGCCCACCATTTTGCATCACCTTCTTCTCACTCAGGTACTTCTTGCTTTTTAAGTTTTATATACGCAATATTTTCCATTGATTTTAACACATACATACATACATGCACACACATACATATTGTGGAGGCACCTATTGCAATGAAATTTGTGGGTATTCCATTGATTTAGATTATGTTTTAATGTTACGCAAGTGTCATGACTGCTTTGTAATTCTTATGTAGATGTTCCTTCCTTGGCTATGAAAAATAGAACATCAAAGGGCTTAACTGATTTTGATACACCTCGTTCTGCTTTTCTAGACCGGTCTTCGTCCTCCAATTCCCGGAGGAGTTCTAGTAATGGTTCTGCAAAGCATGCTTACAGTAGTTTTAACAGAAGCCACCGTGATAAGGACCGTGAAAAGGAAAAAGAGAGATTAAATTTTGGAGACCATTGGGACCGTGATTGTTCTGACCCTCTGGGAAACATTTTTACAAGTAGGGTTGAGAAGGATACTTTGCGGCGTTCTCAGTCTTTGGTGTCCAGGAAGCAGAGTGAGCTTTTGACCCGAAGATCTGCTATTGACTCAAAAAGTTGTAGCAACAGCAATCATAACAATGGCAATGGTGTCCTTTCTGGGGTTGGAGTTGGAGTTGGAGTTGGTATTCAGAAGGTTGGGTTTGATAAGGATTTTCCCTCACTTGGGACTGAAGAAAGGCAAGTTGTGCCTGATATTGGAAGAGTTCCATCTCCTGGATTTAGCACAGCTGTTCAGAGCCTCCCTGTTGGCAATTCAGCTTTAATTGGTGGGGAAGGATGGACATCCGCGCTGGTAGAGGTGCCTTCTGTAATTGGAAACAGTAGCTCAGGATCTATTTCTGTTCAATCAGCTCCTGCTGCTACTTCATCTTCTGGGGCCTCAGTTGCAATGGCTGGTCTTAACATGGCTGAAGCATTAGCTCAAGCTCCAGCACGAGCTCGCACTGCTCCCCAGGTAACTGAGAGTTTGTTTTTGCCTCATGGTATTTGAACAATGTGTACCTGTGGCTGATCTAACGAAACATTTTCTTGTGTAGTTGTCTATCAAGACACAAAGGCTTGAGGAATTGGCTATCAAGCAATCAAGGCAATTAATACCGGTGACACCTTCAATGCCCAAAGCTTCAGTAAGTGGAAATTCTGCTGATAATTGCGTGAGCTTGTTTGATGGCAGTTAAACTTATGACTTGTAACTTATTAGACAGGTGTTAGCAATAAATATTTAGTGTGTCATTTTTATAACCAAAGATTATTTGCTTACTCTTCTTTAGTATATATATATATAGTTTAGTTAAATAACCAAATTGTGAGATCAACAAACAAAATTCAATTAATGATATTTCAAGTGAGCTAAATTGCATGTCTTTGCAGGAGGTTGTATGAGATTTTTGGATCCTTTTATTCTTGTAGGTTTTTCATCTTATTTCAATAATATAGGTTAGTGGTTGTAACTATTGTTGCTTTCACCATTGTTGACATCAAACTTCATGATCTCAACTTTTGCACAGAGGTGTATGGAAGAGGTCAAGACTGAAATTTGTTGGATTGATGCTCTATTTAAGACGAGTAACTTGTGATCATGGAACCAACCTTGCTAGTCATATATGTTTAGAGGTGTATGTTTGGCCTAGTAGCAGATTCAGCTAACTTTTTACTTGGGCTACTCTTCTTAGTCTGAACTAAAGTAATGGACAGATATTTCAGATTTGTTGACAATGACTAGTTGAGCAGTCTAATTTTATTTTAAAACAGCGTAACTTTTCAGTTACTTACATTGTAAATTTATATAGGAAGGAAACTCGCTGATACAGATTAAGCAATTAAGTGATCTTGTAGCTTAGTTTGGGTGGGATCTACTTATATTCTGGAAGCTGGCATTTACCTTGCATGCCAGGTCAGCTTGGCCGACAATGGGTATAGATTCAAACTTTTTGTACAGAAGGAATACACGAAAGATAGGGGTCTTACTTGGTATTGCATAGATCTATATGTGGGAGGAAGACCTTACTTTATCACTTGATTTTTGCTATCCATAATTACTTCTTGTAATATAATCTCCACCTTTTAATTTGGTATTTTTTGTTTTGGTTGGTTTACTTAATTGTTGATCGATAAATACAATGCCTTTCATAAGGAGTGATAGATAGATGGTTCAGAGAAGTGAAAGATAATCAGTTGTCTATAAATAAGAGACAGTCTTTGGTTTTTAGTATTAATTTTTTTTTTTTAAAGATTTTCTACCTCCCCTTCTTACTCCCTCTGTTTTTCTCCCTTCCTCTCTCGTCATTGGTCCATGTATGAAGGGGCTTCTTTTGGAGTAGGTGGTGGAGCACAATATGTTTGATCATCTAGAGAGAGAGAGAGAGAGAGAGAGAGAGAGAGAGAGAGAGAGAGAGATCGTTACTTGACTAGGGCGATTGGAGATTGTGCCTGTTTACATCTATTTGTTACAGTATACCATTTCCTCCTGATAAATTAGGAATTGAATGAAAGATGGGATACTTGTTTAATTTTCCTGGTAAGAGATGGTACATGAACAGCGTACTGCTCCTTGGATGTTTCCTCCCAAAAAGGGAAAGTAATGAAAATTCTTCCATCTGAGGATTATCAATTTTTCTAATAACAAAACCTACAACTTTTTCATACAATGAAGATGATCGTAGTGTTTCTATCTTCGGTAGAAACATACTTCTTACTTATTCTATGTTGCTGATTGTGCACCATATTGGTTTGAAATTAATGAACACTGTTTGGTAATTATGTCAAGTTTTGTGATTTACACTGGTGATTGAGTTATCAGTTATCACTATCCCATGCTCATTTTTAATTGGTCAAGTTTGAGAAGTGGTAAAAAAAGAAATTGTCTAGTTTGAAAGGAATTGGCTAATGCAGTACCTGCTTCAAAGGAATGTAACCCAAACTCTCTGTGATACAATGCACACATGAGAAATGTATATGTACTTGCATACAGACAAATACATGCACACAAAACACTTTTATTTTCTAACTTACCATTTTTTAGAAGCCTTATCTTTTATTTACTTGTAACAATCTTCTAATATCTTTTCAGGTTCTCAATTCTTCCGATAAATCAAAGCCCAAAACTACAGCCAGACCTGGTGAAATGAATGTAGCTGTCAAGAGTGGGCAGCAGCAGCCCTCTCAATTGCACCTTGCCAATCAATCTCTTCGTGGTGGACCTGTCAAGCCTGATACACCTAAAACATCTCATGGGAAGTTCCTTGTTCTCAAACCGGTATGGGAAAATGGTGTCTCCTCTTCTTCAAAGGATGTTACTAGCCCAACAAATAATGCCAGCAGCAGAGCAGCAAATAGCTCACTTGCTGTTGCTCCTCCAGTTGTAGCTGCTCCTTTAAGGAGCCCCAATAACCCGAAGCTTTCATCTCTGGAGCGTAAGGTAGCTGCCTTGGATCTGAAATCTGGTTCCAGTTTGGAAAAGAGACCTTCTTTGTCTCAAGTCCAGAGCCGGAATGATTTCTTCAATCTCATAAAGAAGAAAACCTCAATGAACAGTTCAATTACTCTCCCAGATGCAGGCACTATTATTTCATCTCCCGCTATGGAGAAATCTGGTGAAATAACTAGGGAAGTATTCAGTGATCCTGCAAGCCCTCACACTATTGAAAATGGTGCAGAGGTGACTGCCAATGGTGATAGCTGTGACGAGGTTCAGAGGTTTTCTGATACTGGTCCCAGTGCAGCAGTTTATCCGGATGAGGAAGAGGCTCGTTTCCTTCGATCTCTTGGATGGGAGGAAAATTCTGGTGATGATGATGGTCTTACAGAAGAAGAGATTAATGCATTTTATGACCAGGTAAAGAACTCTTCTTTGCTCCACTAGAGTTTTGATCTAGATGGCTCCAAGATTTGGATCAGTCACATTTCAAATTACTTTGTTGAGAACTAACTATGAATTGAATTGGCAGCAGAACTACATTTAAATATTTGTTTAACTCATTGTTTTCAAGAAACTAATTGGGTGTTTTGTATTGTATTATTATTTTTTATATTAAATTTCTTGATAAAATATTTTATTATTATTTTGCTATTTAACCTTGTTTGAATTCTAATTGTAGATATGTATATATTTATCTATGCCAGTTTTTAGTTATTAAAGTAAATGTCTCTATTTGGTATGCCAAATAGGGTTCTGCAGTTGAACCTAGTCTGTTACTAAACTATGTGTTTATGCTCTTTCTTTTGCAGTTGATGAAATCAAGACCATCTTTGAAACTGTGCCGAGGCATGCAGCCAAAGCTTTCAATGCTGTCTGAATCTCGTGCAACTAATTTGGGTGGAGCTTCATCTGAATTGAGCTCGTCTGACTCTGGGTCTGAAGCTTGATTTACTTTTGCCTCACACATAGATCCAAGAATTTTCAATTTTTTGATGGCAGATGGTTAGTCTCTTTTCCCTTTTGTTTTGGAAAAAAGAAAATGGGAAAATGATGAGTTTGGTATGAAACAAGAGAATGGGTTCCGGTTACAACTCTGCATTCTGCAAATAGTGCAATAAGTTACAGGTGCCCCAATCCTGTCTGCCTAAAATGGTTTTTGTTTAGGTTTTAAATTTTATTGGGAGAGGGGGGTAGGGTAGGGGCTATTTTGTCTGCAGTGGAAGATGATGAGAAATTGATATTTTGGTGTATTTTGGTCCTTTTTTTTTTTTTTTCTTTTTTTCTCTTTCAGGAGGGTTTCAATTCTACAAGAAAAAGCTTATGATGTTTTTGGTCAATTTTACGGAAAAGAAGAAATCAAAAGGGGTTTATTTTTAGCTTAGTTCATATTAGTATGAATGTTCTTGCAATCATTCATTAATATTTTGGTTAGATGAGTTCTTGTTATATTTGATGGCCCTAATCACGTATGAATAATGAAATAGAAGAATTGAATCCAGAATTTGTTTTTCCTGTTCCACACCATCTGAGGTTAATTATAAAAGTGAGCATATGTGTTCGAGCAATGATCAAGTCTTGCACTTGCCAACGCAATCTCTGTTGAGAATCAAGATTGGCCAACTCCAACAATTGACTGCAAAACAAACACTCCAAGTCTCAAGTACCAACATTTACCCCAGTGGCTTCTAATTTACTTGAATCACAAATCACAATTGATACACTATTGGAAAAAAAAACTGCAAACAATTAATGGAGGAGCTCAAAACTATGCTAAATGCAATATTTAGCATGATTTTTAATTTTTTGTTACAGGTTTTTACTTCTATGGTACAAAAATTATATCGACAAGCCAGTATGAACATGCTGAAATACCTCTGAAAATGTGATCACTTGTTGTGTACATTATCACTTTTTGTTAAATTTTTTTGATAGAAGTTAACGTTTGTATTGTTTTGATACAACTTGAAAAGTTCATGAACCAAACTGACACTTTTTATAATTAATTAACTAAATTGAGATTCACTGTAAAGTTTGTGGATCATTTTTATATTTAACCTTTTTTACTATATATAGTGGAAAATATTGCTTTTGTACATACTCTTAGAACAATGCTGGTTTCAAATAATTAAAGTCTTCTGCCACTTGTAATGCTTGAGCATAATAAAAAATATAATATGTTAGATTTTGTGACCGTTAACTAATATAATATGCTTATACTATCATGTACTGATAACTAATTAATAAAGTTGTTTGCTTGTACTTGATCTCTTAATCTATTAGTTGTTACTATAAATGTCATATGGTATAAGCATCAATTGCTTTTGTACTGTCCTTTTGCAATTATATTCGAAATCTTCAAATGATCAAATGTGGTTTTTTTTTTTTTTTTTTTTTAGAATTAGAGAAACACTTGTAATGTTTGAGATTGCTCGTGGTAAAAAATATAATATGTCAGACAACGTCAGATAATATAACGTTATATTTTACCATTAATTATTTAATAAGGTTGTTTGTTTATGCTTGATCTCTTAATAATGATTAAGGGTCCATTTGACACTGTTTTTAGAATTGGTAAAAGCGTTTTCAGATTAGTAAAAGCGTTTTTAGTTGCGTTTTATAGAAATAAATAAAAGTGCTTTTAAATTATAAAAATATTTTTAAGTGATTTTTTGAGAAATTTTTTTGCAGTGCGCTGCTAACATTTAAAAAGCATTTTTAGAATTAGAGAAACACTTGTAATGCTTGCACATTATAAAAAATATAATATGTCGAATTGCTTGACAATATAATATTATCCTTTACCGTTAAATAATTGATAAAGTTGTTTGTTTATGGTTCATCTTAATCCAAGAGTTGGTACTATGTACATGTTATATTCTTTTTCAATTCAATAATACCGAAGTTGTTCATTAAGTTCGCCTTCCAAATGACGTGTCAGCACACTTATATGTCACTATTATTTAGGGTATAAAATTTGATGAGCACTCATAAAACCACCCCTGAACCGGTCTAGATAATTAAGACATGAGCCCAGCACGGCCTACGCTCATGGCCCATTCAACTATGCCCTGTGTCGTGCTCGTGTTGTATGAGCTAAAAACTTTGGCCCGGCCTAGTCCATTTATGTGTCACGCTCGTAATGGCTAGGACTGTTTCGTGCTCATGCTGTGTTGTGTCCTTTCTGGCCTGACTTGTTTGACGCCTTTAGTCATTAGTAAGTGATGCACAGCTTAGGGTTAGAACTATGGGAACGGAAAAGCATAGTTTGGGGGATAATAAGGGTGTAATGAGTATCTTAATTTCTTTAGTTATAGGACATTGCAGATGGAAAATTGTCTTCTTACTGAATGTGGGTTCTTTAACAATCACATCATCAAAAGTTGGATCTGGGTCATCATCAGGAGGAAAGTCCATGCACTTGCTGCACAGAAACGTGCGGTATATGGCTTCCTCCGGCGAGAATCATTCATGCAGCTCTCATATGACAAGTTTTGGTGTTTTATCCCTAGCCTACCAGGAATTAACACATCAAATTCATAGAGATTGTTGCCCAAATTTCGACCTACAGGATCTAGCAAACAATACTTTACTTTCTTTGATGTCATTCAGGCATGTCATTACTTGCCCAACAAAATGAACTCATTCCAATACATGGACAATGGTTACAGAAAAAAGAAAAAAATTGGTGCCATGACCAAGTCATTGGATACATATAAGTCTCGTTTCGACAGATTGTGAACTAATGTGAAAAAGATATTACACAAACTAAACTCAGGTTCTGAAAAGGCATTGCCTTAGTTTTAGCAAATTAAGCAAGACTGTTGGCACAATATAATCATTTACAAAAGGTTAACAATACCTTCCATATTATCCATGGAATTCAAATTGGAGGCCTATTTATGATTCATTTTTTCCATCTCATTGGTCCAACTTGAAGAAGTAAATTGATACACGCGCACATCCACAGGCGATTCCCTCACTTGTGAAATGCAGTTTCCAAAGGAAAAGTACTGCTGGTACATTCCAACTTACTCCGGGTGAGCAGTCCAATAAATAAGCCCACTGCAAGAGCCAAATTTTGGTTAAGCTAGCTGGTAACAGTATGTAATGTATTTTTAAGTATCAAAAGAATTGTATATGTGCACAAGCATGTTCATGTCTGGTTATGCATTCCATTAGAGGGATGTTGTTCATAGGTCTAGGGTTCACCTCAGACGGCCAGGAGTAAGTAATGTGGCAGAAAATAGCATTTTTTTAACATGTTTAAGACCGGAACACAGCATACATCTGACATCAATTTATTTTGTTCTAAAAAACAACCCAGCAACCCTAGTTAGTCAATAGCTTAAATTAAAGTTATTGAGATGCATAACAGCAAATAAATTTCAAGGGGAAATGACTGCTTTTGGCAAAATATTTGACTGCATAAATTAGAAATATTCATGAGACATATACACATACATAGAGTAAATATTTCTTTTGGACAAACACATAGAGCAAATATATAACTGCATGCTTATCAACAAGGTGTGCCCTTGTATACAGATCTCAAAGAAAGATGAGGTGGGGCTTCATGAAAGATAGCTTTACCTGATCAACACCAAAACAGATTGCAAGACACCAGCAGTTCCTGTCCATACTGAAGGGCCAGTTGTCACAAGTGAATCCTGTATTAGCAAACCCACTGATGCCGCTAGAGATACAAAGGATACAACATAAGCAATGAACAGCCAAAGCTTCAACCTGTTGCAATTCAGAGAAGCATTAGAACCAATTTCGGGAACAAGCAAACAGCAAAAACATCGAACTCCAATAAGCTAGAGCACGAAATTATCAAATGGGTACTCAAGAAATTCAAGGTCACAGATAGGCATAAGAATATGTTTGCATCACTATTCGATTGGTCAAATATTGAATCATCTAATTTTTCATATATGTGGCTAATTGCTTGATTTACAAAGGTTAAATCATCTAACAAGTATATTGAACTATAACATTAAGAACACCAATCAAACACACAAATCAAACTAAAAAAAATAAAGAGCATGATTTTTGTTGAAACATTGAACAAATGCTTCTACATGAAGCAGCTAATAAGTTCAATTTGGCCATTATTTTAAGATGTTGCACAAAAAGTGATAAAATTGCTCACCTCCACTCGCCCTCTTCGTATGGAGAGTAATCAATGTCTTCCTTCTTAACGCAATTGAACATCACCGCCGCCAGAGACGCAAATATGCCTGCAAAACCACCAATCACGGACCCCAAATCAAAAACCCTAAAAACCTAAGAATTACACAGAGATTGTGAGAGGTTGAGTTGGGTCGGGTCGGACCAGGGAGGTAGTGGACGAAGGAGACCTTCACGGCGCTGCAAACGACGGCGTCGACCCAGAACCACCATCCGGCGCCGAAGATGGCGCCGGCCACGCCTGGCCCGAAGATTGCCCAAATCTCGTGCAAATCCATATGTGGGTGCCTCGAATTCAGCGACTTCGATACTTTTGGTGGTTGTAGTTCGCGAAGACGAAGAGGAAGCCGATGCCGATTCCGAGCCACCGGAGTGTTTTGAACTGTTATCTCTGCTTTTGTCAACTGTTATTTGCTCCACACTCTTCCTGCCGGATACTTCCTTTTTGTCCCTCTGTTCTTTTCTTTTGTTTTCTCCTTTAAAACAAATAAAATAAAATTATACTAAATGTTTTAGATCAGGTAAAACTGTAAAAGAGTTAGGCAATTAGGTAAAAAAGTTATAATTATGATTTCGATTTTTCTCTGAAGTAACCAAAAAAAAAAACCTCATTTGGAGCCTATTGGACCTTCTTTTAGTCCAGCCTCGCTGGAAATGTATGCCTCTAACAAGTTTGATTAAATGCAAATCATGTACAACAAGTGCAGTCGCTCGTCATTTATACCAAGTGAAGCTATTTGTCAAACCACAATGCAGATGCTTGAACCTCTTTTGGTCGAGTCACAGTGGAGCTTGGTAGAACCTCATTTGGTCAAAGTCACGATGGAGCTTGCTATAACCTCATTTACTCGAATCACTATGGAGCTTGCTACAACCTTATTTGGTCGAGCCATGGTGAAGTATGCTAGATCCTCAATTAATCAAGCCACAATTAGGGATGGGCATTTGACCCGATGGGTAGATATCCGCAACCTCACATCCATTCCATTTAAATTTTGATATATCAATACTAGGGGTGTGATTTGGATTGGAAAATCCGAATCCGACCGATTCCTATTCGAAAATTTCCAATTTTATTCCGAATCCGAAATTGCCGAATCTGAAAATTCCGAAAAAAATTGGATTAGAATTGGAATATTTATGTAAATTCCGATTCCGATCCGAATTCCGATCCAAAAAATTCCGAAATGTTCCGAAGACATTCCGGTCCAATATTTCCAAAATTATGCCAATTTATTCCATATTATATATTTTATCATTTATTTAGTATGATACATATAACATATATTTTAAAAAGATGACTAATACTATTAATATAAACATATGTATATTATAAATATATGTGTATCATAATAACATAAATGGTAAGTTGGTAACACAAACACCCACATTTTTCCGTACATGTAATTACTATTTTTTTTTATTAGGGAGGGGAATTGAAGATATGAAGCAATTCTACAGTTATTCCAACTAGAATATCCCACCAATTGTAATTACTAATTACTAAATATTTAAGCTTATTATTTTCAAAATTTCAAACATGATATATATATATGTGAGTAACATGTATCTACTAATGACATTTATTCTAACAATGTTGGATGAGCTCCAAAGATTAATCCCCCACCTCTAAGATATGTGCTATTAAGCCTATTATACATTCATAGTGACATTTATTTCTCTTATATATTATGTATGTTATAATATATAATATATACCATTAAACATACACAATATATATCATACATAATTTATTTCTTAACATACATAATCTAGCAATGAAAAACTTGCTAAATTGCATCTTCTTTTTTTTCCTTCTTTTCTAGATTTTTTTATAGTAATGGTATGAGATGGTATGGTTCTAAATGTTATTTAAATTAACATTTTGAATTTTCTTTTTAAATTGGACATATATTTTAATTACATTTTAATATAAATATTGAAATGCATCATAATCTATTGTCTTTTAATTTTTGTTTGTTTGTTAATTTCATCATTATTCTAAAAAAAATCCAAACATGTTCTAAAAAATATTATGAAAATGTGAAAATTCCGATTTTTTATTCGAAAATTTCAAATGTTTATCCGAAAATGTTATATTCCGAAAAATTCCGAAAATTCCGAGAAATCCGAAAATTCCGAATCGGAATGAGATGTTGAAATTCCGATTTTTTGGAATGGAAATTGGAACATAAATTTCATTCCAAAATTTTTTGGATTGGAATTGGAACACCCTATTTCCGATCCGATCCGGTCGAAACACACCCCTAATCAATACCCATTACTATTTTCATGGGTATTACTCATACATGCTCCACCAGATTAATGGGTTGCCCAAACCCAATCCATTAACCCACAATTTTTTTTTATAAATAAAATATAATTTTAATCAAATAATTCAATTTTTGGAGGAAACACTTTATTATTTCATTATCTCTCTGGTATTTTTTTCTTCCACTTCTAGCTTTCAAGACTTTATATTAATCTTAGTATAAGACTAACTTTGAAAAATTAGTCTATTTTCTATATGGCTACCTTTGAAACATTTTCAAAGATCACGCATGGAAAATTTTCAAAAATTAAAATGATTTATTTTGCACCTCTTCCATCCATCTCATATCTCATATATCTTGTTAGGTAAACCAAAAAATAAAAACAATATAAGACTAATTGGTCCTAATCAAGGTCATTAGCAATTTTGTGTTCATATATTCAATCAATTAAAAATTTGTAAGTACAACTCGAAAATGATGTGAACTTGATGAAGATGAAAGAACCCAAGAAGATTCATTATTGGATTGAGCCCTTGATTGATATTGTTTGACCAAATCATAAGCTAGTTTTCGAATACTCTCAATTTATAATGAAGCATTATCTACATAAATTATAGGGAAATAAAACTCAATCAATTTCATCTTGAATCTTGGATCCAAAATAGTGGCAATTGCCATTATCCCATGAATTGTGTTCCAATACTTATCAAACTTAGTTGCCATCCTTCTTGTCATCTCAAACGATAATTAACTCAACCCAAGCTCAGAGTTCAATGAATCAAATTATAATTATACATAATTCCATGGCTTTCAACTATTAGATTTTAAATTTATCAAATCCTAAAGAATCAAAAGTTAATCAATGAGCTCTAACAAACCCAGTTTAGTATTAATCCACAGCGACAATAATGAAAAATGATTCTCATAATTAAAAATGACCCCAAAAGCAATCACCAAACACTGATTCTCATAATTAAAAATGACCCCAAAAGCAATCACCAAACACCCAAAACGCTGCAAATCACAAAAACACCTATATACCCATCCAATGTGAATGTGCCACTTCCACAAGTAGAATATAAATACCAACGTTGAGCAAGAGAGAGAGAGAGAGAGCTCACAAATAATCCCTACTTTGTAATCTCCGTTTGAAATATAGCAGACCTCTATGGCTCTGTGTTAAGATTTTTTGTTTTATATATTTGGATACCCATGGGTATTACCTAAACCCACTCTATCTCTATATGGGTTTTATAAAAATCTCCATACCCATACCCAGCCGAAACCCATTAATAATGTCTTAAACCTACGAGTACCCACACCTATGAGTCAAATGGCCAATTCTAGCCACAATGGAGCTTGTTGGAAGTGGGGTTGTAATTTGTATTGGTGGGTTATGATATTTCATATTCGTGTTAACTATTTGTTAAATTTAGCACAATTTGTTTAATTAATTATATCAAATGATTCAATCTTAATTCAATATGTTTATAATTATGTCTTGCTCGAATTGACCCATATATCTTGTAAATTGAAAAATTAAATATAATTTATAAAACAAATATATCATAACTTATAAACAAAAATATTTTTAATCATTTTAATAACAAAACCATTAAAAAAATCAATAATTATACAATGACACATGAAATATATATGTATGACACATAATAAAAATTAATAATTTTCTTAATACTAGTTAAACGTGTTTATTGTATCATAATTGAGTTACATATATTGTATACTAATTTAACTCTTTTATTAATTGTGTTTAGCAGTTCATGTTCGTGTTAAGCTAAACTTGCAATTTGTGTTCGTGTCAAGCAAAACCTACAATTCGTACTTATGTCAATCTAAATCATGTAATCCAAACTCGAATTTTTTGTTAGATTTAAATTATATTATTATGTTATGTAAAAAATTATCACGCATGTTAGAACTTCATATAAGGAATATAAAGGAGAAGTCACGATAAAACTATTAGAAACCTCTTTTGGTCAAGTCAATTTTACATGCAATGATTATTTTTGTTTCATCCGCCTTTATTTATTGCCAATTTTACAGTTGTTGGCAAAGTTAGAGATATTGCTATTATTCACGCTTGCAATAGTTAAATTAATCATAGTCGACATAAAATGAATTACTGAAGAAGGTACATTTAATATTTTTATTTTTATTTTTTTCATATGAAGAGAATTGAACATCGAAAATTACATTATAGATTATAAAAGAATGATATTTTTCACAATATACTTCCAATTCTGAGTTTATAGACTATTACTCTTTAGAAATAATATTAAAAAGGAAAGTTTAAAAAAAAAGTTTTTGGTTTTAGCCTTTAGGAAACTTAAAAGAGTGCTTAAGCTGTTAAGCACTATGAAAAAGAGTTTTTAGAAGCTGATAATTTGCCAAATTAGATAATTGACTTGGTGAATGATGTACATCACTGGCTCCTATCAGCGAAAGCCACGTGTAAAGCAGTGTCGCTGTGCGAGTTCAAATGTGTTGCGTCACTCCATGCTAGAAAGCGCCCACGTATAAAAAATATCTCCCAAAACGTACCGTCCTCACTCACTGCCTGCAAAAAACGCGAATCTCTCTCTCTCTCTCTCCATCAAACTTTTTTTTTTGGTTGCGAAGAAAAAAAAAACAAAAAAAGAAGGAAACCACTCAAAAAAACGGATCCAAAAGAATACGAACCAGAATCTAACCGTAAACCCTAGCCCTAGCCCAGCCGCGACTTACCCCCTTCTCTCTCTCACTCACTCTGCACGTGAAATTTCACTGAACACGAAGAGTGTTCGAATTAGGGTTACGGTTCTCGTTTAGGTGCATCCGAGGGCTTCGAGACCCAAGGTTCGATTAGGATTGGACATAAAATTAGGGTTCGGATTTGGCTAATGGATTGTTGTGTCGGTTGTGGGCGTGGTGGTTATTTTTGGTGATGACCGGAGGCCGATGTCACGGGAAGAAGAAGATGATGGGTAGGGGTGCGGACGGAGGTTGCGGCACCGAGGAGAGGCCGTGCTCGATTTCTAGGGTTCCGGCGCCCAAAATTCCGGCGACCCAACCTGAAAGTCCGAAGAAGTTGGATTCTTTAGGCATTGATTTTTATTCGCAGGCCACGAAGGCTTTGTGTGAGCGCTCTCCGTTTGATGGTGCCGAGGATGCTTCAGCTTCCAGTGTGCCCACCTTGCCCAGGGCTTTGGCTAGTTTCTTGTTGAGGCAGCCGGATAGTCGGAAACGCCACAAGAAGTCGCATTCCGGGGCGGAAAAGAAGTCTTCTCGGCAGGGCGAGAGGTCTCGGGGGTATAGCATTTGGGCTGAGACTGAGGACTACTTTAGACCTTTGACATTGCCCGATATTGACACCTTGTCTAAGGTATCTGAGCTCAGTAAATTAGCTGCTCATAAGTGTTTCTTGATTCCGGCTTTGGGAAATGTTCCTCGGGTGAATGCAAATGAAAACGTAAATGGAGGAGGGAGTGCGAATGGGGTTGTTGTCAGTGAGGACGATGCAAGTGGTGGTAATTCAACTAGGGTTGTTGGCAATGAGGAGGATGCAAGTGGTGGTAAGTCAAATAGGGTTGTTGGAAATGAGGAGGATGAAAGTGGTGGTAATTCAAATAGGGTTGTCGTCAAGGATGAGAGTGTAAACGGTGAGAATGCTAATGAGGTTGTTGTCAAGGATGAGAATGCAAATGATGGTAACGCCAATTCGGTTGCTGTTAAAAATGTCAATGAGAATGGTGGAAATGAAAATGGGGTTGTTGTTGAAGATGAGGTGAAGACGGAGGAGGATGAGCAGTCCATGGAAATTGATAGCGTGGGAGCTGATTGTTTGCCTCAGGGTGAAAAGGGTTGTTTTTCTTCAGATTCAGCTAGTGGTCTTGAGTGGCTTTTAGGTTATAGGAATAAGATTTCTTTAACATCAGAGCGCCCTTCAAAGAAGCGGAAGGTTCTGGGTGCTGATGCTGGGTTGGAGAAAGTGTTAATTGCGTCTCCATGTGATGGGAATTCATCTTTATGCCATTTTTGCTGCATGGGTGATGCAGGCAAAGTATCAAACCGATTGATTGTTTGTAGTTCTTGTAAGGTTGGAGTTCATCAGAAGTGCTATGGAGTGCTAGAGGATGTAGGTGCATCATGGTTATGCTCTTGGTGTAAGAATAAGACTGATACTAGTAATTCTGTAAATCCTTGCGTGCTTTGCTCAAAGCAGGGTGGTGCTTTAAAGCCAGTTCTTAAGGGTGGTAAAAATGGCGGATCTATGGAGTTTGCTCACTTGTTTTGTTGTCAGTGGATGCCCGAGGTTTATATAGAGGACTTAGCAAAGATGGAGCCCATCATAAATGTTGTAGGTATAAAGGAAACACGCAGAAAGTTAATATGTAACATATGCAAGGTGAAGTGGGGTGCTTGTGTTCGATGCAGCCATGGTATTCTTTGTTGCTATACTGTCTTATACAATTATTCATTTCCGTTTTGATTGGTTTGCCAGTGGATTATTCTGTTAATTAGTATATTATGTGCTTAACATTGTGCTGTTATCATAGTCTAGCAGTCACACACACTCTTCGAGCCTGTGAGATTGATCCCCACATATGATAAATTCACAGAATGTGGGAAGTTTATCTTTAAATTCAAACTGATTTGTAACTTCCACATAAAGTGGGAAGTAATTTTTATTTATTTAAATATATTTAAAATGTTGTTAGCTAATGACTTCATCATGAAAATGATTCTGTGGATTTGTTGGTTTTCATGTACTTATTGATCTTCATATCTGCATTTTGCATGTTTTGCCATTATAGGTTCCAATTTTATTCACTTCCATCATTTATTCTTTTTAACTCTAGCATAAATATAGGGATGACAGAGAACTGCTGCTATATCAGTTGTCTAGCCTAAAATAACCATTTTGCTCTTGAACCACTAGGATATTAGTTTTCTTGATTTTGGGATTACATTCCCTCTGATGATGTGTTTTTTTGGGGGTTGTGGCTCAGGAGCTTGCAGAACTTCTTTCCATCCATTATGTGCGAGGGAGGGAAGACAGAGAATGGAAATTTGGGCAAAATATGGGTGCGATGATGTAAGAGTCCTCTGTATGTTTTTGACAATTGTAATTCTTATGTTGATTGCTGTTACTGCTGTCAAGCGTTTCTAAGTTTTTTAGTCTCCAAGAGCAGACTTCTGATTATGACTAGGCTTTCTGACTTAAAAACCCCACTTACTTTTGATAAATTTGTAGGTTGAATTGAGGGCTTTTTGCTCAAAGCACTCAGAAGTGCAAGATAACAGCAACATCCAATTAGTAGATCCTTCTATCTCTGTTGATAGGAACTCAAATGCCTCCAACCATCTTCCTGTGGCATTTTCAACAAACAAATTAAACAAGTTAAGGATTGGCTGTAGAAATGGTGATAATATTGGAGTCCCTATTGAGGCTGCAGAAACCAATTCTGACAAATCGGGTGATAGTGAATCACAGGAGATAGTGTTTCCTAGTTCCAGTTTAAATGCTCGACTTATGTCTGAGGGTGGTGATGCACAACCAATGATTGATGCGGGGGCATTAGAGAGAAGCAGCAAGGAAGTTAATACATCTGACTCCATTAATTTTTCACTGATTTTAAAGAAGGTAATGTATATTTGTAGTCTATGGTATTCCATAACAATTTTTGGAACTTCATCAGCTTGTTGTAAGTCTTATATTTTCTTCCTCTGCAGCTGATTGATTGTGGAAAAGTTAATGTGAAGGATGTGGCATTGGAGATTGGCCTCTCACCTGATTCTTTGTCTGCATCACTTGCTGTAATGCGAACTAAATAATTAATTTTTATGTTCATAATTAGTTTCTGAAATAGTTTTAGCAGATATTCATTGTTTTCCCAAATTTTTTTTCCCTCCTGGTGACGTGTTGACCATCTTCCTGCAGGATGATGGCATGGTCCCTGATGTAAAATGCAGAATAGTGAAATGGGTTAAAGACCACACTTATTTGGATTTAATGCAGAAAAATGTGAAAATGAAATTAAGATCAACAATTTCATCCAGGGCTGAGTTTGGAGGTCCTGATGGTTGTGATACTGCATCATTGTCCGAGTCTGATATTGCAGATCTTGTAGCTGTTAAGTCAGTGCCCCCCCGGAGAAGAACCAAAAGTAGTATCAGGATTTTTAAGGACAACAAAGTAATCAGCTCATCTGAGGACATATTTGGTGACAATGGGATAGCATTGGACAAGATTAAGGTAGATCAAGTCAACAGTGATGAACCAGAAAATTCAAGTAAAGCGTCCATCCCTGAGGCTGTTGAGAAGGTAATTTCGATTATTTGAGGGAAGTTGGATATGTGATCCTTCTGATTACATACTACTAGTTGTCTATAAGTGCATAAGCTGATTTATTGGTCTTTAGTACCTGTGTCTTTAATCTCTTTATTGCTGGATGATGAAAGTGCATTATGCGTAAATATTGGTTCCATTGTCATTATGTGATTCACTAAATTCAGTTTAATTTTAGTTTGTCATTTACATTGTCAGGAATTTTGATGGAAGTGCTTTATGTGTAAATATCGGTTCTGTTGTTATGTGATTCACTAAATTTAGTTTAGTTTTAGTTTGTCATTTACATTGTCAGGAATTTTGTACTTAGTTAAGGAATGGCCCAAACTCCTAGGCATATGCAAGGATGGGCTTTCTGTGTTGTAATATGGACTGGGATTTATTTTTCAAATGGTTAGGCATATTACTTCAGTTTAGTTTGCTTATAGGTTTAGTTGGAGTGAGTTTGCTTCAGGTAGCTTGGGGATCAACTGTTATAGATGTTATAGTAGGCTTACTGCAGTAATTAGGATTATCAAATTTGTTTTTTTAATGGATTTTCTCACCGATTATGGAACTCTGATTTGCTTGAGTGGGGCTCTGAAGAAAACACTAAATGGAGCATGCTGTCTCTCTCTCTCTCCCCCCCCCTCCCCCTTCATCTCTCGTGTGTTATGCCTAAGTCACCCAAGTATTTGTTTCTAAGGTTTCTGCTTGTTTTTGCAGAATTTGATGGAGCCTGATGGGTTTCAAGATTCTTTGCTGACACTCTCCCCTAAATTGGAAGGTACTCCTTGTTGTTTCTGTGGTTTAGATGTTGTCAGTCTATCTTTTTCAGTAGTTTGTGAAGACTGAAGGCGGTGGTTGTTTGTGTGCATGTTGATTGACTTGGGCATGCTATTAATTTCTGTTTCTGGTGAGAATTCATGTTAGGTGTCCAACATGCCGATTTTTTTTTCATTAAAGTGTCCTACAAGTCTTAAAATATAGCTTCAATAATATGTGGAGGGCTCCGACTGTATTCGAATAGGAGTTAGAAGGTGGTGACGCTTAGGCAGGTTGTAGTTGCATCTTTGAGCTAAAGAGAGTTGCTCCATCTCAATTTTGTGGGAGTTGTGTGCTGGAAACTATAGTTGTATTACAGTACAGGAATTTGGATAGGGCATTGTCAGTGTAACTGTTTGACTGCGATTTTTCCATTTGTGCTTGGGGTTCTGCATTTTCTCATGTAGGAATAGTTTATGCATAAATTATGTGTTTTGCTCATTGGACCACTGTTGGAAAAGGTGCAGTCAGAATGCAATGAGGTTGAGCTTCTTCAGTTTTGTCATAAACAACTCTGAAACTCAAAACCTTCTTGGTAATGAGGTTGAGCTCCTTCAGTTTTGTCTCACACAACTCTGAAACTCAAAACCTTCTTGGTAATGGAGGGTGGGCATGAGAAAACGAAACAGCGTTCTTTGATTTATGCTTATATTTCATAAATGTAATAATGCAGGAGCCAAGTTCAAAGTATAATAAATAAGACCATCCAAGTCCAAGCAACACCTGCAATTTATGCATTTATTTTAGATTTTTCTAGAGTTGTATATTTACTGTCTTGAATCTCTTTATGTCCTATAATCAATTTATTAAGTGTTATAAGTTGTGTCTCTTAGAATTCTTAAGTGTATTAATGTGGGTCGTATTATCCATGTACCAATGGCTCTATAAAAGTGCTACTTTTGAATCTTTGAAACTAAGTTAATGGTGAAAGAAATCAGATTTCTGCTTGTGTGTGAAGCACGAGTTGACTTGGAGTGATTCCAAGCCACCTTTGGTGAGATGCCAAAGGCCAGTGTGAAACTGGAATTTTATATTTTCTTTTGGAGTGATTCCAATACACTTTTGGTGTGATGCCAAAGGCCGAAGTTATTCCGGATCTCTATCTTCCTTACTCTTCAGTCTTCACTATTGTCCTACATCATGTAATTTGTATTGCCGAAGTGCCTCTAAATTAAGTATTAAAGTTGAAGTGATTCAATTGTCTTTATAGTGGTTTAAATTTGTTGTCTTTGGTGTCATTATGTCTGCTGTGTGTCATTTATAAATGATCTTTGCCGTGCTCAAAACAGTTCTCGTTGTCTCTTTTGACATAAACGAATGTATGATGGACAGGTTGTTCTGCTAAACTCTCAGATCTCAGCCTTTTGCAAAGGGGCCAAGAACAGTTGGCTACTATTCCTTTGCAGAGAACCTCGTTGCTTGCTAATGTAGGTCCATCTTCTTCAGTTGCAAAACCAGTTGTTCCTGAATTCAGGTAAGCTCTTTTTTCTATATTTTCCTTCTAATTGGAAAATGTGAAATGTTTTTGGTTCTTGCTTAAGCTCCGGGAAACTCTTTTGCATTTCTGTATTGTGATCTGATGAGAGCTGTTCTGAATCTTGTGACTGTGTGTTATGCAGAAAATCCAGTGCAGAAGAAGTTCCTAGTTGTTATGTCCACCCGTATATCCAAAAGAAATTGTTGCAGATGCAGAATGGGGTGTCATTAAGTAACCCAATATATGGTATGGATGGTAATTATATTTTTGTTTCCTTTATGCTGTTATGAGTGAGTTTGACAGGTAGTTTATTTGGCAGGTTCAAGTGTGGGAGAAATTTCTCGTTTGGAAGCATCTTCCCATGCCAGTGTTTGTTGTAATCACCAAAGTAAGCATCCAAAATGCTGTGATATGATTTGTAAATCTGATGAGGTAAATTTGGAACAGTTGGCCAAGGCTCGAAAAATGGGAGTTCTAGAACTGTCTCCAGAAGATGAAGTGGAAGGACAACTCATTTATTACCAGCATAGGTTGCTCAACAGTGCAATTGTGAGAAAGCATTTTACTGGTATATGCGTTACTCTCCAATCTTCTGTGGAGTTTTGTTTTCAGCGTCCCCTGCCTCATCCAGGGGCATGGAAAACTTCATATTTTGATGTGTTACATTAATTTAACTATTCACTTGCATTGTACATTCACTTGCAGACATTTTAATATCTAATATTGCTAAGAGTCTGCCATGGGAGCTTGATGCCACACGGAGACAAAAATGGGATTCTGTGCTTGTTAACCAGTATCTTTGTGAGCTTAGAGAGGCAAAGAAGCAGGGTAGGAAGGAAAGACGACATAAGGAAGCACAGGCTGTGCTAGCAGCTGCAACTGCTGCTGCTGCTGCCTCTTCTAGGACTTCTTCATTTAGGAAAGATGTCCTTGATGAATCTGCCCATCAGGAGGTTAATGATTTCTTATTTTTTCGTTAATATTTTCTCCCTTTATGGTTGTCATTTATTTATGTAATCTTTCTTTTTCTCTGCAGAATGTGAAGTTGAATACTTCTAGTGGGAGGTCCAACTTTTCCTCACAGATGATGCCACGGGCGAAGGAGACATTTCCAAGGGTGGCTGTCCCTAGGATTTCTGTAGAAAAGCACTCTGGTTTTGTTCATTCGGTTTCAGATATCTCTAAAGAACATCCTAGATCATGTGATATCTGCAGACGTTCTGAGACATTGTTAAACCCGATCTTTGTCTGTTACAGTTGCAAGGTTTTCTTCCTTCCTTTGGGTTACTTTCATTAAACTTGTTAATCTGCTTGGGTTATAATGAGGCCCTTTTCTACAGGTTGCCGTCCACTTGGATTGCTATCGTAGCGTTAAAGAATCTCCAGGTCCATGGTACTGTGAGTTATGTGAAGAGCAACAACTTTCGTCATCTAGAAGCTCTGGAGCTCCTGTCAATTTTTGGGAGAAACAGCATTTTCTTGCAGAATGTGGTTTATGTGGTGGCACTACTGGTGCTTTCAGGAAATCTTGTGATGCTCAATGGGTCCATGCCTTCTGTGCTGAGGTAAAATCTTCTTGTGTTCTACACATAAATTATGTCACTTGTTGTAATAGTTTTAAATGTTATTGTGAGTTGAAATTGATGTTTTTTTTACTGTTTCATTATGTAGTGGTTCTTTGAACAAACATTCAGAAGGGGACAGGTATCTCCCATTGAAGGAATGGTATGTGTAATGTCGAATGCTGTGGCAATCAAAATTTTCATTAATTTACATTACTAATGTTTGCATGTTTGTCACCGAAGATTTTTTACTTTATCATGAGGATTGAACCTAATATTTCAGTAAGTATGACACTTACCTCATATGTGATGGAATGGCAGGAGACAGTTACAAAGGGGCTTGATGTTTGTTATATCTGCCGCCGCAAATGTGGTGTCTGCATCAAGGTGAGAGCTGGACATCTTTTTCTTATGATCTCATATTGACTCGTAAGGTGTTTATCTATTCAATTTATTTTTTCTTATAATTAGGATCACTGATTTCCAGGCAACTTTATTTTTGGTCTGCAGTGTAACTATGGCCATTGCCAAGCAACATTTCATCTCTCCTGTGCTAGAAGTGCTGGTTTATACATTCATGTAAAAACTTTTGGTGGTAAGCTGCAACATAAGGCATACTGTGAAAAGCATAGCGTTGAGCAGAGGGCGAAGGTCTATTTCTTGATCTTTTTGTGGTGTCCATCCTTTCGGTGGCCTGTATGATTTATTATGTTTAATTTCCTGGATTTTTGAACTTCTGCAGGCTGAAACACAAAAACATGGAATTGAGGAGTTAAAGAACCTCAGGGATGTTAGGGTAGGGGCTATTCTCTTGTTAAGCTGCCTTGTTATGTTTCAGCTTACTGTACAGTCATGATACTGCTTTTTCTGCCTTTCACATTTTTTTGGGTCAGATATAGTGATTTGTATGAGAATTTTTGTATTTGATATATCCTGTTAAGTAAAAACTTTTGGATTTTTTCCCATTGATTAGAGACTATTTTTTCACCCTTTGCGTCCCAGCTATTGGCTTTTGGCATAATTTGTTTACCTAAGTGATGCAGTTGTCTGTCCGGAAAATTATTGTAAGAATCAACTCTGAGAAATCCTTGTACGAGAGAGATATGTTAGAGAGATCTGAATTTCTTTGGTGCTATTTTACTCTTGATATATCCTTGTAGGAGAGAGATTGGAATCATATCTTTTAATTAGTCAACTGACTGTCATTGCATCCGTAATGCCCTTTGTTTTGAGTGACCATTGGCGAGGATTTTAACATGAATTTGTTCTGCATGTTGACATAATGCAAACCTTTAGGTTGAAAGATAGCCTACGGTCCAAAATCTTGAATGCTAAAGATGATAAGATAAGATTAGTTAGACGTTTTAGTGTGTTGTATAGTGTATAGTTCACACTTTGCATATTTTTGTAGGAAGTTTCTGAAGTTTACTATATCGTTCTAAATAAAGAATAAGGTGTTTTGAATTTTTGGTGTATAATTATTTGGTTCATAAGGCATGTAATCTTTTGGAAATTAGTCATGGCTAAGTCCACCCTTTCTAATCTAGGGAAAGGTAGTGCATTTTGTACCAAAGTGACATCAAATTTTTCAATTTGCCTTTTGATATTTATATCATACCTATAAGTGGAGGTACCATCTAAAATAGGCTCTGTCAAGTGGCTGGTTTTATTTAGATATGCATAGTGTTCATGCAGGAGACTGCGTGTGATACATGAATGCACTTTAAACTCTTCTGTTTTGTCGATTTGATTGTTGAATTCAATTGTCTGATCGAGTTCTTACATGAATGATCTTTTGCAGGTTGAACTAGAGAAGTTACGGCTTCTTTGTGAAAGAATCATCAAACGTGAAAAAGTAAAGGTGAGTCATTTTCAGAGTTGTGTACATGATAGTGATGCACATGTGTTCTGTGTATGCTATATATGTATGCCGTTTCTCATGTTTTCAATTTAGTGCCCTGTTCTGTTATCATGTGGCTGCAACCTTCTGGTTAGGTATGAGATTTGCATGCCTTGTTGGCCTTTCTTCACTCTTTGCTAGGTTGTAGCAATTACTTCCTTGACCTACATATGGACCAGGATAACCCATTTAAGTTCTTAATTTGCTATCTGGTGCATCTTAAAAAAGTTGACTTTGGATTAGAACTTGGGACCTGCATCACTTTTTGAGAATTATCATTGGACAATTATAGAAGTAGTAAGGAATTTTTGAAATAGATTTAGGAAAATCACTGTAAGACAGTGTTTCTCATTTGGAATGGTGGTGTCTCATGGAGATATACTTCTGCTCTTCTCTGTATAATGTGTTTCATCATTCTTTTTCACCAGATTTTCTGAATGAGGTTGTAAACCCTTCCATTCTAGATTCTTGATTGGTTTTGTGTGATTCTGTTATATGTGCCAATGGGTGCGAGACATTATCTACACTAAACATATGTAATGCCAACGGACCTGGATTATTCTTATGATTTCTACTGCAAACTGGTAATAGCTTTGGTTCAAATTCCTGTCGTGATATACCAATGTTTATGTGGTTATTATTTGACCTCTCACTTTATATCTTACGCTGGTTGATATAAAATAGAAAAGGATATTTTAGGTGGTTTTGTTGATGCCAATGCCTCTCCTTGTCTTCAGATGCATAAATTTCCCTCGCATATACTTCTAAGGTGCTCTTCTAATCTGTTTAAGTAATTTATGCTGAATAAGTTTTGTTGTGAATGCAGCGGGAATTGCTCCTTTGTTCACATGACCTTCTTGCTGTGAAAAGAGATCATGTTGCTCGTTCTGTGCTTGTTCATAGTCCTTTCTTGCTACCTGATGTTAGTTCCGAATCAGCTACAACATCACTTAAAGGACACATGGATGATTACAGATCATGCAGTGAGGCATTTCAAAGATCAGATGATGTGACTGTAGATAGTACAAATTCTGTTAAGCAGCGGACCAGAGTCCCTATAACTATTGACAACGACCAAAGGACAGATGACGACAGCTCAACATCCCAAAACCATTTTACTCAAAAGCTTATGGAGAGGATGCAAGTTTCTGAGAAACAGATTCCTTGTAGGCCTTCCACTGTTGCAACATGTAATCTTTCAGAGGATGGAGGATGTAGGTCAAAATCTAGGAAGGTATTTGCTCTTTGGACTCTGATGTCTTTTTTCCCTTCCATAATTCTCATTTATTTATTTATTTTTTATTCTGAAAATGTAGCACAGTAGTCCAGGCTAATTGTAAATTTAAATATTCAACTCACAGCCCGCTTCAAACGAAATGGTGATGACTTCAGATCAAGCATCTATGAAAAATATGCGATTACCCAAAGGATATTTTTATGTTCCTGCTAGTATCATTCCGAATGATGAGCAGATCAACCAGGATGCTTGTTCTGGTGAACCGCTGGAAGGAGATGGGTAGTGTGGGCCAACTAGTGCTGTGTTTTTTATCTGCCCTCTTGTGTACCGGAAAAGTACCACTGACAAGTATTCTGTGCCCATTATCCCGGACATCATGTCTCTCCCTGGAAACCATCATTTTTATCTGTCGAAAGGGGAAATGGCCGAATGAAAGCAGGATAGGTTCTCGCCATTGTATTCTTCATAAAGAAGTCACATTCTGGTTTGGGATGTGAAGTTTTGGCGCCATTGTTGTATATTCTTGTGAGAGTTAACTGTACAGTGGGTGAGGGTTATATTCCTTTCGCATGTATCAGAAGAAGGCATGAATTTTATATCGTGATGCTTGTCCTTCTAGTTCTAGAGTAAAGAGAAGCTCTGCTTGTAAACCGTGTACAAGAAAATTAAAGCGTTATCACCTACTGTACCTGCTCTGTAAAGTTAGTGTATATATCCTTACAATATATCGATCCTCAAATGCATCAGATTGATGGAGCGTTTAATATCTGATTTTTGTTCTCTGCAAGATTGACTCAGGTTTGTATAGGTTGAATTCCAAAACTTAACTCTGTTGGGTTTGGGTGGTGGTGCTGCTTGTGCAGATTGTTCTTTGGTCCCTATTTTTTTAACTTAAGCAGTGTAAGCCGTGTCATTTAAGTTTCTGTAATGCTCAAGTCTTTTAACAATTGTAATAAAATTATGGATAAAATGGTAATTTCATATTTATCCTAATTCAATAAATTACTCTCAAACACACTCAATGTTCTTTTTTAACTCCTATTGCATTTTGATATACTACTTTATACTCTTTAACGTTTATACACTCATACGGGGTTTTGGGGTTCATCTTTATTCATCATAAGCCTTTATTAAAAGTAATGTTCTAATCATTAAAGCTATTCCAAATGTTCCGGCCACCAAAATATGAAGTGGATGGAAACACACCCAAAAGTTTGATATGCATATTATAATTGAAGAAATTATTCTGTATAATCGATATATTAACACGTGGTATAATCAGTCTATTTGTTATAATATGAGTGAATGTTATTAATACTATACCTTATTAATATAAAGACATCATTTAATAATACCCTTACACGTTGGATTGGTTATACTACATGGTGGTATATCGGTTATACCCTGTAATTTTTCCTATAATTGAATATGTAAACTAATTATATTCAATGTGAATTTTTTGTGGAATTGTAGGGAATAAGTTTTAGATTTTAAATCCTTATAATTAATCAATCTTCTTCTTTCAATTGGAAAGCTTTTTCTTTGAATACAAATTGAATTCTTTCATTTACCAAGTTCAATCCAATTCGAGGCACAAAATTGGGAAGAAGTGTAACATTTTAACACTCTTTAAGAATAATAGAAAAACTTACAAAATCAGTAGACCAATAACTGGTTGTGTACTTGTGTAGTTGTGTGTGAATAAAAAAGAAAAATTGTATTTAATTATTTCATTTTAAATTTGGGTGCGAATATATATAATTATTTGTATCCAAGCCCAATGACGTTTGACCCGGCCCAGTGGGTCTCTCTCTTAATTCACGTTGTAATAATCTGGTACGACATTTTCATAGGCCCTTTAGCTAACCGACAATGGGTTCGATAGGAACACCGCCGAGTGCCGAGAACGGCTCTGCTACCCCCACCCCCGTCACTACCACGTGCGACGGCGAGAGGAAGCCTCCGGCCGTCGATGGATATCCTTTGTCGGCCAATGAAACGACGCCGGAGTCTGAGGCGTCGAAGAAGCGGAAGGCGTCCTTGCTTCCTCTGGAGGTTGGCACGCGCGTCATGTGCCGTTGGAGGGACTCGAAGTACCACCCGGTCAAGGTCATCGAACGCCGGCGTATGCATTGCGGCGGTCCCAACGACTACGAGTATTACGTCCACTACACTGAGTGTAAGATCCATTTCCTCGTTGCTTGCTCAATTTTGCAAATTAGGGTTAGGGTTTTCGGTTTTGAAGTTACTGCTATTCCGTAATGATGTTTTGGGTTTAGTCGTTTGTTTTGCTGGTATGTGGTTTTGGTTAGCTGGTTTTGTTGGTTTATTTGTTTGAAATTTGGGAACTTATTGAATATTTTCAGCTGGATAGTTTAAAAAAAAAAGTTATACTTGAGCCAACACTCGAATTTGGGATTAACGTAGAGTAGAGGTTTAGGTGAAATTGATAACTTGCCGCTAGGATTTGAGATGAAAACTTATGCAGCAAATATAAGGAGTAGAATACTGATTGAAGGGAGCCATATTTTTTTAAATTCTCTCTTGGTTACTAGACAATATAATAGTGATTCAGACATTGTAGACTGCCATGTGCAATGATGAGCATAATGTGTTAGTAAGAAGAATGATGGGTAATATGAATGTCAATTTTTCATTGGAAATCTTTCCTTTTGTATCATATAGGTAATAGAATAGGCTGAGTAATACTGATTACATGTTACTAAAATTCTTTTTCCACGTGCCCCTCATATGACTATTTATTTAGTTGTTAGCATTCTATACTGGTGGTGATATAATCATATTTCGACATGTTGGTTCTGATATGGTTTTGTTTGTTCCTTTTGACAGTTAATAGGAGGCTTGATGAGTGGGTGAAACTTGATCAACTTGATCTTGATTCAGTAGAGGCTGTTGTTGATGAGAAAGTGGAGGACAAGGTAACGCTGTCATGTTCATTTTACCCCTTTCTGAATTCCTCGTCTTGAGTCTTGTCGGTAGTAGTCATTTTGGCCTGCATTGTGCCAAAGACGGACAGAATTTTTCTAAAGGGTTTTATTTGTTATAATGTTTGGGTTTGTTCAAAGAAAATCATTATGTTAATGAAGATGACCTCTTTTTTCCCTGTCAGTTGCTTTTACCGTAGTTTCTTATTCTTAAAATATTCATTGGTTATGTTTAACGCATCTGTGTTCTTAGGTTACAAGCTTGAAAATGACTCGCCATCAGAAGCGGAAGATTGATGAGACACATGTAGAGGTATGCACAATTCAGAATTATTATTATTATTGTTCTGTTGTTCTTTGGTTGAAAACCTCATTCACCTATATGCATCAGTTTTGATTAACAACTAAATTCAATAATCTAGACCATTCATGTTTCTCATGCCTCTCTCTCTCTCTCTCTCTCTCTCTCTCTCTCTCTCTCTCACACACACACACACAAAACATAACAACGTTACATACATTTTTGTGTAAAAATTATTTACATTACTAGGTGGTGACAGCGGGATTTTATGCAAGGAACGGCATTAGTGAGATTCCCAAATATTCATGCCTTCATTTGAATTTGTTTCGGATATTGTAAATTTTATGATCTGAAGATGTCCTTGCACTTTTATAGGGCCATGAGGAACTTGATGCTGCCAGCTTGCGTGAACATGAAGAATTTACAAAAGTGAAAAATATAGCAACTATAGAACTTGGAAGATACGAAATTGAGACATGGTACTTCTCCCCGTTCCCACCAGAATATAATGACTCTTTGCAGCTGTACTTTTGTGAGTTTTGCCTCAATTTCATGAAGCGCAAAGAACAGCTCCAAAGGCATATGGTGAGCTGTGCCTCAATTTTATTATCTTTACTTGCTTAGAATAGCTTGATTGTGATTAGAGATTTATGCAGTAGTGAGTCTGCCGTTAATTTTATTCATGATTAAGTTCAAATGCTGTAGTGGACAGTTTTTGTTATTGACATAATAATTTTTTCCTGTCTGTATATGTAGAGGAAATGTGACCTCAAGCATCCCCCTGGTGATGAGATATACCGAAGTGGTACACTTTCTATGTTTGAGGTTAGTTGCATTGTTTCTGCACAACATCTCGGTGATTGTTTTGAAAAAAAACCAAATGTTAATTTCCTTAGTTACTCTGGGCAGATTGAAGTGGGTTTAAAATTGGAATATGTAATTGACTGTTTTGAAAACTTGAATCTTTCTTTCATTCACTCTAATCTTCCCCTATACTCCTGATTTCATTCATTTTTTCCCACAAGTTGTGGGATTTTGTGTGATTTATTTTCAGATGAGTTTTTGATATAACTTTTCTTGCCTAAATGTTTTGAATCAGGTTGATGGCAAAAAGAACAAGGTTTATGGGCAGAATCTTTGTTATTTGGCGAAGTTGTTTCTTGATCACAAGACCCTGTATTATGATGTTGACCTCTTTCTGTTTTACATTTTATGTGAATGTGATGATCGAGGATGCCATATGGTTGGATATTTTTCCAAGGTAATATCTTCATTGTCATTGCCGATCTCCTTTCACGAATTATCAACTTTTCGTGTGAAATTTTTGGTTAGATTATATCCCCTGGTTCTGATTTTAACGCGACTTATCAGATAACTTTTGCGTTAATTTTGAACTTCAATATAGCTAATTATGTGATTTCTCATGATGCAGGAAAAGCATTCTGAGGAATCCTATAACCTGGCCTGCATCCTCACCCTTCCTCCATATCAAAGAAAGGGCTATGGCAAATTTTTGATTGCCTTCTGTAAGCTCTGACACTTAATTTCTTATTTTCTTTCGGATCATTATGAATTGGATGCAAGCATTATTGCCATCTCTCTCGATGATTGAGTTCTGGCTTTACTATTGTTAGTCCTTGCAATATTTGGAAATTGCGGAGGACCATATTGAGCCAAAATTTGTTATACATAAATATGAATTTATTAATGCGTGATATATACTACGTTTTTTAAAATATCCTTCTCTAGTCCAACAATATGTTGCGGTTGCAGATTGTAGAAGACCGTATTGAGCCAAAATTCGTTATACATAAATATGAACAAAATTGGAATATCATTATTCAAAGCTCTCTGATTACTTAACTGTTCCTGTAAATGTAATAAGAAATTGATTGCTTATGAGAACTGCCAACCTCGGAATCCCTTCATATCTAGTATATTTGAGGTAACTTTTCCATATAAACCTGGTTGTGAAAGGGCCCTAGTTATATTGGTGGGCTCTATGAATGCCTGCTATGCTATCCAGCTGTACCCAATACTTTATCTCCAATCCCTCCATCTATATGACATTGGATCACTTTGGTCATTGTGGTCGTGCCAAGGTATAAACCCAAGCTCCTTCCCACATGATGTGGTCAGCTCTGTCTCTTCACTTCCCTAAGAACTATCTAGTCTCAAATATCACTGAGACAAGAGTGCGAGAAGAAAAATGTTCGGCATATGAGAGACCGTTCTTGATACTTCTCTGAAGGGATACCTTGATTGCTGAATAGTCTTCCTATTGTCACATGTTTATGATGGACTGGAGCTGACTCTGTTGTGTAATAGGCCTTACAAAGACAATGTTTTGCCTTTTGTCATTTATTAAAGTTGATTATTCTCTAGTTTTATGCTTTGGTTGTGTCATTTTTCCTTCTTTTTTTTTTGGGCCATGATGTCATTTTTCCTTAATTATATATTTCTTGCCAGTAAAGATTGCTAATGTTTTATTTGATATCGAGCAGCATACGAGCTTTCAAAGAAAGAAGGTAAAGTTGGCACGCCTGAAAGACCCCTATCTGACCTAGGACTGTTGAGCTACAGAGGATACTGGACCCGCGTGCTTCTAGACATCTTGAAGAAGCACAAGGGAAATATTTCCATCAAGGTGAGCATTTTTAACTCTTCAAAAATATAGACCATCCAGCGGTGGTAGAACTGCTTCAATATAGCTGAGCGTGTTTGAAGTGTTTTGAACATTATATGGGGGTTGCTACAAATGTTTTGTGGCATAGCAGTTACAACCTGTTAGAATGGTTTTATTTCCATGAATAGGTAATAAAGTATTGAGACTGAGCCAACTATCCACTTTCTGAAAATGGAATTTACACGGTAGGAAGTAAACCCAATTATGTGCTGGATTTGTCTTGGGACAGTTCAACACCCTTTATTGTGTGTGTGTGTATTTCCATTATTCTTTCCTTTCTATGCTTGTAAAGTTCTTTCCTCTATTATAGATCCCTAATAGTGCTGCTCTGTGCCCCCCTGCATTTATGAGCATTGGTGCTTACAAAATCTGTATGCCATCTCATGAGAAGAAAGTAAAAAGAGACAAAAAAGCCTATCATTTTATTTATCTGAATGCCATATGGTTCTTCTCAGTATCTTTGAACATATTCAGGTGATGTGTAAATTAATCATATTCGATAATGTTTGGCCTTGCAGGAGCTTAGTGACATGACAGCCATCAAGGCAGAAGACATATTGACCACCCTTCAGAGTCTAGAATTAATTCAGTACAGGAAAGGGCAGCATGTCATCTGCGCAGATCCCAAGGTCCTAGATCGTCACCTGAAAGCAGCCGGTCGCGGGGGTCTGGAGGTTGATGTGAGCAAATTGATCTGGACGCCATACAAAGAACAAGGGTGATGATTGATAACTAGTCCAGACTCCAGGTCAATCAATCTTGTAAATTTGCTTCTGCTTGTATAAATATATAGAGAGGCCTAGGCATCATCAAAAAAGGAGTTGAACTGTTGTCCATTGGCACTTGTAACAATGTGTATTAACAAAATTGACTAGTAGTCTAGTATAGTAATGGATGGAGCCACCTATTGATTATTGTTTTTCTTTTTTAATTTTCCGAAGCTTCTACTTTGTTTCACTTTCGTGCACATGCAAGAGTGGTTGTAATTTTTTGATTTTTGCCGGTGGGTATAGACCACCAAGATCTTGTTGTGATTGAAAAGCAATTTTTTTTTGCTGGTTATGTATTCACTTTCTCACTCACCGGGACTTCAGATAGTTAGATTGCCTAATTTATTTTGACTGTTGGAGGTGATTGAACAAAAGTCTGGCTTTCTTTTGGAAAGCTACGAGTCTGACAGGGGACACCATATTTTTAATATATTATAAGATGGTCTTCTTTAAATATTATTTTTTTTAAATTCTTAAATTCTAATTTATTTTATTTAAGAAAATTAAAATATACCTCAAAGAAATAAGAATCTTGAAATCCTCGTTCCCTCTTATCGTTCTTTTACTCTTTTCCTGCTTGCCAATGTTGTGAGGGGTATGAGCATTGCTCATTTGTTTTTTATTTTTAAAATTTTTTAAGTTTGAGGAAAAGAAAAATGGATAATTGACGAGAGAACCAAGAATTAGTTTCATTAACAAAGGATTAAAGGTTCATTTGGTTCAAGTTTTGGAGGTTAGTTCCATTAACAAAGAATTAAAGGTTTGTTTGGTTCAAGTTTTGGAGGCTCATGAATGAGAAATTAATTTTATTTTCACATTGGTAAGTGTAGAAAAAGAAAATAGTTTCTTGACCCATGAGAATCTGCACCCAAAAGAGGAAAATGAATCTCTTCTTCCAACTTGGGTTTTGTTTTCTTCCTTTTGAAAAAACATTTATTGCACTTTTTTTTGGCAAATATGTTATTGCTAATATTTGAAAATGCCAAATTTTATCTAAAACAACTCCACATTTTTTTTATTCTTTGTTTAATAGATAATGGTATATATAATTGGAAAATTAGATAATTTTTATTTCCTATTTATGTCCAAACTCTTAATATTACCAAACACAGTAATTAAAATCTTACATTCCCTTCCCTTAGAAAAAGACCTACAAATTGATTTTATAAAAACTCAATACTGTGAACCAAATGAGTCCTGAAAGGTTAACAAAAGATTAAGAAACTGAGTCTTTTTAAGTCGGCTAATGACACTGTAGTCACCATTGTTCAATTTGATCCATACAATGCATAAATGAGTTTCGAAAGTAGTGCATGTGTAGTACCCCTTACCTAAGGGCACTGCCAACCTGAAAGGTTAACAAAAGATTAAGGAACGAACCGAGTCTTTTTAAGCTGGCTAATGACGCTGTAGTCACCATTGTTCGATTTGATGCATACAATGCATAAATGGGTTTCGAAAGTAGTGCATGTTTAGTACCCCTTACCTAAGGGCACTGCCAACCATGGAAGATGAAGCTGCATGACAATTTAGTTTTTTTTTTTTTTTTTTTTTTTTTTTTTTTTTTTTTTTTTTTCTGATTCTAAATTTTTCCTTTAAGGTGATTTCATATTAGAGTGAAATGTAGATAACATGTTTTCTTTAAAGAATGAACTGAGTATTTTGGTGGATGGTAATAGCGTTGCTCATTTTGCAGTTTCACTTGCTTAAAAAAAATAAAAAGTAATATTTATCAATCAGTTATTGATTCAGAGATATTTCTCTTCATACAACATTGGAGAAATATTCATACAACATTGGAGAGATACTAAGTTTGAATATAACTTTCTCATATCCAACAAAATTCTAAATATTTTATTTACTCATATTTAAATCCACTATAAATTATTTTCAATAGTTGAAGTAATCAAGTGGCAACTATTAAGTCTTATCAATTTCACTGATTTCTTGGTCGCTGGTGTAGTTGCAAACCACACTTCCCCACTAATTTTAGGAAATTCTAAACAGGCCAATTCAGGCCTTCAATTTTGTCTTTGAAAATAAGAAAATCTAAAGCTAATGAAACTGTATATATATATACAGGGCCCTTCAAATAAGGGATCCCTCATTTAGTGTTAAATGAGGGATCACCTTTTGGGGCCCACACGGGTCGTTTTGTATTAATCCGAACCGTTCATTTTTTATATCCCCATTGATAGATCATCCTTGCAAAAAATCAGCTAAATTGGAAATCGTTTACCCGTTCGTTTAAGCGGTCAAAGTTTTAAACAAATAGACGAACAACAAATTCTTATATAAACACCTAAACTTTGACCGCTTAATCGAACGAGTAAATGATTTCTGATTTAGCTGATTTTTTGCAGGGTTGATCTATCAATGGAGATGTAAAAAATGGACGGTTCGGATTAACACAGAATGACCCGTATGGGCCCCACAAAGTGATCCCTCATTTAACACTAAATGAGGGATCCCTTATTGGAAGGGCCCTCCTTTTGAATTATTTTTAATAGTATAACAAAATATTTGGCTGTTGAAAAATAGTGTTGAGTTGTCACTCAACAAAATATTTTGGAAAATAGTGTCAATAGTATAAAATCGTAGTGTCAATCTTTGAATTATTTTCAATTGTATAACAAAATCTTTGGCTGATTGTTTGCAAGGGTGATCTTTGAAATAATATCCTAAATTATAGATGATTTCAATTATTAAAATTCGTTTTTTAGTGGTTAAGTGAGTGAAAAATTTTCCGATATATATATATATATATATTCCTTACAATACATGGTCACTTTCAGTTGATTCATTTCTAGGAAGTCAATTGCTACCTATATATTCAGTAGAAAGAAAGATCAAATGGTGGGACTTGTCAATATTAATTCAAAATTTCAAATAAGTACCGAAGAATAGATCTATGAACTATAATTAAATTAATTACACAATAATAAAAATAGAAGTCTTAATCCATTTTGTTATTGAAATTTGAAAGGAAGAGAAATCAAATTAACAGTATCCAAAATTGGGATCCGAAAAAAAAAAAAAAAAAAAATTTACAAGTATTAATTTTTTTCCCCTTCCCTTTTGGCTATGCATCAAACAGTAGTGGGTTGAAGATGATGTTTAGGATGGTGAATCTGTTTGAGCTGCAAACCTTGCAATGCAACCCCACCAGATCTCCTCTTCCAAAGATTACCCACCTCCTCTTCCTGGGCTGCTGGCTTATGCACCTTCTTGATCACTGGCAATGGAGGATCCAACTCTTGGATGTTGATCATTGCAACACAATTATCATGATCTTGATCATTGTTGTGAGCAATATTAATTCTGGGTCTCCCACTTGCATCATTCACATTCACTAGTCTTTTTCTTCTACAGCCGCCTCTGGTGGCGGCAGCGGCGGCGGCGGCAGTACTAGTGGTGGTGGGAGTGAGGTTCTTGCTAGAGAAGAGTTTTTTGAGCTTGAAGTACTTGACGTTGTTGGTGTTGTGGTTGGTGGTGGTGTTGTTGTTGGTGATGGTGAGGAGTCTGTGAGGGGTTGGGAAGCCACCGACTTTGTTGTTTCGCTTAACTTGGCCCATGCAACTGATTCTTGGGGACAGAGGGTCGTCTTCTGATGATGAGAAGGAGTTAGCATTTGGAAGATGGACATCTTTGATGGATGGCCGTGAACACAACATGGGCAAGTATGTGCTTCTGTTATGCATATGAAGATTGTGATGTTGATGATGATGATGGTGATTTAAGCGATTGTATTCATTCCCCATTTCAGTACTATTTGTGCCTAGCTAGCTTCTTGGTGTTTCCAGCACACACAAATTGAGAGAGAGAGAGAGAGAGAGAGAGAGAGAGAGAGAGAGAGAGAGAGAGAGAGAGAGAGAGAGAGAGAGATCTGCAGGTAAATGGGTTGGGGGGTTAATAAGAAGAGAGCAATATATGGTATAAGTTTGTCATGGTCTTTTTAGTGTTCTAAGTGATGAGAAGAGTAAAAGGGGTGTTGAGTTTGTCAAACCCCAACAAAGTGATGTGTATTTTTGCAAACAAGCTACTACCCTTTTATTTTTATTTAATTTCTTGTTGTATTTTTTTCTGTTCACTCATTCCTATTAACAACGACATGCAGAAAATAGAGACCAAGACAGGAGTATGTGAGGACCATTATGTTGCCCTCTTTTGCGGGTAAAATGGTAGTATGTGTAATTGTGAAGTGTGTAAGGAAAGCTCTTTTTCTTTAATTATTAAGGGTTCGGCTTTAAAGTTGAACCTTCCTACCCAACCAATCCATGCCAAATTGCCTAGTCCACACGCTATTGTTGGTAAACCGTAGGCTGACCTCCTTCTTGTCTCCTTTTGATTAATGGGTTATTCTTCGGCAACATTCATTACAATTTACAAGGATAAAGTTGTTGTATTTTAGATAGTTTGACATACTAGAGTCTAATTTTAAATTATATATTAAAATGACAATACGACATATTAGATTGTCAAGTAAAAAATATTTTTCATGTCAATAATGTTAAGATCATTAAATTTATTTAATAAACAAAATCTGATAGTATCTAGTGAATAAATTTAGCAAATATATATACAGTATTGGTTCCCACATAACTTATATTTGAAGAAAAGGTTATTTACTCAAGACAACTCAAGGATCCAATTACGCTACTGCGGTCATAGGGTTTGGGATATAAGCTCTACATCTAATCTTGTTTAACTGAAGCATTTTCAAATTTCAAAGAGAGCTACATTTTGAACTTGTTTTGATGCCCAATTTTTCCCTCATTCTTCTCTTCTCACATCATTGTATATATATAGATCATCATTGTCTATGTTTCTGCTTTTGAGCTTGTTCTTCAGCTAAGGCATGCAAATGTTGTTGCTTATTAAATCTGATGCATAAATTTAGGACAGTACTTGAATGGGACATATTAATCTGTAGCCAGTCAAAGAGTCAAACTTTTCATAGTAAATTTGATTCTCAAAAAAAAAAAAAAAAATCATAGTAAATAATGTCCGGCCAGCACATAATATTAGGTGGAACCACATGTACCCAGAAGGCCAGAACCAATTAATTCACAGGCAATTTACTATAATATATGTATATTTATCAAAAAAATTTAAAAATAAAATAATTAAAGTAAAACTTACAACAATTAGTGGCAGCAAGTATGTTAATTCAGTCTTCCTGGTTCCTACTAAGCGAGTCTACTCTATCCTCTCCTTGCATGATTTGCATCCTAGTTTCTCTTTGGGTGCATATTTGACCAAATTAACATTTGGAAGATCGAATACTTTAATGGGTTTCAACCCAAAAAAAAAAAAAACCATCTATATGGTCTTGTTCATGAGTTTAATAATATTTATGTCTTTTCATGAAATGAGTTCAATAATATGATGTGCTGCTTTCTTTATAGCAAGCAATTTTTACCTTTTCAAAAGACATAGTTTGAAATCAAATGTCAAAAATAGAAGAATATAATTTTTCTCTTAATATTGTTTTTGTTGTACTTGGTCTGCAAGACTTGGGAGGAATCTTCGGGCACATTATTTTCTAATTTTATAGCTGTTATTGTTAAGCTCAAGAAACCATTAACAGCATCGATGAAGTAAGTAACAATAAACAATAGATATATAGAATCTATTTTTCTGAAGAAAATACAGTTATCGACAAAAGTTTAGAGCTTTCAACTTAAATTTAAAACTTGTGAGAAATCTAGCTACCAGATCAATGAGAATAAAACTAACTGAAATACAAAAAACAAATAAAACTAAAGTGTAATAGTTTTAACACTGGATAAATGAGTGAGTTCTTATTGATTATTATTTGACACGAATTTGAAAATGAAACAACTTAGTAATCCAAATGATAAATAAGTTGAATTAGTATTAAACATGAGTAACTTAATGTTGAGAAAATATCTTATATTGAAAATGTTAAGCATTGCATTAAAATATATAATATTTTGGGTCTTTTAGTTTTGAGTTTAATTTTTTAATTTTATATAATATCAAAATAGAAAATTAACGTGTTAAGCTAAAAGTGAAGCGGCATATATGTTGAGAAAATAGATCACATTAAAAATGTTAAATCTTGTGTTACATTGCTCTTCACCCATTGTCAATTATTTTCTGGATTGAATGCTAAACTCGTTTAACTGGCATTGCATAAAATATTCTTTGTTTTACTTTGTTCATCTTGTGTTAATTGTATAAGTTTGGTTGGGCTGGCTGAAAATTTGATTTAAAAATGAAGCACATGCAGATCACGTGCGGGGAAAGATGCAATTGACGTAGAGATGTTTACATCTCAGCCGACAGAGCATGTACTACAGAACATGGGAGGCACATGAAAGGTGCACTTGGTACTCTATTAATCCTTTCATATCTTTTAACAAACAAGAGCCTTTGGTTGGCACTTGGCTTAAGATCAAATTAATGTGTTTGGTGTGTATGAGAATATGAGTGTTGGAGTGTTGGAGTAGGACCATCAATTTTGTTAAAAGGGGAAGATCTCATCAATTATCAATCATGTTTTTCTATCACCAATGACTTTCTTCTTAGAAAAAGCAACATTGATTTATGTTATTCAACTAAGATTTAGGTCGGTTTAAGGAATAACACGAACTCATACTCATATACCAAACTCTCTAACATGTTATATTATTCATGATATGGATCCACTTATAAATTTGATGTAACACAAATATTATTTCCAACTTAACCAATCAAATCCAATATATATGGTGAATGCAATCTTAATAAGTTCATCTATGTGTGAAGTTTTATCTAAAATGTCTCAATATTATTGATCGTCTAACATACATATTGTAAATCTCTGAGTCACTTTTCTGTTGTGAGATTAACTTCATCCAAACTCATAACTTGTATTGAACCACACAGTCTAACAATTCAATCTTTAATATGAATCATTACACATCTAAACAAAACATATATCCTATTGTGGTAAGAGATCGATGTACATTTTCCTATAGTTAAGTAAATATTTTTTATCTATTGATTAGGAGATCTGTTATTTTAAAACACGTATTTGCAAAATATTAACCAAATTATGTTTTTCGTTCCACCATGAGATTACAAATTATGTTTTCTTGAAGTACAATCGAATAATAATTGTCATAACAACTTCTGGTCTTAAAAAGATAATAATTACATGCATTACTTGTGTGTGTCCCAAAGTATCATAAAATTAAAAGATTTCAAGATAATTTTTTCTATGTGAGATCAGTGCAAAATCTTGAAACTTTGGGTACAAATTTGTTTACACATGTATCTAGCATTGTGTCATAGAACTCCATCAATATGCAGCTCTCCTTCACTATTTGATAGATTTATGAAGAACACAATTAATCATTTTTATGTGATCATATATACAGAGACTTAAATTTCTCAAAATTTGTATAATAATAACAAAATTAGTTAGCAAGGATTCCACATTTTGCAGTTGCACACGTTGAAAGAATCTATGTGACCAATTATCCAAATTCATAATTTGACAAAAAGAGTCATTTCTCTATGTATAAATATATAAAGAAGAAAAAAAAAAGGTTAATGACCAAGTGCACTGGCATAGCATAGCAAGACTTGTAACACATTGATAAAAGTTGAGAGAAGTGCTGCCACACTGGATCACCTTATCTGTGACCCCAGATATAATGATATATTATATATATGATATATTATGTAGATCTCTAAAACTATGTGTTCTTTATTTGATATATTCAGTATAATTAAAGATTGTCTGAAAATATGTATATTTATATGGTGGGTGTGAAGCACAAGAAGAGAGGGTGATCTGCCTCCAGTTGGCCTGCCTAGCCTTGCCTGGCTAATATAGAGAGAGGTCAGACGACAAGTCAAAGATATGAGATGATGAACTAGATCCCAAAATCTCAAGCTTTTGTTTTGTTTTGTTGTGTTTGCAGCTTGTCCTACATTTCACTAACTTGTTTGTATTTATTTCTTTATAAACATCGCCACCAAGTATCATTCTATTGAATGATTTTTCACATTATTGAAGGAATGGCATATATGAGGCCCATGGCACATATATACAAGAGGAAAGTAACAAAGCCACAACAAAGTAAGGGTGTACGTTATCCCCAATAATGCCCAAGGAGAAAATAGATGATGAAATGACACATATTTCTTTATAGGAAGATGTCAAAGAATTCAATTTCTTTTCCAACATTTTTTTTTTTCCCAATGGTTTCACAACCCTCCAACATGAATTCCACAATATCATAACTCCCACCAAATGCTTCTTCACAAATATGTAATTAACAGTAACCCAAATCCATTTTAAATGTGTAAAAGTAATAGTTTGGAATTGAGACCTTAATCCAAACTAAACAGTTTGTGTTTAAATCAACCTTATTATTGATATGCTAGATGTTAAAAGCTGTTAAAATGAAATAACCCATTTTAGATGTGTTTCGTTTGGGTTAATCTTTTACTTGTATCCAAAACGATGTTGCTTTGGGATATAGAGTGCAACACTTTTGATTCATAGTTTAGTATTTAAGGTATAGGAAAAGTAATTACATGAAGCTTGAAACGATACAATTTTAAACATAGCCACAATACATATCAGCATAAAAAACATAGCCACACCTCTTTTCCAATTATCACAATCCTTGAATTTCCTGTGGTAGGTCAATGTGATAACTTGTCCTTTTATTGACAAAGCTTACAAACAGCAGTACCCCAGCACGTGAAAAATATGAATACATTACATCAGAAAATCACAACCATTGTTCTGAACTTTCTCATGCCGTTGATTTAGTTTTAAGGGGGGGAAGCATGTGGCATACAATAACAGTTTGGTATAAATTTTCAAAGTGTTAGTTTTGATTTTTGACTTTTGAGTTACAGTGATGGATCAGAAGCAAGCCAGACCCGCATACACAACCACGAGGATAAGAATGGTACTAAGCAAGAGTCCTTGTGCGGTCATCCTGACCCTCAATCTATGGCACTTTATGCCCCACAAATATAAAAATATCAGACAGTCACACTATAATATTGTATCAAGCCTTGCCAAGCAGAGATTAAAGTGACGTCTGTCATGGAAAAAAAAAAATGCAATATTGATTGCATCTGCGAAATGATTACAATTATTTTCACCAGCATTGGGTGTAAGAAAGTTTCACTTAAAACCCAGTACTGGGTGCTAGCCTAGCCTGACATAGACAATCATGGTTGGTTTTTGCCTTCTCATTGTGGAATGTGAACAATCTACAATCTCAAACCATAGTCAGATACATCATACACTAACTGTCAGAGCAGCCAATTTAGAAGAGGAAAGCAGTCAAACACAAAAACGAAAGAAACTGCATACTATCAACATCAGGAGATTCTTGTACAGCAGAGTAAGACATTATAGAGAAAAGAACACAGAAAAGAAATTTGGAAGACATGTTTCTGCCCCTTAATGATGGATAGCAAGGTGGCAACAGTGGTGCAAATTACATTCCATTCAAGGCTCTATATGCACGTGTCTCAGGATCATTATATTGCTACACATATGAGATTACAACTGCCCACAAGCATACACTGTTGCATGCTGGTTTGCTGAGAGTTGTATATCTTGGCATCTCATACAAATGCTATTTGATGCATTGCCACATCAAATGATAAACTCCTCACTTCTGTACAGAATTTTCACCAATATGTGGAGAGACCAGATAAATGATAGTGCTCATTGCCAACGAAAAGTAGTCATCATGAGATTCCATCCACGCCAGGCAAAAGGAGAAAAAAGGGCCCTGATTGTGACCATTGCATTGGAAATTCAACATAGTCCTGCAAAATACATGTCCTAGGAGAGCTGTCATTGAGAGAATTCCTCATGTTTACCATCCTCATGTTTACCACCCTGTGGTGCAACTGCTTCAACTGCTTCATCCTGTGACAATTTGGTTTCAAAGTTTTCCATATGAAAAAGAGACTCTGTATTTGAACCATCATCCTTCCCATCAGTATCCTTTGATGACTCATCATTAGGCTCTATATCTCTAGTATGATCCTGTTGCTTTGCCATTTCAGCATGCTGGTGGAACTCTGTTTGTGAACTACTTAACGGAAGAGATGGAGCAGAAACACCTAACCCTTTGGAAAGACAAACATATTTGAAAACAAGTTGCTTATAATTATTAAGAAGGTCTTCTACATCATTGATTGTTAGCCCACCAACATGCGCAAACAAGTATGGATACTCCCGGAAAACCTGGTTCACCTGACCATCATTTACAAGGATTTCTGCACCCTTATCCTCCAAATCTGAAAGGGATGGAATTTTTGAAAAGGATAAACTATCTTTTGCATAGGGTATCTTCTTAGCTAGGGATTTTCTTTCAGAAGATTTGGAATGTGCTGCAGGGTCTTTGTTGACATTCAAAGGTTGATGTCTGGATTCAATAGATTCTGCTCTCTGTGCATACCCTGCAAATTGACTGCTTTGATTAGACTGACTGTCCAAATCAGTTGAAAGTCCTGATAGCAGTGCTCGAGCAGATTCCATGTTCTTTTCAAACTCAGTTTCATCCATTGAAAGGGCTTTCGCATCAATATTTGAGATGAAGGATTCGACAGAAAGCATGTTTGTGAAAAAATAGGCAGCTTCTGCAACTAATCGAGATTGTCGCCTGTACCTTTGTATATACAACAAATTTGAGTGCAGTTGTGGAGGGTTTGCCTGCATCACATCAATTATATAAAGTAACTTTGTACACATGAAATACTATATTTCTTCATTTTGGGGGAAAAGGGGGGGGGGGGGAGTGTGTGAGTCTATCTAAAACAATATATGGAGACTGTTTGAGTTTATTATTTTCCAGCAGTAGCCACAGAATAATAAACAAAACACAACCCACCTCTAGTATGAGAATATTCTGAATAATTTAATCAAAATGTTGCATTCTACAACTGAAGAACACAACTCACCTCCAGTAGGACAATAATTGGATAATTTATGCAGAATAGAAAATCATATGTAATGCATCAGCTATAGATTTTTAACCAAACAAATCAGGCCATGATATAAAGTTGGTCATACCTTTAAAGTAACATAAATTAGGACAGGAAGAAATTCATCAGCTCCAGGGGGATTCTCATTTGAAGCAATAGAAGCATTGAGCAGCAAGTTATTGATAACCTTGCAACAATTGAGGATACACACAAGCTTGTCCCTTGGTGCCTTGTACATATTAATCTTTTGCAGTTCTTTCTGTGCAAGCTGCAAAGATAAAACCGAAAAAACGCAAGGATATTGATTTAATGAGGGGTACCCAACAAATAATTAAGTCTAAGTAGATAAACGTGAGAAAATATTTTATGACTCAATCGATGTCCCATGTGCATTCTCATGTGTACATAAAAAATAAAGACCCAAGAAAAAAAAGTTCAATCACATTTTAGAGAAATTAAGACACATTAATTACCATGAACATGAAATGACAATGAGTTCACACACACCAGGGAGGAAGCGAAAAGGGGAAATGATTTCTATTTTAGAATTCTTCAACTAGGAATTTTGTCTGAGATATAAAAAGTGCTGCCCAAGTTGGGAAATCATGCACTATCCTGATCGCTATTTTCATTTCAATGAGTAAAGCTCAGAAAATATTATGTGTATTTTCTTCTTTCAATCTAATGTGTTTGAGAGGTTTCAAACATATAGAAGTAAATTCCCATTTATGTTATTATTATTGAACCTTTTTTTCCCCCTCATTTATCTATGTCAAATTATTTATGACGAGTCCCACACTAAAAATCCATTCAACAAAGATTCTACACAATCCAATTAAAACATTCACAATTCTTAATCCTTTTCTCCCCTATTTTTTGTAAGACATATTTTAGGCATCAGAACATCCACTGGACTCTTAAAATATAAAAATTCTTCAATTGTCAACAAGATTCCTTGAATTTAGCCTTCTATGTTCAGAAGTACTCAATGTGTGTGTGCGAGTGTGTACTATTCTCTAGTAAGTAGTAAGGCTTAAACAAGGACCTGTTAACAAATATAGATGGCTCATATGCATATCAATGCCTCCCAGTTGAAAATATATTTTTATTTTACCATCTTATAGAAAATCTCTCTCTTTCTACACACACACACAAACACACATTTGATATGGTTATTCTTCTACTCACCAGCCATGATGTTTCATTTTGAAAGGGGGGCTTAATATCCAAATGTTCTGGTCGAATGAATTGTTGTACTAAAGCCATCTTCTCATGTAGTTGGTCATCAAGTTTTACATCATCTGGAAGTGAAGCAAATACACGAGTAAATAACTTTGTCATGACATACTTCTCCAGTCCCTGTATTTAAAAGAAAGCCCAGAAAAAAGAAAAGAAAAAGAAGCCAACAACATCAATAAGAAATATCATGTATTAACAGCAAATATAACAAAAACCGAGAAAGAGAGAGATGTTAAAGTAACATAGGTACCTAGAGAATAAAAGAAAACAATAGAGTTCCTCCTTACATTATATAAGGTACGAAGTACAATATCTTTTAGTGTTCCATTAATCTTATTCTCCATTCTACACTGGAGTAGTTTTTTTTTTTTTTTTTTTTTTTTTTTTTTTTTTTTTGGGTTGAAGAATGAATGGTATGTTTAGCTTTCCATGCTCTATTCACATGTAATGTGAACATTAGTATATCTTTCTTCTTTCTCAATATAAATTAGAAGGCTGCAGAAGAAGATGAGTCTCTTACAACAAAACCCACTTAAGTAATGGTGCTTTCACTTATCTTTCATCATAGCTGATTCATATTCATTCATATATGCAATCAAAACTAGAATGCCAAGACTTGAATTTGTACAAAAATGAAAGGGTAACTCAAACTCACTTCGCCAGCACTGTCGAGCTCCTCCTCTGAACAACCAGCCCAAAGTGGATGAGCCCTGAAATCCATCTCCATTTGGGCAAAGAAGTCCTGCACCGTAGCACTGTCCCTCTCTGGATCAGGAGCATTGTTCGAAAACGACACTACGAAACTGCAAAATGACACAATGGAAAACATATCAGGCAGGCACACAATCAAATTCTCAAAAGCAATCCAAATAATCTTCAATTCAATTTGGTTTGGTTTTCGTTTCACCCACCTTTTTATGGACTTGACGAAATCGCCGGCCGACGGTTGACGCATGCGCTCCAGAAAGTCGTGCAGCCCCAAGAACACGTCGGCGTTCTCCATTCTCCGCCGCCACCGTCCGATTGGTCCAGAGTCTGAGCTCCGCTCAACGGCGATCAGGTAGAGAGCAGACCAGTTTCAAAACCCAGTTGCTAATTGCGATGGAGCCGATGATGTTTGTACGATTATGACATAGAACGCAACAGAAACATCGAAACTAATTAACGTAACTATTGAAGTAAAAAACAAATGTTATTATTGATGTTTCAGGGCCTGTTTATTTTTGGGCCCTGTGATTAGGCACTTGGCAGGCTCGAATGATGTGGCAGGCCCACATTTGGGTCCAGTATACATTAGTCCAAGTAAATTTATGCACAGCTATATTAATTTCAATCCAACAAGTACCCTAAAATCAAGGATAATAATGTAACTCTTCTACAATTATATTATACAAGTATAAATATGCAAAGATGACCCTAGAAAAAAAAAATGTAAAATGACCTAAGATAATGTTCTCTTGTAAGACAGGCAACGTAAGATACTTAGTTAGCAATCTATTTAATCAATAGTCTAAATTTATAATTTGTAATATAACATATAACATATTTATGTTGTTAATTGGCCAAATATAACATATTTGTGTGATTTAAGTTAGGTGGTATTTGATTTAACAGTAATATTCATGAGAATAATAGAATAGAATAGAAGAAGAAATGTAACTACACATGAGAAGATCCTATGTAAACCTATATTGAGAACTATGATTTTGTATAAATATATTTTGTACAAAACTATATCAAGATGCTACGGATGTTGGATCTTCAAAGACGAAAGCTAGGGTGGGTCAAAAGTTGGGCCATCGTCCATCTCTTGCCGGAGTCTTTTTGCAAGCAACAGTCCACGAAACTCTAGAACTCTACGAACGCCCTCATTCGCACTACAAGAAAAGTAAGCAAAAGCCACATTCATTGGTTGCACAGAAAGAGGTGGCAATTGAGCAATAGAGACTAAAGTGTCTCAATTAACAAAAATGAGTGCCAATTAGGCAATGTGGACTAAAGTTCTCAAATGCCACTCATTTTTGTACAACCAATGAAAGTGGCTATTATTCACATTTTTTGTAGTGTCGATAAGTTTGGAGGCTCTCCAAAACATATGGCGCACATAAGGGTCACTTGGACAATCAGGTCGCTGACTCGGAGGCAACAAAGGGAAGTGCCCCATGAGGGTCACTTACGTACAGCTCCATGAGGTTCAGCCCCAAGCTCCACACATCACCTGCGTAAACGTTGTAACTGCCGCCATAGGCTTCCGGGTCGAATATTTCGGGGCTTATGTGAGCACAAGTGCCAACATAGGAGTTGCATGGATGAAAATGCTTGGATTTTCAATTGTTAGTGAAGTTTTTACATGACAAAAGGTTAGAAAAGCTACAATTTTCCCACATAGGCTAAGCAAGTTAGTCAACCCCAGCCCCAAAAAAGGTTATTTAGTGTAATTTCCCAAGTAAGCTGATCGATTGTGGTATCATCTCTGGGTTTAAATATATTAGTCCCACCTTATTGTGAGATGATATCCTAAAAGACATATCCCATGAAAGAACCTCTTGATAACTTGATGGAGTTAGTATAAAAACCTTCCATCAATGCTTAAAAAACTCATGCATGTAGGAAAAAATATATATATTTAATTGAAAAGGTAAATACCATAATTTTTTTTTACTGAAATTACAATATTCTCCTTAGTTTTTTAATTTCCACACAATTATTTTTTGTTTTAAGAACTTAAAAATAATTTTTAAAAACCGCGGTGGCCATTGCCATATGACATGGTGGCACCACCACTAGAGGGTGCCCGATTTCATGCATATATATAAGCGGACTAATTCCTCAAAAACAAGAGTAATCTATGAGCTAGTGTGGTACACATATATATATGTAAATAATTATCATTTCTTGGGCTGTACTAGGGGTGGGCGTTTGAACCGGGTGCACCGAACCAAATCGGGGGAAAAAAAATCTTAAAAAATCGATTTGACCAAAACTGGTCAACATCGGGATCGAACTAGACCGGACCGATCCAATCCAATTCCGGTCTAGTTTTGCACTTTATAGAACTGGACTGTACTAGACTGGATCAGATAATTAATATATATTTTTAATTTTTAAACATTTTTATACACATTTTTACAAACATTTTTACACACATTTTACACATTTTAGATAATACAATTAATATTAACCTAGCTATATTTTAGATTCTAAAATATATTTTATATAACCCTATGGCCTATAGTATATATATATATATAAAATAATTTTTTAGTATATAATTTTAGTTATACCTTTTATAATACAATTAATATATTTTGTATATATACATTAAACCCTATATACTAAAATTATTATAGTTCTAGGGTATAATATATAGTTATAAACTTCTCATAGGGGAAATTATGTATTAGGGTTTAGGGTTTAAAGTTTAATCGAAACCCTATACCTTATACCCTAAACCCTAAAAATATATATAACTAATAACTATATAAGTATATATTATATAATCCCAATTAGACTCGATCATAGTCAAGTATAACCTTATACCATAATACAATTATAACCATATACCCTAAACTATATTAATTACTCTATACATATATATGTAATAAGTATATAATATATAACCCCAATTAGACTCATAGTCAACTATAACTCTATACCCTAATACAATTATAATCATACACTATAAACTATATTAATTACTCTATACATATATAAGTAATAAGTATATAACATATATAACTCTATAAGTATATATTATATAACCCCAATTAGACTCATAGTCAACTATAACCCTATACCCTAATACAATTATAATCATATACCCTAAACTATATTAATTACTCTATACATATATAAGTAATAAGTATATAAGTATATAACCTCAATAAAATCCCAATTAGACTCATAGTCAACTATAACTCTATACCCTAATACAATTATAATTATATACTTTAAACTATATTAATTTCTCTATACATATATAAGTAATAAGTATATAACATATACAATGGCCTTCAGATACGGGATCCCGCATCCAAGGCTATTTGCGGGACTTGCTTGCTGGCCGTTGGATCTCTTTTAATGNGGCCTTCAGATGGGATCCCGCATCCAAGGCTATTTGCGGGACTTGCTTGCTGGCCGTTGGATCTCTTTTAATGAGATCCAACAGTGGATATATTTTTAACCCCAAATAACCCCCTTAACCCATCCTTGCGCCCACGAAGCTACAGAGAAAGCAAGAGTTCCCTGAAGCAAAACCCACCCTTGCGCCCACGACCCAGCAACCGACCACCACCATCACCCAGCTCGCCGTCGACCCCCCC